>CM053406.1:47948126-47966360 GCA_028644305.1 Xerus rutilus
TCTCCTGGCTTTGAGGGTCTGGGTTGAAAAATCTGCTGAGATACGAATTGGTCTCCCCTTGTTTGTAATCTGGTTCCTCTCTCTTGTGGCCTTTAAAATTCTATCCTTATTCTGTATGTTGGGCATTTTCATTATAATGTGCCTTGGTGTAGATCTGTTGAAATTTTGTACGTTTAGTGTCCTGTAAGCCTCTTGTATTTGATTTTCCACTTCATTTTTCATATTTGGGAAATTTTCTGATATTATTTCATTGAAGAGATTGTGCATTTCTTTGGTTTGAAATTCTGCACCTTCTATCCCAATAAATCTTAGATTTGGTCTTTTGATGCTGTCCCATATTTCTTGTATGTTCTGTTCATGATTTTTTACCATCTTCACTGAATGGTCAAGTTTATTTTCAAGATTGTATATCTTGTCTTCATTATCTGAGATTCTGTCTCCCAGGTGATCTAGTCTATTGGTGATGCTTTCTGTTGAGTTTTTTATTTGGTTTATTGTTTCCTTCATTTCAAGTGTTTCTGATTGGTTTTTTTCTTTCCACGATCTCTAGCTCTTTCTTAATCTTTTGCTACTTGTAATTGCTCTCATCTCTTTGCTAGAAAGATTGATGGTTACCTTTATTTGCTCTCCTATTTCTTTGTTGGATTGATCAATTTTTGCCTGTAGTTGTTCACTTATGTCAGCCTTTAGTTCGCTGATCATTTTAATTATGTATATTCTGAATTCTTTCTCTGACATTTCATCAACTGTGCTGTCAATGGATTCTGTTACAGTGGTATCCAGGTTTATTTGGGGCACTTTCTTCCCTTGTTTTTTCATGTTGATTGTGTATCTTCCTTTCTTGAAATACCAATCTGAGGTATTGCAGCTTCTTTCCTATAATCTTGTATTGACACTCCAGATTACCTGTGTCTCACCTTGGAGCTACTTCTGTTCTCCCAGTGTCCCCAGATGGGCACTATTGCCACTAAAGTTGGTGTCAGAGGTAGTGGATGTACCTCTAGAGGGCAGTGGGAGTGGCCTTGGCTGTGCTCCTGAGGCGGCCCCTGAGGGCTGTTTTGCTCCTCTATTGCACTCCTGCTGGTGAACAGGAGCTCTGGAGGGGAACTGGAGGCAGGCCCAGGTCTCACTTAGGCAGGGTCACAAGCAGGAGAGTCTGTGTGCAACCCTTACAGTGAGTGTGAGCGCCCCTGGGGCTGGAGGCTAGCATGCTCTGGTCTGCCTTCAACTGTGCACCCCTGACATTCCCTAAGGGCAGTTTTGGGCCTTCTGTCTCACCTGACCACAGGAACTCTGGAGCGGAACTGAGGCAGGCCCAGAGCGCACTAGGGTGGGGCCTCTTCATGCTGGGATCTCTGCAGGCCACTCTTACCCTGGGTGTGCCTTCCTCTGTGGCTGGTAGCAATCAGACTCTGGTCAACCCTTAGTTCGACACCCGTGGAGTTTCCTGAGTGTAGATTTGGGCCCTCTGTAGCTCCTGCCAGACTCTAGGAACTCTGGAGCGGAACTAGGGAGGACCCAGGCTGCCCTTGGATGGGGCTGCCTTGCGCTGGTGTCTCTGGAGCGACTCTTGTCCTGAATTTGAGCGCCCCAGTGGCTAGAGGTAGCAGTCCCTGGTCTCCCTTTGGCTGGACAACCGTGGAGGTTCCTGAAGGTGGGTCAGGGCCCTCTGCGGCTCTTGCCGGTCCACAGGAACTCTGGAGTGGAACTGCGGCAGGCCCAGGCTGCCCTTGGATGGGGCTGCCTCGCACTAAGGTCTCTGTGTGGACTCTTACTCTGAGTTTCGGCTCCTCAGTGGCTCGAGGTAGCAGTCCCTGGTCTTCTGTTGGCTGGACACCTGTGGAGGTTCCTGCAAGCAGATCTGGGCCCTCTGCAGCTCCTGCTGGTCCACAGGAACTCTGGAGCGGAACTGAGGCGGGCCCAGGCTGCTCTTGGGCGGGGCTGTCTCTGCTGGGGTCTTTGGAATGACTCTTAGCCTGAATTTGGGCTTCCCAGTGGCTAGCGGCTGAGCCCGTGTGTCCATGGGAGCAGCTGCTAGGGGCCCTGCATGGTTGGGTGGGCACTGGAGCCAGGTACCCCGTGTAGAAGCAGTCCCCGCCTGGGGCGAGCCTTGCACTGGGGCTCCGAGCCACCTGCAGCTGAGCTCTGCAGCCACTTGCTGCTGAAGTCATGCTGCTTGTGGCAATCGCTGCTGCTGGTGGCCCTTCGTACACGCGCAAGTGAAATTCCTGCGGAGTTAGCTGTAGGATGATGTCCAGAAGCTGGCCGGGACATGGTATTTCCACAACTTCAATCTCCGGTTGTGGAGAGACTGACCGTGGCGTCCATCTAGGCTGCCATCTTTGAACTCAGACCTCCCTTTTTTTTTTTTTAACTATATGGTTTTGAGTTATTTTCCTGGTAATTGTTCTGAGGGATTATAGTATACATCTTAGTTTATCATAATCTACTTCAGAATAGTATTCATTTTAATTCTAGCAAAACATAGAAATCTTCAGTATATCTTCATTTTCCTTTTATTGTTTAATATATTACATCTGTGTAATGAGCCCATCAATACATTATTGACTTTTGCTTTCTATAATCATTTCTAAAATTTAAGAGAAGAAATGAGGAAAATATATTTGTAGACTCTTTAACATTTACTAATGTATTCACTATTTCTTGGACTCTCTTTCTTCATGTGGATTGATATTACGGTCTGGTGTCCCTTTCATTCAGCCTGAAGGACTTTGTTTTATTTTTTATTTTTCTTTTTTGAGTACCTGGGATTAAACTCAGGGGCACTCGACCACTGAGCCACATCCCCAGCCTTATTTTGTCTTTCATTTAGAGAGAGAGTTTCACTGAGTTGCTTCACACCTTTTGCTGAGGCTGGCTTTGAATTTGCCCTCCTCCTGCCTCAGCCTCCTAAGCTGCTGAGATTACAGACGTGCTGCATTGTGCCCGGCTCCTTTCATATTATTTTGTAAGGCGAATCTGATAGCAACACATTTTATCTTTGCTTATCTCAAATGTTTGTATTTCATTTTTATTTTTAAAGGAAAGTTTTGTGGGATATAGGATTAGAATTCTGCCTACGTGGTGGTGCATGTCTATAATCCCAGCAGCTCGGGAGGCTGAGGCATGAGAATTGTGAGTTCAAGCTGGGTACGGTGGTGCACGTCTGTAATCCCAGCACTTTGGGAGGCTTAGACAAGAGAATCTCGAGTTCAAAGCCAGCCTCAGCAATGTGGAGGCGCTAAGCAACTCAGTAAGACCCTGTTTCTACATAAAACACAAAATAGGGCTGGGGATGTGGCTCAGTGGTTGAGTACTCCTGAGTTCAATCCCTGGTACCAAAAAAAAAGAGAATCGTGAGTTCAAAGCCAGCCTCAGCAACTTAATGAGGCACTTAGCAACTCACTGAGACCCTTTCTCTAAATAAAAAAATATATTAAGAAAGGGCTAGGGATGTGGCTCAGTTATTAAGCACTTCTGTGTCAATCCTCAGTACCAAAAGAAAAAAAAGAGAGAATTAGAATTCTTAGTTACCAAGCTTTTTCTACCTCAGCACTTTTAACATATGAGTCTACTGCTCTCTTAACATATGAGTCCACTGCTCTCCGGTCTCTATTGTTTCTTATGAGAAATGAACCATTATTGTAGTGTTTTTCTTCTGTACATGATGAGTCATTTTCCTCTTGCTACTTTCAAGAATTTTTTTGTCTTTCAACAGTTTGTCTGGAATATGTCTAGGTTTTATCTTTTTTTATTTGTCCCGTAAACTATGTCCAATTGAGAAGCTTGATTCTATATATGTACATGGAGTTTTTTGTTTTATTCCTTATTTTTGCCATGCTGAGGATTGGACCCCAAGCCCCACATTAATGTTTTTAAATCAAATATGATAAGGTTTCACACATTATTTGTTCAATTTTTTTGCCCTTTTCTCACATTTTCTCACCTTCTGAGGCTCTACTTGCACATATATTAGTATACTTGATATTGTCTCATATGTCACTGAGGCTCTCTTCATTTTTCTTCAGTCTCCCCTCACTTCCTGTGTTCTTTAGATTACCTAGTTATTCTATCTTTAAGTTTGCTGATACTTTGTTTTTGTTTTCTGCTATCTCAAATTTACTATTGAGTCCCTTTAGTAATACTTTTAATTATTATATTATTCATCTCCAGATTTTCCATTTGATTCTTTTTTTAAAAAAATTCTATCCTTTAATAAGATTCTGTATTTACTGAGTCATTTAATTTTTAAACATGATTTTCTTTACGTTTTAAAGCTTATTTATAATAGCTAGTTTGAAGTCTCCTGAGTGCAGTATCTTAAAGACACAGTTTCTAAAGACTGCTTTCTCATGGATCACATGTTCTTGTTTTATGGAGCCACAGGCTATCTCTGTTTACTTGCTACAGAGATCATTATTTAACTAACAGTGCTCCAGATCAAATGAGCCCTGTCTTTTTGATAAAGCTGCTGGTTTTCACAGCCCACCCTGCTCTGCCTGCATTACTGCTCCAACAGAGCTAGAGGATGGAGGTGGATGCAGCCCTGGCAAGAGCATCATAGACTCATGCTGTTCATTTGTTTGTTCTTGGGGATATTGAGGATCGAACTCATGGCTTTGGGCATGCTAGGCAAATACTCTGCCAGCTGAGCTACATCCTCATCCTGCATACTGTTCTTATCTAAAATTCAATAGTTTTCATGAAATGGATGGCCTTGGTTGAATTACTTGGTACCAAAATTATTGCTGTTGACTGTTTTGTCCAGGTTTATGGTCCCTATTGAGGGGGCGTTTTGTCAGCCAGCTCATTTCATCATGGTAGTTGGAATCCTCTATACATACGTTTTAAGGCACTAGTAGTTTGGGTTGTGTTACATGTGTGATCCTATGTTTTATATTATTATTATATGACCATATTCTTATAATTAAGTTCTTGATTGGTTAGTCTTTGGGGAGGATTTCCATTGTGTAGAAATACAGATGGTTTGGTACTAAAGTGAAATAATAGTTTAGAGAAAAGGCATTTGTAAAGTCAATTAGAAAATGACAACCCTAAAAGTTTTCTTCAAACACAAATGAAAAATGAAATGGACCAGACAGCATCAATTATTTCAGTACTGTTTTCTTCTATAGCTTGGAGCAGCATATCACCTGTTATATTTAATGAATCCTTTATTAAATTAGTAGTAATTTAATAATAATTAGATTAATCCTTTATTAAATTACAGACCTATGTGAAATGTCCACAATAAGTGCTTAGAATGCGGGATACTAATTTGTTTTTGTATACTTAAATTTTTATTGTCATTTATATTGTGTTTACTTTCAATATTTAGAATTATTCAAGGAATATAAAAGGAGTTTGAGTTTATTAGTAACAGGTTTAATATCATTTGTCAGATTGGTATGTTTACTTTCTAGAAATGAGAACATACTTTAAAATGTGAAGCACCAGTTTGTTAAAATTTTAATTTTTCACAGTGAAAGTTTTCCAAATAGGATTTGGATATTTATCACACATCATGAATATTATAATGTATGTAAAGTATAGCATTAAATGTAAAATAGTCTGGCATTGCAGTTTTCCCAACTAAAAATAAATTCTCCTCAATATAAATCAGATATCTCTGTACCTCTAACATTGGAAATGAAATTTTCATGTAGTATAAAATTCTGTTCCTGTTAAAGGAAATACTGTGCATTATGTAAATTTAGATAATAGGAAGTTATGTCCAAATTTCTAATGTGGAGATATCACTATACCAGTCAAAACAAAACAATATTAACAGAGCTTTTCAGACTGTAGGCATCCTTTTGTGAAAACAGATCACTCTCTTCTTCCACAATGTTGAAGAAACAAAAGTTTGAGTATGAAAACTTGAGACCAATTGGTAATTTTTCAAGTGAAGTCAGAACCAATATAAACATGACCCACTTGGTGATTATGATTCTCAGATCCATCCATTGTTCTATTTTGTTTGTTTTCATTGCAGAGTCTGTTGGTTCCTCTTAAAAGCATAAAGGGCACTGGTGGCAGGCCTGTCTCACAAATTATCCCTCTCGTGGGCCTGATTCTTTTAAAATTAGATCCTTAGCCAGCTCATGTTTGGTCACTGATTCTCAAACATTTCCTATCCAGCTTTCTTAGTGTCTTCTTCTAGAGTACTTTCACAAGCTCTGTGTCCTACATTTCCAGGAGACATTGCCATTAATGAATAGATGTTCAGAGTTTTGTACTTTAGCAAGTGGGAAGGTTGGAGAAGAGAGAATATAAAAGAAGATGCCTGAGACAGAGGAGGGCAGTTTTTCCCTTTGTATATTATATAGACCCAGTGTTCGCTTGCCACCTCAATTATCTGGCTCTTGAGCTAACATTTTAGCAATCTCCAGTATAATTAATCTTCAGTATTCTTGACACCTTTGGAAAATATGAAATTTAAGAATGGTTTTATAACAGTTTTTTTTTTTGCCCATAAAATTCATATACAGAGGAAAAAAGCCAAACTGTATTGTTTTAATACTCTTAGGCCATTGGATAGGTTAAACATGAACTAATTAAAAGTCTTATTCCTAGACACCAGCCTGAATTGTACCTCATTGAAATTTGTGCATAAGAAAATGGCAAGTTATAGTTTAAAAGAGTAGGAAAGAAAGTACTAAGGGTTCTGTGGGGAAAGGAGGAGCAATTTATAATTTTACAAGTTTTAATATAAAAAAGATACTTATTGTAATCCCAGCACTTAGGGAGGCTGAGACAGGAGAATCACGAGTGCAAGGCGCTAAGCAACTCAGTGAGACCTTGCCTCTACATGAAACACAAAATAGAGCTGGGGATGTGGCTCAGTGGTCGAGTGCCCCTGAGTTCAATCTCCAGTACCAAAAAAAAAATACACTTATTTCTCAGGAATATGAACTCATTTTCCTTATTTCATATTTCTTTGGAATTTTTAGCAGTTAGTGACAAAAAACTATAAAATCAAAACCAGAGCCACATCTTGACATTGAATATGTGATTATATTTCTCTACTCAGTTATTCTAATGTTCACAATCTCATATCTGAAGCTATTTAAGAGAACACTAAAACTCCTAATTTGCTTTGCCTTTAGACAAATGTAGCATTAATCTGAAAATCTAAAGTATAGTGGTCTGCCTTACCTCATGATTTCTAGCCAAGGTGATTCTGCCTTCCTGGGGACATTGGCAATGCATGTAGATATTTTTGGTTGTTAGAACTAGAGGATGCTACTGGCATCTAGAGATTAGGGATCTTACGAGAGAGCCTGCATTATATAACCCCTCACAACTGATTGATTGGTTTCATTAAAAATATTAATGTAGTTTTAAGAATCATGATTCTCACCCCTTCATGTTCAAAGCACTAGAAAAACTAGGGATAGTAGGAACATACCTCAACATTGTAAAAGCTATTAATGCTAAGCCCAAGGCCAATCATTCTAAATGGACAAAAATTGGAATCATTTCCACTAAAAACTGGAACAAGACAGGGATGCCTGCTTTCACCACTTCTATTCAACATAGTCCTTGAAACTCTAGCCAGAGCAATCAGATAGATGAAAGAAATTAAAGGGATACAAATAGGAAGAGAGGAACTCAAACTATCACTATTTGCCAGTGAAATGATTCTATATATAGAAGATCCAAAAAATTCCACCAGAAAAATTCTAGAATTAATAAATGAATTCAGCAAAGTATCAGGATATAAAATCAACACCCATAAATCAAATGCATTGCTTCTATACATCAATGATGAATCCTCTGAAAGATAAATTAAGAAAACTAACCCAATTGCCTCAAAAAAAAAAAAAAAACTCAACAATAAAACTTGGAATCAATCTAACAAAAGAGGTGAAAGACCTCTACAACGAAAACTACAGAACACTAAAGAAAGAAATTGAAGACCTTGGAAGATGGAAAGATCTCCCATGCTTTTGTATAGACAGAATTAATATTGTCAAAATGGCCATACTACCAAAAGTGTTATACAGAGTTAATGCAATTCCTATTAAAATCCCAATGACATTCTTCATAGAACTAGAAAAGGCAATCATGAAATTCATTTGAAAAACTAAGAGACTCAAATAGCCAAAGCAATCCTTAGCAAGAAGAGTGAAGCAGAAGGCATCATAATACCAGACTTTAAACTATACTACAAAGTTATAGTAACAAAAACAGCATGGTATTGGCACCAAAATAGACATGTAGACCAGTGGTATAGAATAGAAGACACAGAGACAAACCCACATAAATAGTTATACTAGATAAAAGCACCAAAAACATACTTTGGAGAAAAGATATACTCTTTGGCAAGTAGTGCTGGGAAAACTAGCAATTCATATGTAGCAAAATGAAATTGAACCTCTATCTCTCACTCTGACAAAACTCAAAGTGGATCAAAGAATTAGGCACTAGAACAGACTCTGTGCCTAATAGAAGAAAAAGTATGCCCCAATCTTCATCATATTGGCTTAGGACCTGACTTACTTAACAAGACTCCTAAAGTGCAAGAAATAAAAGCAAGAATCAATACATGGGATGGATTCAAACTAAAAAGCTTCTCAGCAAAGTAACAATCAAAAATGTGAAGAGAGCGTCTGCAGTATGGAAGAAAAGCTTTACCACATGCACCTCAGAGCACTAATCTCCAGGATATATAAAGAACTCAAGAAACTTAACACCAAAAAATCAAATAACTTAGTCCATAACCATAAATGGACTAAGGAACTGAACTGACACTTCACAGAAAAATAAATACAGTCGATTGACAAACATGAAAAAATGTTCATCATCTCTAGCAATTAGAGAAATGCAAATCAAAAGTAAGATTTCATCTCACAACAGTCAGAATGGCAATTATCAAGAATACAAACAATAAGGGTTGGTGAAGATGTAGGGGGAAAGGCACACTCATACATTGCTGGTGAGACTGCAAATTGGTGCAATCTGGAAAGCAGTACGGAGATTCCTTAGAAAAATTGGAATGGAACTACCATTTGACCCAGCCATCCCACTCCTTGGTTTATATCCAAAGGACTTAAAATTAGTACACTACAGTGACACAGCCACATCAGTATTTATAACAGCTCAATTCACAGTAGTTAAACTATGGAACCAACCTAGATGCCCTTCAACAGATGAATGGGTAAAGAACATGTACATATACACAATAGAATATTAATCAGCCTTAAAGAAGAATGAAATTATGGCATTTGCAGGTAAATGGATGAAACTAGAGAATATCTTGCTAAGTGAAATAAACCAATCCCAAATAACCAAAGGCCAAATATTTTCTCTGATAAGCAGATGCTGATCCATAGTTGTGGTGGTGGGAGTAGGCAGGAATGAAGGAACTTTGGATTGTACAGAGGGGAGTGAGGGGAGGGAAGGGACTGTGGGGATGGGAAGGACAATAGAATGAGACACCATTACCTTGAGTACATGTATGATTACACTACTGGTGTGACTCTGCACCGTGCACCGCCAGAGGAATGAGAAGTTGTGTTCCATTTGTGTATAATGTGTCAAAGTGCATTAAATTAAAAAATTTTAAAAATTAAAAAATTTTTAAATTTTTAAAAAATTTTTAAATTTTTTTTAATTTTTAAAAATAAAAATATTTACCCCCTCCCCCCAAAAAGAATCATGATTCTATCTTTGGATTTCTCATCAATTTCAGTTGTTTTAATCATTTTCATTTCTGCAGTGACTTTTCCTAGATACATGTAGAAATAAATTATGTTGTACCATCTTTAATCTCTTTAGTGTGGCATAAAGAGCATAATCATTTAATACTTCTAAATTAAGTGGAAAAACTATCATTGTCCGAATATTGTGTAAGTGAATAAGCCAAATTAAAAATAAAATAACTACAAATAGGTGAATGTATGTTTGAAATAGGATCAACAATTTACCTATTGAATTTTCACATTATTCTTGGATGGTAGCTACTAGTATACTGACTTTTAAAAATATCTCCTCAGTAGCAATTCCCACAGTGGGAAAATAATTTATTATTTATAGTTTTATATTTGTGGATACATAATTTTAGGACAAGTAAAACACATTTGAGTATTAAGTCTGTTTGGAATCTGAATATTCGGATACATCTACAAGAAAGATCTTCCCTTACTGGAACTTCTCTAAATTCAGTAGCTCTTCAAGCTTTTCTTCCTAGGATTTGGGAATCTGTAATCTGAGATTTCAGCATCTTCTAATTTAAAAATTTCCCTATGATATGTAACCATCAGTATCTGGTATCAACTGAACAAATAGGGAACTTTCCAAAAATTAAACACTAATTTACTCCAAAGTCTTTATTCATGAATTAACAGTTTTTCCCTTTGTTTATTATTACCAAGACAAATACAGAAGTATGATCATATATGGATACCAATTAAGCTGAATTTTCTTTAAGAGATTGACAAAAGGCAAAAACTGATATATGAAGTTTAGATATACTATGAGTCTTATGAGCTGGGAGACAACCATTAACTCACCAAAATACAGAACTGTCTCATAATTTTCTTGGATACACTTCCTCTCAAACTTTTTTCATAATAAATTGTAAAATAACCATGTGATTAGAAGATTTTTCCACTAGTTACTGTTACTTCTTTCTTATTGTGAGATGAATAGCATGACAGCAGAGGCAAGGAGGCATATAATGAGTTCTTAAAGGATTGAGGCAAAAACGTCAGAGCTTCCACAGCATGGTAACAGCTTTGCAGATGCCCACATCATGATAGTTGAAATAACAAAGACCAGCAAAGGTTAAAGCTGAGAATGCCAGAAGGCCTGCTTTGGCAGCTTTTTGCATTGCATCCCCATGAACATAGTAACAACTTGTCCAAGGCCCCAGTGACTAGGGAGAGTGAGGACTGCAGCCAGGAAATAGTACATTACAGAGCAAGGATTGAAATATGCAGCTGGAGGTAGGCCCAGAAGCTAAGCACAGACAACCCTTTTGCTAGTCCAATAGAGAGATGCAGCCTTGGAATCAGAATGGCAGTTTGGTGACAGGTGATTGTGCTGTGTTCTGCATCATCCTGGGATAGGTTGGTCCTTGAGAAATGGCAAGACCTAAACAGTTTGACCACCAGAGTTTGAGGGAACAGAGCTTAGCCTCCTTGAGCACCACAGAGGACACTCAATTTCAGAGAACTGCTATCTTGCTTTTGAGCCTATTATATTGTATAGTAGTATTTTGACAGTTTTTGTGATCAAAATGTTGCTGTGTTTACCATAACTAAATTACTTAGCCTCATGGTATGATCTTTTTGTTCTCATCCCCTCTTTCTTCCCTTCATACCTAGTTATTTTGTTAAAAACAAAACTGTGTGTTTGTGTGTGTGTATGTGTATTGGGAGCTGAGGATGTGGCTCAGTGATACAATAGTAGCCTAGCATGTCTGAGGCCCTGGATTCAATCCCCAGCACTGGGAGGGGGGGGGGGCACGGACCACTGGGGAGCAGGCTAGATTGCCCCTGCTGCACTTCTGATTTTAACGTTCTAAATAGGTTTTGGTAAGATGTAAAGATTTCTCAAATCATTCATTTAGCTTCTTAGTCATTCTTTACAGATAAGACAGTAAAAAAATTAGAAGTTAACCATTGCCTTTCAAGCTTTTCAAAATAAGTAGTGTAAGATGTAGTGAAATGAACTGAATTTAGGGCAGAATGTGCTTCTGATTCCCTCCCCTCCTTTTATAAAAGATGGATACTTGTTTATATCATTCTTTTAAAATTTGAATAAATATCTAGTTCTTGGTAAATAAAGCTTGTTTAATTTTGTCAAGACAGAAGACTTCATTTATTTTTGCATCCAAATGAAGTTTAGTATGAAGGTCTTTATTTTGAGGACTTAGGGAATGTTGTGTATAAACTTCAACATCCTCTTATGATCAGAACCATAGAAAAATGCCTTTGTATTGAATTACACTCTGTAAAGCTAGACATTGTTTTCACATGCGAATAGATGGACTTTAAATTTGTATTTATTTTTAATCTGTTACCTAGTATTAAAATAAATTTGGATACCAGCAACTCATAATAGTTAATAGCTTATATAAATGAGTCCCAAGACACCTGTTCCTTTATTGTTAATGAATCCCAATTATATGTGCAGGAAGATGAGAGTTCCTGTTGATTCTTTGTCCTAGCACATCCCCCTGTCTCCTGTGTGCATATTTAAATGACATTAAGAAATGTTGTTTCCTCTTGTTTTCTGTCATCTCTAAAATTCTGCCAGACACACTTAGTCTCTTTAATAGGTTGTTTGTTCCTAAATGCATTAGGGGAGCATTTTTTCCTGTTTTGTGTTTTTTGATTTTTTTTAGAATTTAACCTCAATCATGTTATGTTACGGGATTTGACATAAAACTATTATGAGTTAATAGCACCAGATACACAAATAGCTGAATAAAGTTTCTCAAGGAAAGAATAAATGACTTATGGAAATTTTTGTAGCCTGTGGAAATGTAAGAAAACAAACAAATACAGAAATCAGTTGCAAGGTCATTGTATGGTCATGATTTATCCTCTGAGATTACTTAATTGTATCTGTTTATGTTTTCAATCACTGACAATTTGGAGAGTTTGTAATTATTTGTTTTCTTATTTACTATTTTATATCAAGCAAAAAAAAAAGTCAGTGGTCTTTTTGTAAGCAATTTGAAAGGAGAAAGACATAGATAAAGAACTATTATCACAGTCTACCAGATAATAGTTATTTTTCTGTATGTATAATTTTGTTATGAACATATGGCTTGAAATAATGTTTGTGATTCTGTCATTGACTTCTATTCCTTTTAGGGGAGAGCATGTGAATGGGTTTTTTTAAAAATATTTTTTTAGTTGTTGATGGATCTTTATTTTATTCATTTATTATTTATATGTGGTGCTGAGGATCAAACCCAGTGCCTCACGCATGCTAGGCAAGCACTCTACCACTGAGCTACAACCCCAGCCCCATATGAATGGATTTTTAAAACATGCTTAGAAAGAGTGCTATAGAAGAATGTAGGTGTCCTCCTTATCTCTGGAGTGTTCCCTTTTCCCAACTTCTGAATTTTCATTCCATTACTGTTGATGATAGTTTAAAGGTCATTCTTGAAGAAGAGAATATCATATCTGTGAAATAATAAGTGAGAATTATACTGTTGATCATTTCAGTCAGTTCTTCAGAATATCTGGTAAGTGCCCAGAAAACCCAGAAAGCATTTATTTTGTTCAGTGTGTAGAATACATCGTAACCAGCTGACATACTATGAGTGCATCCCAAAAGGAATGAAAATAAATTACTATTCACAAATCCTCTTGACAGTAACAATATTGCTACCAGGTAGACATTACTATTTGGAATAGTTCAGGGGGAAAGTTCTTTCACATCTCTGTCCTATATTTTGTTAAACACTTGTATAAAATTTTTTTTACCATACCAAATAATTCACAACAATGTCTGTTTCTTCAGTCTTATGCCTCTCTGTAATGAAATACTGAATTCTGTGTCCTATAGAGTTGAAGTGGTGATTTGAGATCCCTTAAACATTAAGGGTAAAGAGAAACATGGGCCACAGTCTCTCAGGTGTTTTTTAAAAAACCATGGCTGCATCTTAGAATCACCTGAGGAAGATTCGCTCTGCCTGTGTTGGTGATTGAACCCAGGGCCTCATGCATCCTGGGCAGGGGCCCTACCACTGAGCTATATCCCCAGTTCCTGAGGGTTATTTTAAAAATACCCTTGCATGGGCCCTACCACCAGAGATTCTGACTAAATTGGCATAGGTTGGGAATGTACTGTTATATTTAAAACTTCTTGGGTGATCCTGTTTTGCTGAAAACCACTCTTAGATGGGTACCTCTTAGAAGAAATTAAGCTAAACAAAGAGCGCTCAGTTTCTTGATAGGGTTTCACACTGTGAGTTCCACAAAAGGAGGCAAGCAAACTGAAGACCCTGTGAAAAGGGCTTCTGGTTTACAGCCACTCAGGCAGTGATCACGCACTGGAGGTAGGCATGTTTGTTGGGTGAATGAACTTGATGATGAGAGATACTCTAGCCCCATATGAAAAAAGGAGATGCTTTCCAGGCTTAAATAATTTCTAAATTTAAATTATGACATAGTAGTTTATCTAGGATAATTTAGAAACATTTTCCTATTTTCAAGTCAAATGTAAATCTAGAACAGTCTCTAATTGAAATCTTTCAATTAAAAATTTTGTCTTTTAGTTGAGCCATAATATATGTTCCATCATCTAAATTTACTTTTATAAATATAAATACTTCTTTTCTGAATTGCTGTCCTGAACCATGAAATACCTCATTTCTAATGAACTTGATTTTGTGTAAGAAGCATAGGAAGAATGTATAAATGGTACAAATCAGCAAATTTAGAAATAGATATATGAGTAGGACTTTAGAGGAGAGAGAATTTAAAAGTACTGTTTCCCAAATATTTTAATTGTATTAAAAATGGCCATTTATATAATTAAAAATAGTAAACATTGTCCTCACTTTTTCAGAGGTAAGCATTCTTCAACATAGCTTGGAAAGTACATCAAGGCCTCTAAACTGAGCTTAGTAAGAAGGTTTACAGTGCTCTGGTGTAGGCTTCGCCTCATGGCCAGCCCCTTGGAACTGACTTCCTTACAGATACAGGGTCACAGCCTATAATGTATTGATAATACATACAGAAATTGGCTGTTCAAACTTTTACTGCCAGATTAATCACATTTATAGTTTCTTGGCTCCTTTGGTTTTCTAGTAAGTAGTACCTAGCAACTTACCACAATGGAATTCAGAGCACCTGTATTTTTGAAAGCCACTACGATGTGCATGGAATGGAATCTTATTTTTAAACAGTTTACAATTTGCTTTACAACGTATCATTTATTGAAAAGACACTCTTTGTGTTTCTTAATTTCTCATTTTCTATAAGAAAAGATGGTAAAAGAATATAATTTTGGACATGATTCCAATTTTATTATTTCAGTCCATTATTTGTTCCTCATCAGATTCATATTTGCGGTTATATGCCCTGCATGGCAAGTGCTGAGAAAACATTTGTACAACGTCTTGCCAAAGAAGACCGTTGACTGTGTGGAATATAGTGACTTCACTGTTCAAGATCTTCATGTGTTTATTAAAAGAGGGGAATAAAAAAAACAGATACTAGTTAATTATATTCAGTTGAATTACTACATCTTGTGGTTAGTAGATTACATTTATTAACTAGTTTAAATGTATTCAATACAGTGTTACAGCAGTTTTATTGATACACTGGCAAAGAAACAAACATGACCACTCTTTACCATCTGTTTATAATGCTATATAAAGAAGACCATGTTGGTTGCCATGGAAACTACATTTCCAAAACCACTTAGTGTTTGCTTAAATTCTCCAGTCTTTTAAAGTCATAAGCTTTTTCTGAGAAAAAGAATAGAAAACTACATTTTAAAATTTCCAGTGATTTTTCTATAAGTCTTTTCTCTGTAAAATTCATTTATATCTAGGCTGATATTTTGCCTCAGGATTCCATGAATTAAATTGAAGGGCTCTTAATTTGAGAATCTTTGGTGTTTTCAGAAACTGAGGAGAAAATGTTAATGCTATCCTATAGAGGGGTGCCAACAATCTTTTTATAGGCAAATACTTTACTTCTTCAGAAAAACTTTTTATTGGTATAATAATAAAAAGGAGTCTAAAGAAGTAGATTCATAATCATATGGTATCTGGGGAGGAAAAGTGGTTGTAATTACAATGGCTAACCATGTTTTGTTATTGCTGTCATATTAGCTAATATGAGAAAAATTATGGCAGGGGAGTACTTGGCTTTAAACAGAATGGTTCCGACTTTTAAAAGTGTGGCTATAGAGATACTTTGTTGTAAAAACTAAAATCAATTGATATTCTTGGGAATCAATATTCTAGGGAAGAAAGAAGTAAAATATATGCTTTAGTGTTATTCTTAGTAATCTAGAATTAATTTTTCCTAATCCAGAATGATTGTGTATATCCACGTTTTGTTTATATATACTTGGTGTCCATGTAGACTAAATATGCTTTTTGCCATTTCCTTCAGAAAAATGTTTATTTTTCATTGTCTTCAAAATTATTGATGTTTTTGCACTGGGGGCAGATAAAGTAGGATTGCAACTATTCTAGCATTTAGTAAAGTCAAAAATCATTGACTATGTATAATAATAGTAATTCTGATAATAGTAATAGCTAGTGCATGTTGAACATATAGAAATATTTTATAGGCTAATGTTTACCTTTAGACATCATAATAACCCTACAGGGTAAGTCTTATAAGTGCACACATTGTCTAATTTGGAGTTTTTCAACCCTGGCACTTTGCGCTAGGGGACTATTAGGTATGTTGCAGGATATTCAGAACCAGCAACCCTGGCCTCTACCCTCTAGACACCAGTAGTAACCCCTCAAGTTGTGACAGTCATATATCTCTAGACATTGCCAAAATCCCCCGGCAGGTTTGTGTGTTGGGGGGTAATCACCCCAAGTTGAAAACCACTGCTCTATATGAACCAGCCAGATTAATTTTTGTCTGTTAGACCTAGTTTGTACACCACCAGTTGGTGTTCACATCTGTTGCCTCTACTACCATCATTTCTAATAGTTTCCAATTTTGTTTAGTTATTGGTGAGTATAATAAGCAAAATCTATGTATTATAATAGCCCTCTTACATTCAGGATTTTGAAAACTGTTTTGCAGCATAATGAAACAAATGGGATGGTAATTAGCATAAGTTGTACTAAAATTACATATCCATAAAAGAATTTTTAGTAGAATTTTAGAATACTCTACTGAGTTCAGTATATTAAAAAATGGGAGTAAGTCCATGTTATTTGCATGTATTCTTCTATAAATGCCAAACTAAGGTATTCTTTTTGTTTTTTCTACTACCTATCTAGGTAAGAATATTTAGTATAGTTTGTGTGAATCTTTTCTGCAATACAGGAAAATAAGAAAATGATCAATCCTTACAAAGTTAAACAAAATTTTAGATAAATGCATAACAACAATTTAATAATAAGACTTATTTTCTGCTTTTTTTTGAAAAAAAAAGTGTTTTGGTGCATTTTCTTATGAAAATTTGCTTTTAATACAAAATACTTTTTTAGCAACATTTTATATTGTGATATGGTAAAATGGGACTCAACAGGTCTCTGAATTGGTGAAGTTAATCAAATTTCTGATTCAGGAAATTTCTTTATTAAAAGTCTTAACCTAGGGGCTGGGATTGTAGCTCAGCGGTAGAGCGCTTGCCTCGCATGCGTGAGGCCCTGGGTTTGATCCTCGACACCACATACAAAGCAATGAATAAAGACATTGTGTCCATCTGTAACTAAAAAAATATTTAAAAAAAAAAAAAGTCTTAACCTATCAGTTCACTTCCCTAAAATCTCATAAAATATATTATTTTTCTCTGACAGATTACTTTAGAAATGTATGGCAATACATGGCTCCAATTATGCTGTTTGGTAGGAAATTATTAGGTCTCACTATTGTTAATTAAAAGAACATTTGGAAAAATGCAGAGAGAATAATAGCTTATTTTTAGGTGTATGAGAATGTTAGACTTTTTAGATAAGTAATTGTGCAAAATAATTACCCTGAAATTTTAACTACTATAATTTTTTATGTAGGCAATAGTTTGCACAGTGCAAATATCATATTTTGGAATCAGATTGAATGGGAACCAGAGTATGCAGTAAGGACTATGTTTATTTCATATATTATACAGAACTTTTCAGCTCTTGAATAATATAGAACAGTTAGAAGCATTCACTAGGCATTGATTTAAGTGCAAAATATTTGAAGGTGGTTTTACTTTACACAGATGGTCAAAGTGAAAATGTGCTCTTATGGAACAAACTGAAATTGAGGTGGGAAAAGTACAACATCATTTCTGTGATCTTCCTGTCAAAGATACATAACTTGAATCCAGTCACAAAGAAATGCCAGACAAACCCTCAATGAGAAAACTTCTACAAGAGAGGTGGCTTGTAATCTTCAAAATTGTACAGGCCACAAAACCGAAGAGCTGACTAAGAAACTATTCCTGGTTATAGGGAGCCAAAGAGTCATGGCAACAAAATGTAGTGTATAATTCTGAACTGATCCTTTTTACTATAAAAGATATTATTGGAATTGGTGAAACGTGCCAAGGGGTCTGTGATTTAAAAAGTAGTGG
>CM053406.1:47966860-48031210 GCA_028644305.1 Xerus rutilus
AGACTGGCTGAAATATTGTGCTAATTGTTTACCAAAAAAAAAAAAAAAAAAAAAAAAAAGCAGTGCTCTGTCTTGTTCATTGTTATCTTAACATAATCCCTGCCCTATGTATGCCTTATCCAGTCACCTGCCATCTGCCACTGTGGACCTCTGGATTGCTCTGATGCTGAATACCCTTAACTGTCCATGCCTCACCTAATAGAGAACAAGGACTTCAGGTTACTTCCCCCTAACTTCAACCTCTTTCAGCAGGAAGCAACTTGGAGATGTCATTGCCCATTTTTCCATAGAAATGGAATGTAGAAATTGACAGTGAGGAAATGCAACAGTGGTCCACTTTATGCTTTGAACATAGCCCTTGCTGCTCTGCCACTGCAACTTATTTTTAAAATGGACAGGTTTCTTTCTCTTCCTCTCTCCCTGCTCCTCCCTAATCTCTCCCCCTCCCTAATCTCAGGTGAAACAGGATTCCCTTTTTTCCCTATTTTAGGCAGATTTATCTGTTCTTGAGTACACTCCTACCATAGGAATGAAATAGTCCAGACTTTGGGGATGGTACCAGAACCTCTCAGAAATAACTGTGTCTCAAATTAACAAGTGAATTACAACTCCAACAGAGAATACATGGAATGTAGCCTTAGAATCACCTCTCTAAAAGCTCCCTGTTCCTTCTGATGGGCAGAATCACAGCCTCTGGGACAGGAGTCCCCTGTGTGTCTCCTTTGCTAGCAAAACAATAAAACTTTTTTTCCTTTTTCTCAAAAAAAGAAAGAAAAATAAAAAGAGAAATATGATCTGTTGTACTATAGGTCAACACATTGAAATAAATGGAAAGAAAGAAAGAAAGAAATGTAGTACTGGATTTTCTAAAAAGTTGGGTATAGAGCTTAAAATCTCTCAATAATAGCTGTTTTATTTTTGCTTGATATTCCAGTGATTGTCAAAGACTGTACCTATAAACAAAACCTAGCCTGTTGGTTTCACTCCTAAATTCTGTCTCCCTTTACACATTGGAGTCGTATCCATGCCTCAACATTACTTATCCCTGGGAACCAAAGAACTTTAACAAATAACTAGTAATTAAAGTAGCCGCTTTGTGCATAGATTATCCTGATTTTGAATTTTGACTCTCCCACTTTTTTTTCCTAATTAAAAAAATTTCCTTTTAAAATTTTATTTTTGAGACAAGGTCTCCCTAATGTTGCCCAAGTTGACCTCAAACTCCTGGATTCAAGCCATCCTCCTGCCTCCAGCTTCCCAGCAGCTGGGATTACAGGCATGTACTCCCACTGCCTGGCTTCCCACTTACTTTTTTTTTAAAATATTTTTTTAGTTGTTGATGGATCTCTATTTTATTCATTTATTATTTATATGTGATGCTGAGGATGGAACCCAGTGCCCCATGCATTCTAGGCAAGCACTCTTCCACTGAGCAACAGTCCCAGCCCCCCTACTTACTTTTGACCTTGGACAAGAAACTAATGTTTCTCAGCATTAACTCTCACCTATAAACTGGAGGTGAGTATAGTGCATGTGTAGTGTGCATGTGAACTATGTAGCCTGTGGTATACACTATAAAAATATTAGCTTGTTCCCTACCTATCCCATTGCTATCACCTTGCATCAGAAAAGTCATTCAAAAGGTTGTGCCGGTAGATGTTCGCAAGTTCCATTTCCTTGTTTGTGGGGTGGAGTAGATTATGTGAGTTACCTTCTATTCCTTTTTTCCCATTTCTGGTGAAATAAACTTTTTCTCATTTCTGGTGAAATAAAGGCCATTTTCAGCTCACATCTAGCAACTTTTCAGGAATGATAACTCAGAAATGGCATCATAATGAGACAAAGCTTATTGATTACCACAGCATTTAAATTTTCTAGAAGTTGTAGCTATAATGCTGTCCTTTACTCTTTATTTGCCTTTTAAAAATAGACTATTTTAATATTAATTAGGACAAAATCCAGCTTTTAGGATGGGAACAAAAAGTCAGAACTCTGGGGGCTAGGATCATAGTTCAGTGGTAGAGCGCTTGCCTAGTGTGTGTGAGGCACTGGGTTCAATTCTCAGCACCTCATATAAATAAAATCAAGGTCCATTGACAACTAAAAAAAAAAGAACTCTTAAGAAATTAGGTTTCAAATACAGATTTTTAAATCTCATTTTAATATATTTCTGGGAATAAAAACTGTTTAAATTATTTCTATTAACTGAGTTACCCTTCACTCAACTGTTGCTGTGAAGAAATTCACATTCTGCCCAATTTTAAGAAAAAGACCCAAGATACTCAGAGAAGAATGAAGACAATTGTTATTTCCTTCCCTAAAGTTGTGAATTTGTGGAGATGTTAGAGTATCAGCTGTCACAGACCACCAGAAGGGCACAGCGCCCTGGGCAACAAGCTGGGCCTGGACAGATCCTTGTTCAGTGTAACATTCCTTGGCTGTGGGCTAGACCCTGGCTACTCTTAGAGTCTGTGAGGTTTTGTTTTAATTTTTATTTATTTTTATAAAATAAATTTATTTTTGGTTTTTAACCTGGACAGCACTTTCACTGTACTGAAGACTTTTCTCAGCATCTGTGTGAACGGAGTCCATTCAAGAATTCCTATGGCCGTGTGTTTAATGAGCCCTGGTCCTCTGGCTCTTTGCTGCTTGGGACATTTGTTCAACATGCCTGAAGACCCCTCTGCTGGTCTTGCTCTCAGTACACTAGATCTGGAATCAAAAGACATTTTAGGAGAAATAAATCTTAAAATTTTTTTCACACCTCTTACCTGTAAGGCACTTTTGGGGGGCCAGGAGGTACCAGGGATTGAACTCAGGGACACTTGATCACTAAGCCACATCCCCAGCCTTATTTTGTATCTTATTTTGAGACAGGGTCTCACTGAGTTGCTTAGTGCCTCTCTGTTGCTGAGGCTGGCTTTGAACTCGCGATCCTCTGGCCTCAGCCTCCTGAGCCTAAGGCACTTTTTAAAGCCCTAGTTTTTAGTCATCTTTCCTGTTTATTCTCTGAATTTTAATTCTGCTGTATTCTTTATCTCCACTTCAGGCGAATATGAACTACAGTGATAGACATCTAAATTGAACCCCTTGCTATACAGCTGTATACTTTTACGCAGAATATGTTATTAATTCATTAGACAAGAACATAATTGAATGTCTTTTTATGCCAGGCACCATTTTAAGCACTGGAAATTCACATGTAGTCAAGTAGATATGTAGTAACATACTTGTATTCTACTCAAGACAAAAAGCCAAAATAAATGATATATTATAAATGTGTAGTATATCTAATGACAGTAATTGATAGGGAGAAAAAAAAAGTATTCCTATGATCCTCTGTATCCTTATCAGAAAACTAGGATAACATTTACCTCAAAAATTATTGTTTAGCCAGATGAGAAGTCACATGTGAAAGCTGGGGACACTGGTGAATCAGAAATTCTAACCCAGGGAGCTTCCCAGACTCTCTTAACTTGCCAGAATAGAGCAAACATTTTTTCAGGCTTATATTGCTTGGATAACCTGTATGTAATTTATTCCTGGTGTCTCCTCATTAAGTAGGTGCCATCCTGTTCATTAAGTGCCATGTAAATGAAACTTTAAAAAATTGGATCATGTTTTCCTGTTGACACACATAATTTGAGAAATGCTCCTATTATAGTAATCCTTTCCTTTCACTGCCTCAGTTGGTGGCTATTTTAGACATCTATAAGGTGTAATGTTAATTGGGTGGCAACATTTATGATTATGAGAGCTAATGGGTTTGAACTTAAGCAGCCAATCATGGGATCTTTTCTCTGCTGGAAACTCTTTTCATGGAAAAGGAACATAAGCTATCTGTGTCCTGTCACTCCTGTTCCTTATAAATTCCTTTTGTCTTGGTCTCCTGTATCTTTAATTATGTTGACTTTGAAAAATGAGATTTCCCTAAAAATTTTGCACTTCTAAACCACCATGTTGCAGTAATATGGTTTTATGTCTTATTTTTTCAGTAATGTTTTAAACACACTTTTCCTGCTAAAATCTGTTGTAGTCCCTTTGCTATTCCCTCTCCTCCTAACATGCCCTTGAGGTATTATCTGTTTCTTTATAAAATATAACATCGTCTTTTTTCCCTAACTTGCTGAGTTTTGCTGGCTTCTTCCATCTGCTATTATGTCTTTTACATTTGGATTTAGTCTCAGTAATATGTTATATAAATGCAAATCAAATGACCTTCTACATTTTTGTCTTTTTCAATTTGTTTAAGTACAAATATTCTAGATTTTGTGCAATTGAATCCCTTCATTAGCTAATAGGACCAATACTTCAAGTGCTAAATACTTATTACTTACTTCGAAGCATTCTTTTTATAAAAACATAACTTAGAAGATTGAGTAAAACTATACAAAATGATACAAGATTAATCTGAGAGCAGTTTTGTTGCTTTTGAGTGGCAAAGTATTGAAACAGACTGCGTTGAGAAAAGTTCTCAATACTTGGGAAACACTCATTCACATTGGGTTGATTTATTCTCTGCACAAATGGGCTGTGGTAGTGGGAAGTGTAAGTCACAGCACATTAGCTCGTAGTGTCAATGCTTGTGTGGTGGTGTGAGGCTCACATGTCTGCACAGTATAATGATACCTGTATTCCAACACTCAATTTTTCTACCCCCTTGCCTCAACCCTAAATTGATTAAAAGTGTGAACAAATGGGGCCTGTGCATAAAAATCACTATATGAGATCAATTTGAGTTTTCAGTATAATAAATATAATATTTTTAAATGGCTTCATTTCTTTCCATTAATATTTTTTAAAAATCTTCAGTTATAATTTCAGTGGAGAAAATCTTTGTCATTGTTACTTCCTAGTGGTATGTTTAATTCGAAGGTGGCTGGCCACATTTAGCTGCAAGTGTAATCAATGAGGACATCATTTTATATTTTTTATTTCAATCATATTTTAGTTAACTACTAGTGATTACTAATCATTTCTGAAAAGCTCCTGTCTTGATTTCCCCGTCAACAACCCTTATACACTACCCCCATTCTACTTTCTCTTTTCTCTTTTTTCCTTTTTCCAAGCACCTGTTGTCTTCTGCCACATGCCTATCAAACCTAATTGCAGCTTTAGGAGGACTTTGGTGAGGCAATTCCTTGGCCATGCTGTCCCTCAGGAATTTAATTTGAATGGGATGTGCATGTGGCCCTGGAGCCATGTCAATGACTGCTACAGCAGCCAGATTCTAAAGGCTGGTCACCTCAGGCCTTAAAAGTTGTTTCAAGTCTATGACAATTTAGTCTCAGGATAGATATGGTAGTAATAATATGATTTGGGTCATTTTGTCAATGGAAATTAACCTCCAGTTCTTCTGCTAATTTTATATAAAAATCTATGACATACAAACTATTTTTAGTCTTTCTCAAATTATAGTGCTTTAAAATAATTTCCATGAGTGTTAATTTTTTCTTTTATAACTGAGTAATATTACCATCATCAAATTGCTAAATGTGTTTGTGTTTTAAATGTAACTTCTTTAACACCATTTATTTTATTTTTTAATTTTTTTGTAGTTGTAGATAGACAGAATGCTTTCATTTTATTATTTTGTTTATTTTTATGAGGTGCTAAGGATCAAACCCAGTGCCTCACACATTCTAGGCAAGTGCTCTGCCACTGAGCTCACTTCTTCAATACCATTTAAACTTTGGCCTCTGACAAAATCTTAGAAAAATTAAAAGGGAAGTATGAGAACCAAAAACACACCCAAACTATCACTCTGGGGTTCATTAAATATTGGTTAAATTTTTTTCTTACAATGAGAAACACAACTTATTTGCCTTTAAAATTTTTTGTTGTTTTAAAAATATAAAGCTTTTTCTCCGGACTGAAAAGGAGATCTGTGACTTGTATGCAATTTGGAAAATAAATCACCTTGAAACTAGAAATTCACTAACACTCAGTACCACTTGGTAGTATTTACTTCTGTTGTGTTTCTTTTCGTTTTTTAAAGAACATATTTGAAACACGTAGAAAAATGCAAGAACATCCTGTGTATTGAGCATCTATAGAATGATACCCAGATTTAAAATGCTAGCCTTTTGCCATATTTATTTCTAGTTTTTGCCCTTGGGTTTGCTTATATGTACATGTGTGTGCATATTTTGAAACATAATCATACAAGCTATGAGAAAGTTGGGCATAATAACAAGTCTGTTTGGGGAGAGATGTGTAAGATGGAGAGCCTACTATCCTACTCCTTGAAGCTGTTCGTTCTCTCATCTTTCACTTTCCCGAGACCTGTTCAGTGTCAGTTATTCTGCCCAGGTGCAGGGCATCCCAAGAAGACTATACCTGAGTGTTCTCAAGGTTCTTGTAGCCTTGTGAGGGAGTCCTGTGAACAACAATTAAACAGCAAGTTTGTGAAGCATAAACAAGCCTGGGCTGTCAAGTCCAGATTCTGTTTAAATCTTAACTAATGTGACTAGTAATTATTGAACTTTTCTAATCCTTGCTAGTTTTCCTCATTTGTGAAAAGATATTGCTAATTACTTTGTGGCTTTTTGTTTGTTTTTGTGAGAAAACAGTAGATGCCTGGCATTATAGTATGTTACAGTTATTGTCTAGGTCAATGTTATTATTGCTTTTACTACTGAATGTGTTAAGTGCCAAACTAGAGGTTTATAAATAAGTGCTATAAAAGCCCATGAATGAGGCAACTACTGACTTTAGTTTCTGTATGCTGCACTGTTGGAATTCTCTGACTCCATTGCCCAGGTGTGTACAGCTTCCTTATCTGTGTCTTGGACATCCTTTTATCTTTGTAGATGTAACGAATTCCTTTATGTTGTTACTTATCCTTCCTTAGTCCCCTAAGTATAGGAATTCTCCATGATTCCTTTTCTCTTCCTTTCCCTCCTTTCCCTTTTTCTCTCTGCACTCCCCCTCCATTCCCTGTTTTCCCTTTTCTCTTCTCTTCCTCCTCAAAAACTCATCTATCAATTCCTACCGTTTAGCCATCACTTCTGTGAAGATGCTTCCCAAATCTATATCCCTAACATTTCCAGCTGCCTGCTGGGCATCCCATCTGGAAGTCCTTCTTGCATTCAAAGTTACCATGTCCAAAACTGAACTCATTAATTCCCTGTTAGCTCCTCTCTTTTTTCTCTACTAACTGCAGCATCATCACCTCCAGCAAACAAGTTTGAATCTTAAATTCAGCCCTTGCCTTTCCTGTGCTTCTCCATCCCTTGCCAATTCCTCTCTTTTCCAGTCAGTTGGCCAGAATAACCTGTTCCATCTCCATGCTGCTGCCATCATTCAGCTTTTCATCATCCCTGTTGCCACTACCCTAATTTAAGCCCTCATTACCTCCCACCTGGGCTACTGGACCAGGCTCCTCCTAACCATTCTTCTGTCCTTCCCTCTGCATACAATACACTACTGCCAGAGTTAATAGTATTAGGCCCAGAATAATAACAGGTTTAGTTTTTAGCTCTAATCATATCATTGCCTTGCAGACAAACCATCCATTCTTCCAGATTGCCTGCAGACCCAAGTCCAGTCCCTTTGTTTTTTAGACTGTTTTCCTGGGCGCTTATTCACCTGCATATGTTGCCTGAATGGATAGCTCCACAGCTCTTGAACCTTCTCCCTGTTCTCCTTGTCACTGTTTATCCTGTTTCTTACTCCTGAAATACCCCTTATTCCATTATCCCTAGCACCATCCCATCTTTTATTCTCTACTTAAGGAAATTTAACCATGTTTCAGTCTCTACCTTGAGGGCCATCTCTAGCAATAAGGAATTTTCTTTCTTCCTCTCTGTACTGATACCTGTTTGTTACTCTATTGTCTGTGTTATCTTTTCCATATAATATTCAACACATATTCAAATATATTATGAATTTACTATTACAGCTGTTTTCATACAGCTCATATTTCATTGTATACCCCTCACAATTTGTACATTTGTGTTGAAATGAAATTTGAGAGGATTTATGAAAAAGAGCCATAAAAGTGATTTGAGGATTTGAGATACTTCCAGGATTGAGTTTAGAAAGAAAATGGTTAATAGTTGTGGAAAGAAATGATGAGGCATGAACACCACTGTCAGCCATGGAAAGCATAATGTGAGAAGGGAACACAACTGGCTTGCCTGAAGTTTCACCTACTCAATCTTTATGTCCATGAAATTGCCTGGCTATTAGGATACTAGTAGTATGAGTATGAACTGTTCATCTGTTATGGATCTGGAGTAGAATTTTGAAAGAAGCAAAGTTTTTTCCCCTCAATAGTCAGCTTACAGACTTTCAGAATGAGATTATTTAAAATTACTGATATATCTACATTATCTAAATTCTAGGACTGTGTAGCACGCAACATCTATTTGAATTGAATCAAATGTTACTTTAGGTATGGACATCTTGAGATGTTTACCAAGTTGGCCCTGTGTTTCTCATTGAGTACTGCAAAAGCCTTCTGTCTGAATTCTCATACCAACTTGATTTCCTCCTCTCTTCTCCAGCCAAGTTGTTTTTGAGGAGAGGGGATTTGGGAGGAGATGATTTTTTAAAAACATCTGATTTATGTTTAATAAAATGCTGATGTGCCTTTGTATTGCTCTTTGGATGAAGAGTAAACCTGTTACCACAGCCTGTTCCACCTGTATGGTCTAATCCCTATCTGTCTCCAGCCTCATTTTATACAATGCTCTTAGCCTGGTATTATTTATCTAAAATGGTTGACCACATATGTTTTCAATTTGGGGTTTGTATTTGGGAATATTTACACAGGCTTTAAATTGATTGAGCATCCTTAATCCAAAAATCTGAAACCTAAATGCTCTAAAATCTGAAACTTTTCCAGTGTCTATGTGATTTCACCATCTTCTGGATATGCTCCTGCCAATCAATGTACTTCCTTAAAAAGGGACACTGAGAATAGATAGATCAGTGTTCCAGATAAAATATGACCTGGATTATATACAACATATTATCTCTTTAAATTTAGAATGCCAGGAATTTCTTTATGCTCAGAAACAAAATTTCTTACTGTCTTTTGGATCAGAGCTAATTTTTGAGTTGTGGGTATCATCAATTTATCTCAGTACTGTTTCTGAAGGGTGTTAATGAAGTGAATGTAAAGAAGTGGCATTTTGGAAACCATTATTTAATTTACTTAAACTGATATCCATTAGTTTCTCTTCCTGACCTTTTCAGTTCATTGATAATGATGCTTGCCAGAGAGTGGGATAACTTTTGTCATTTGGGAAGGGAGAAAAGCAAACAATATTTGTAGGAGATTCTGTATGCTGATAGAATGGGGAAGACAAATGGAAGGAGAAAGGGAGTAAAAGGAAAAGTAGGAATTGAGAAAAAATAGGTTACAAAAAAGCATCCAATAGAATGTAATTTACTGATAACTTGATCTCCTGCCACATGCTTCACAGTGTTATAGGCTTTGTTCTTGTTGTCTGTTCCCCACCCATGACTATGGAAAGCAGACATTGTTGCTCTCATTTTATAAAAAAGAGTTAACAGCCTCCAAGTCATACAGCTGATGAATAACAAAAGAATTTTTCGGACATAAGCCTGTCTGGTCCTAAAGCCTACTGTTCTAATTATATTTAGCAAATAGTTTTGTCCATGAAATAGCAGATGCAGAGTCACTATTTGCATAATGTCTGTAGACCCTAAGACCTATTTGCCTGTTTCACAGCCTGGCTTTGTTAAGGCCCCACCACTTACCAGCTATGGTACCTTGGACAAGTCACTCGATATCTCCGTGTGCTTGATTCTCCTCATCTATAAAATCAGGATAATTGTGGTACTTTCCTGTTTGAATTGTGAATTAATTTAGTTAATATATAGTAAAGCATGTAAAACAGTAACTGATATTTTAAAATACATAAAGTATTAGATAAGTGTTTATTGATGCTATTATTAATCCCCTGCGAAGGTTCCCATCTCTGAGAAGTTTGGGGAAAATGTCAAAACTGTTGCTAGAGCTAGTTCATTAATGTGAATAGGTTTGATTCATCTCCAAATTCACCTGCTACGATTCTTACTGTGTTATCATATCCTTCATCCCTGACCAGGCCTAATCCCAATACACACCTACACCTACACCTACCCACACACAAAGCCTTACCTACCATTTTTGCCTTTCTAGAATTAGAGATCTATTCAGACCTTCTCTTTAATATTATAAAAGAAAGGCAGCATAAAGATTCACTATAGGGAATACATAAATAAGGATCTGGTAGCCTCAGTTAAAATGTGCAATTCAAAGCAAAAGATTTAGAAAAAGATCCCATTTTACATTTTCTTGTTCCAAAATAGGGTTCTTCTCAGCCTTCCTACAATTTGGATCCATAAGATTTAGGCAGATTGTTACATGATAATAAAGAGTTCGGGACTTTTCTGATATTTTGTTTCTGTTGCAATATACTTGGGTTATCTTAGTTTGCTAGGAAATGAGAACTTCTTTTTTAAAATCACTAACCTTTCTAACTTACTTGGTTAAGGAGAAAAAACACCAGTAAAAGAGGTAAAGTTGTTCTTTTGCAGAGAACCCAAAGATCTGTCTTATTTTGAAATTAATAAAGAGTAAAAAGGGGATCTTTTACAAATTTGTTTAGAAGCCTGAGAGGCAAAGATTTATTTTTTATTTTTATTTTCGGTACTGGGGATTGAACCCAGGGGCACTCAACCACTGAGCCACATCCCTAGCCCTATTTTGTGTTTTATGTAGAGACAGGGTCTCACAGAGTTGCTTAGCACCTCACCGTTGCTGAGGCTGGCTTTGAACTCATGATTCTCCTGTCTCAGCCCCCCCCCCCCAAAGTGCTGGGATTACAGGTGTGCGCCACTGCAGCAGGTTGAGAGGCAAAGACTGTTAAGTAATGAATTAACTCATTATTTTTAGTTATGTTAATTAACTTATATTGATTCTTTGTTCAAAAATAAGTCAATAATTCAATGAACAATACTAATTTTTAACATTGCTTTTTTACCACATTCAAGAACTATACTTGCATATCATTTATGCTATAACATAATCTATTTGATTAGTACTCACAAAAGCATTGTTCTACCTATTAATTTATCTTAACATTTTGCTCATTTTTTTTCATTTTAAATGATAGCATTTAGTCCTTTTATGACAACCATTTGTAACACTTTAAAAATAAAATGTTCCTAGAAAGTATTGCTAGCCCCAGTTACAGCAGAAATCATGAAAGTTCAATCCTCATAACAAAAGAAATATGACATTCTAAATTAAAGCCTTATTATTGCCTAGAATGATAATGCTTTCCCATTAAAAGGAAATGAGAAGATTTTTGCTGATCACATTCATTTCTATTTACTTATGCATTTTTAAGTTATTTAGATTTGTTTTAATCCTTTTCAGTCTCTGAACTTCTTTTCTGTCATGAAGACAAATCATTTTTTTACCTTTCTCCCTTATTACTATCATCACCAAATAGTATCACTTCATCCAAACTCTACAGCTTCTATTACAGTTGCCATCCACTACCAAAACACTTTAAAACTATGGCTTCCTCTTGTTATCAGAGCAAATTTTTAAGATTGTAAGGTAGGGGTTGGGGGTGTAGCTCAGTGTAGAGCATGTAATTAGCATACACACTAGACCTGGGTTCACCACCAATAAAAAAAGAAAAGAAAAGAAACAGTAGAAAGATCCAGAAAGATAAGAGAAGCAGATCATCATGCCTTACAACTTTAAAGTATCACTTTCTTAAACCAGATATGGGTTTCCTCTAGTTGTCCCCTACGTTAATTGCTTTTTCATGCTAATTCCTTCCTCCCCATTCCTTTCTTTTCAATAAATTCCATTGACCAGTTTAAAATTCAGGCATACTCATAGCAATTTTCTAACTTGATTGACTGATCCTGTAAGGGTATATTAATCCTCTTTTTCCTTTACATGTTGGCAGGGGGCTTGTACATGAGAGCCGCCATAACCTCCAGTTGAGGGGCTTGGTGGTACTGCTTATTTCAAAAGCAGCTGGGCCCAGCAGATTGAACACTTCACAGAACTATGACACGGTCAGTGGGATCTACTCATGGTAAGAAGAAATAAGTCTTCCAACACTGTTCTGTAGATTGTGTTTTCTTTTGAATAGTGGTCAGTGGAAATCACTGTTTAGCCTATTGTCATTCTCTGATTCAAAGACAGATTAAAATATATTGTAGGTTTTTAAAAATGGAATTTTGTTATTCCTAATGCGTCTGATAGTCTTGGCCAACTCCATGCATACCTCTCGTAAATTTCCCCACATGTTTGTACCAAATGCTTTTATTTCTACCTTGGACATTTAAAATGTTCTACTCATCACCCCCGCTCTCCCCATTATGGACCACTGCATCACTGTAGAGACACCTGTGTCACCTAATTTAAGATTTGTGATTTTTAAACCTACTCAAAATGGTATCTACTTGTATAAAGATTCATGCTACTCCCATTTTAGGAGAAATTGTCTACTTCAGTGCTATCCTTTCTATTTGCTTTTGCTTTTTTGGTGGGGGGCAGGGTTTTTGCTAGGTACTAGAATAAGAAATTTTTATATCATACATTTATAATTAAATTGATAAGTTTATCACTCATTTTTTCTACATATAAAATAAATCTAAAATTTTTAATTTTGTGTTTAAAAAAGTCACTGCATATATTTTTTTAGTAACAGTATATCAGCCATAATTTGATTTAATCCTAACAGTAGGCTTGGCACTGGGTTAACAGCCTGTGTAGAAGTAATAATCTGCCAGGGAACTTTGACTTGTGAAGTTAAAACCACCCTAAAAACATGATGACAAGGAAATTTTTCTCACAAAAAGAAGTATTTCTAGAAACTTTGACTTATGACTAATTGACTTCATTTATTTATTGTAAAATCAATACATATCTATGATTTTTTGTTATTTCTAGCAGTCTTATCAATAAATATTATCTTCTATACTATTTAGAGATGACTGTTGCTTGCCATCTATGAAGTTCAGTGACCCTTCCTCATTAACAAGCAAGCAAAGAAAATTACTGGAGAGGCTAAAAATGACCACTTCTTTTTTTACACATCTGTCACCATTTGTCCATATAAGTGTCATCCCTACAAAGGATATCTGGAAATCACTTTTAGTTCTTATTCATTTGGAAATAATTTATGTATGGCAGTTATCCCATTTGATCCTTATAATATTCAATAGCTAAGAGTTGTTATACTAATTTTTCTCTTGAGAAAACAAATGTAAAAACCTTGAGACTTTTTCAGGTGATATAGCTAGCAAATGGAGAAAGTGAGGTTCTATTTGTGGATCTCATCTCTCCAAATCTCTTGTATTTTTCCAACTTTCTGTTCTCTTTCAAATAATTTATTTTACTCTATAAGTTATTAATATTAGTTATTAAATTAGTATGCCAAAAATGATCTTAGTATAGAATGTCTTAAAAGGTGGATTTGGTGGTGCTTGTCTGTAATCCCACCTATCCAGGAGGCTGAGGCAGGAGGATAGCAAGTTTAAGGCCAGCCTGGGCAACGTAAACCCTGTCTCATAATAAAAATAAAAAGGACTGGGGAAGTAGCTCAGTGGTAGAACACTTGCATGTGTGATGCCCAGGGTTTGATGCCTGGTACTCCCACCTCCCCAACACAAAAAATATCTTGAAAAACTTACAAATTGAAGGCAACTTGGGAAATCTTTAATACATGTACATTCTTCCCTGAGACCTACTGGAATTAGACCTCAAAATTTTAGCTTTTAAACTTTGTAGAAACTCTTGGTTAAAATTTGTTGAGATTATAGGAGAAAATACATAAAGATCTAGAATGAATACTAATAGCCCTTTGGTCCCTGGAAAGCAAATGAACCTCGTGTCACCTAAAATCCTTCATATCTGCTTATCATCTTGTATCTGCTTTTGTATTTGGGAACTACATATATATAATGAGTACCAGCAATTATCTTTAATAACCTTTGGAAAGTATTGCTCTATACAGTATTTATTTGTTGCATAAGTGAATCATCCTCATTTTATAGAAGAGATAACCATTACTCAAGTTAAAACTCGTTGAAAATCTTCTAGGTAGAAAGTGGTAGAGGTGGATTAAACTCCTATTTTTGTTCTAAAGTGTGTAGACATTCTACCCTTGACGGATTGTTATCTATATGTACATGGTACGCTGTGATGTTACCTCATGTTTCTGATTTTTTATCCAACCTCTAAGAAACAATTACATTGCTTCTGATCCTTCCCATAACATAAATTGGTATATGATTATTGTAATTTGAGCAATCTGAGTAAAAGAACTTGGTGAAAAAGGAGTACATTATGAACATAAAAATTTTCCAAATGACGTAAGTAGGTTTTATATTCAAGTGTATAGAATCCATGAATACATTTAGGGAATAATTCTGCATATAGTTCCAGGCTATTTTCTATAACCAAACTTAATCTAGTAAGCCATTGGTGTGTTTGGTTGTTTTACACATTTATTAATGTGAAAAAGTAATTTGGTACAGTGCTTTGAGAAACCATTAATTTGTTTCTCTGCCCCTGAAGTCATTCGTTTGGTTCCTGTTTCCTTAATTGTTCAAGTGTAACTTTTGCTGGAGGCTTGTATCTATAATGCCACAGTGAATTATTTAACATTTGAGAGAAGTACTGATTTGGGAGCTCTTTTATTGGCTTCCAAACTACTGGGATTTACATTGTTGGCCTTTTTCCTCTTACAAACTTGACTTTGAAGTCAACTAATGGGCCCTTAGTAAATTTCCTAAGGGGCCAAGAGTGAGTTAGGTGATTGCTTTTGTTTGGCCTAAGGATACACCTGGTGCTATGGATGTGTCAAGTGACTTGTCACATAGTGGCCAAGAGGGGTGGAAGTTAGTCTAAACTGTAATAGCTACATTTTGAAAAACAGGCAAGAGAACCACATTTGTAAAAATGTACTATAAACATCCGCCATAGCCTTTTACCAAGAAGACCATTAGTTTAGAGTTTATTTTACCAATCCTAACTTTTAAAATATTGATTGTAAAGCCACTCAAAAAAAGTATTACTAAATTTTCAAGTATCCCTAGCCATAATGGAGAAAATGCTTACTACTTCCCATTCTATTAATGTAGAATATTCTTATTTTTGTGTACAAAAAATAAGATCATAATAATATAAAATACACGATATCAAAAATAGGCTTTTCTAATGTAACATGATTATTATGTTTAAAGAAATTCAGGTGAATTTTTTTTTTTTTTGGTACTGAAGATTGAACTCAGGGGCACTCAACCACTGAGCTGCATCCCCAGCCCTATTTTGCTGTCTCAGCCTCCCTAAGTTTTGGGATTACAGGCTTGCGCCACTGTGCCCAGCTCAGGTGAATTTTTTGGACTAGTTGTCCAACTTTCTCAGTTGCTTTTTAAGAACTGGCTCAGTTTTTTCTCATATAACTAGCATTTGAAAACATATCACAAACTAAAAATATTTTCCCTTTACCTTCATTCCCTGAAATTTCTCAACACTTTAACTATGATAAAAGAGACTGAAACAAATATACTTCCTGTGTACCCAGCTAGGCATTCCCAATGTTAGCTGGGTCATGTGACTGAGATCTACCATTAGAGTGTAAACAGAAGTGATATTTACTATTTCCTGACCATAAAAATCTTGCATTTGTGATATTCCATAAGCAGATAATCTTGGAAGTGACCCATTCAAGATGAAAGATAACTGTATCCTTATACTCCAATACCTCGCAATGTGACCTTTTTGGAAATAGGTATTTTATAGAGGTAGTCAGGTTAAAATGAGGCCATCAGAATGGGCCCTAATCCAATGTAACTGTTGTCTTTATAAAAAGGGAAAATCTGATCACAGACATACTCATATTTAGGGAGGATGCCCTGTGAACTAAAGATGACCAAGGAGAGAAGCCTGCCTGGAACAGAATTTTTCATCACAACTCTAGCAAACTCAGAGAGGAGATGAGATGGAAAAGAAAAGTTGAAGTCAGGTTGTGAAGGACCTGAGGAATCAGGGCCTGTTTTGGAGAAACAGTGGGGAACCAGCCATTCAGAAGGCAGAGAGTAGACTTGGAACAAATGAATTCCTCAGAGCTTTGCAGCAGATACTAACTGACTGTCCTAATTCGTCTAGGGTCACACAACTACCAAGTGATGGAACAAGGATTGCTGGGCGTGATGGGGCACACCTGTAATCCCAGTGGCTCAGGAGGCAGAGGCAGAAGGATCATGAGTTCAAAGCCAGCCTCAGCAACTTATCGAAGCGCTAAGCAACTCAGTGAGATCCTGTCTCTAAATAAAATACAAAAAAAGGGCCAGGAATGTGGCTCAGTGGTTAAGTACCCTTGCGTTCAATTCCCGTACCCCACCACCACCACCAAAAGAGAAGCCATAATATTTAAAATGCTTTGAACAATGCCTGGTACAGAGACTATGTTTAATAAGCATTGCCTCTTATTATTCCACACCCCTGTCGTGTTGCTCTATGTCCTTCATGAGATCTAGCATTCTTTCAGGGCAGGCACTTGACTTTGTGCACCTTTGTTGACCAGTGCCTTGGACATAGTGTTCATTTAAATCTTTGGATGACTGAATCTTGGGTATAACATAAATGTTCTAGACCAAATAAACATTTAAATCATATATTTTACCTTTTAAGACAAACAAACCGGTTATTATGTAAAGCATTATATAATGTGACATTTTTTATTTCATTTTATTTATTTTTTTGCATGGTGCTGAGGATCAAACCCAGTGCCTCACACATGTGAGGCAAGTGCTGTACCACTGAGCCACAACCCCAGCCTGTAATATGACATTTAAAGAAAGGAAAATATTAGTGAAATATTACCAAAAAAAATTCAACATAAAAAAATTGTGGATTATCAAGTGGTTTTTTCCCCCCACCTGAGATGGAATCTTGCTATGGTCTGAAACTCCTGGATTCAAGTGATATCCTACTCAGCCTCTAAGTCACTGGGACTGTAGTCACATGACACTGCACCTGGCTAGTGAAATTCTTAAAAATTGCATTCAACATTTATTTTCTTGATTTTTTATTTTATTTTTTCCTTTATGTTTGAACCTATTCTTCTACTACATTTTCTTTACTCCTCTGTTATCTGCAGCTTCCATTCTTGAAGTTTTTCCAATAGTTCTTACACTGTTCTGGGCTTGTGTTGTCCTCCATTCCATTTCCTTTAAGCAGCACAAGGAGGAGAATTAGCTACTGTGAAGACCAATGCAGGGGTGGTGTACCTCCTGCTGTCAGAGTTGAAATGGAGCAACTCACTGGGCCGAATGGAAACTCAAGGCATACCTGACCACTAAATTTAATTACAGATCTGTCATGTCCTGAGACACATGTTCATTTAGAGAAGTGTTGCCACCTTATTCTTGCCCACCTTGCTCTTTTCTCTGTTTTCTACAAAGATCAGTTCAGATATAAGTTGACCAAAGGAAGAATGAAAAGTCATTGTGTCATAAATAAAGTTATGTCATAAAGTTGTTAGTATTCTGCTTTTAGACAGCCTGTTGTCCATGATACATAATGGACACTAACACATGTTAAATTATGCCAATTATATTTGTAAATAAGCACTATTATCCTAGTGTTTATGTGACTTCTGGGTAGCATGTGAGCTGATGAATAAGAATGAAATTACAGGGGCTGGGGATGTCACTCACTTGCCTAAGATGCTCGCAGTCCTGAATCCAGCCCCTAGCACAACATATACACACATTCACAAATAAAAAATTAAAATAAGCCGGGCGCGGTGGCTCACGCCTGTAATCCCAGCACTTAGGGAGGCTGAGACAGGAGGATCGCGAGTTCAAAGCCAGCCTCAGCAATGGCGAGGCGCTAAGCAACTCAGTGAGACCCTGTCTCTACATAAAACACAAAAAAAAGGGCTGGGGATGTGGCTCAGTGGTTGAGTGCCCCTGAGTTCACCCCAGTACCAAAAAAAAAAAAAAAAAAAAATTAAAATAATAAAAATAACATTATGAATTGAAATTTTTTATATTTATTTAAAATATTGATAAGAGAAGACTGTGTCTGTATGTGCTATTAAATAGCACAGAGGATCATATAATATCCACATTACTCCAGCATTTAGTATATTCCCAGTACACAGGTGGCAATCAGTGACTATCTGGTCATGACTGACTTCTTATTTCTAGTAGTATTTAATCTTGGAGAAGGGAAGACCTTTCTAAAAATTCCCAAACTCTGAAATTATAAATGATAAGATTAACATATTTGACTGTACAAGCAATAATTTCTTCGATGGAAAATATTCCCATAAAGTCAAAAGAGAAATGCCAGAATTACAAAAATTCTGCAACATACATGACCAAGGGCCAAGTTTTAACATACAAATCAATAAAATCTTATAAATTAGGAAGAAAAAGATAATATGACACAAACATAGACAAAGGACATGAAAAGTTGGTAGCTTAGAAAGTCCATTCTGCTATTAGAATGAGAGTCCTAGAGTGTCTAGTATGAATTGAACTTTTATCTTTTGACATCTTTGATCCTATGATCTTATGAAAATGTATATAGATTTTTTTCTAATTAAGAAAATCAGGGAAAAGACAAATGATAGTTTACCATCCGTGTTTAATTACCATTAATTTCTTAGCCATTGTGCTAATTCTTCATTAAACTTAGTGTATTATTTAACTAATTAAGATTAAATTAATGGTATAAATATTAAGGTAATTGTTGGGCTTCAAGAACTTATCACAAAAAACATAAATATGTCAAATCTACAAAAAAAAAAAGAAACCAAGCTACTGATCTTAACATTACTTTTTTGTTTAAGTGAAAATTTATCTAACTTGGTGTTAAAGGAAGTGGAGGTAGAGTATTCAGAGGCCTATGTGAAATAATCTGTGAAAGAGAGGTAGAGAATATAAAAAACTATAAAAGAGATAGGAGTTTTTGTTTTTTTTTTTTGTCGTTGTTGATTCCCTATAAACTTGTAAATTTAGGATGGACTTGGTCTCAGCTGTAAATATTATACTCCATAATTTATCATTTTAATAAGGTACTAATTAGCATCTGATGACTTCTAATCATTGTAACAATAGGCTATGACTATCCTCACCTTCACTGCATACATTAGAGTTGTCTAGTACTTAAAAATGCCAAACAAAATTAGCAAACAGTGTTTCCCTTGGGCATTGATCAAATCAAAAAACATCTTAAGTAGGAACACATTGATAATATTATTTATTTAGGGCTCAATTACATAAACATGAAAGAAGCAATATAGAAATATGTAACATTCAAAAAAATAGTTATAGTGGTTGTTGTATTTAAGATAACATGTGTAATTGCATAGAAGCGTCTGGAAGAAAGCTCGCTCACCTGATAACAGTGGTTGGGGAACATGAGGAAGGGATGGTTTGGAGGGAAGTATAAGGAAATAGTCAAAGCTTTATTTGTTTATTTATTTTTTGGCACTGGGGATTGACATCCCCAGCCCTATTTTGTGTTTTATGTAGAGACAGAGTCTCACTGTGTTTGAGTTGCTTAGCACCTCACCATTGCTGAGGCTGGCTTTGAACTCGCGATTCTCCTGTCTCAGCCTCCCAAAGTGCTGGGATTACAAGCGTGAGCCACCATGCCCGGCTGCAAAGCTTTATTTGTAATATTTTAGTTTTTAATAAAGAATCTATTCATATTATTTTGTACATTTTAAATTATCTCAAAATTAAAAGAAAATTGTATTTTTTACTTGTAAAACAATGAAAAATATATTGTACAATAAAAATGTGAGGAGTATGTATTGATCAATTTTGAATGATTATGCTAAATAATTGAACTTAGTGTCAGCTGTTGAAAATAATTTCAAAAGATTATCTCAGCTATTCTCCAGATCTCAAGAAATGAAAGCATACGCAGTTTGGTTATATAATCCTATTGATTGTATTCCACTGACAACAATAAAAATAAACTCCATACACAAATCTAACAATATTACTAATTCATTACAATCAGTACTTATTTTCTTCATTAACTTTTTATTGTTATTTTCAACTTACACAGCATGCACAAATGCAGCAATTATATGTTGAGCAAGAAAGGGAAGGCTCTCATGTTCAATGTATTGTACATCAGAAGTCATTACTTCACTAGGGCTTTTGGAAAAACACAAAATAAGATCAGCCTCTTACAAAACAAGTATAATTTATTGCAAAAAGTAGGTGGGCTAAGCTACTAATCCCTAGCTAAGAGTTAGTTTATTGTATATAAATAACATGATATAGATTAGCCTGCCTGACTACATCACAGCAAAAAGCAAGCTGCATAAATTGTTTTGTTAATGGCAACCTTTTTTAAGACTGTTTTTTTCTTTAAGGAGGACATTAAGTTGACTAGTAAAAAGCAAAAGTGAATGTCCAGTGTCTATTCTACTTAAACAGCACTTAATTCTTGACATTGATCAGTAAAATGTTATTTCTGTGTGATAGAAGACCAACAGTCACTTAAAATGTTTAATGTGGTGTGTGCCTCTAATCCCAGCTACTTGGGAGGCAGAGTCAGAAGCATCACAGGTTTAAGGCCAGCCTGGGCAATATAGCAAAACCCATATTTAAAAACAAAAATTAAGCCAGGCACGGTGGCGCATGCCTGTAATCCTAGCACTTTGGGAGGCTGAGATAGGAGAATCGCAAGTTCTAAGCCAGCCTCAGCAAGGACGAGGTGCTAAGCAACTCAGTGAGACCCTGTCTCTACATAAAACACAAAATAGGGCTGGGGGTGTGGCTCAGTGGTCAAGTACCCCTGAGTTCAATCCTCGGTACCAAAAAAAAAAAAAAAATTAATGGTAGTCTGCTCTATAGATTCATGACTTAACACTGATCCTTTGGACCCAAACTCAGGACATCTCTAGTAGTAAAGAGTGTGTTGTAATAAAGACATAAGTAAAGTGCCAAAGGACTGGATTGTTTCAGATCTGTAACTCACTAGTTATTTGACCTTAAGCAAGTAACTTAACTCTGCTAGCTTACTCATTTATAAAATGGGGTGATAATGAATTTCACACCAGGGGCCTCAACTAACATGACACCAATGTGGACAACATTATCACTTTAATGGTATGTGTATCTTTGTACATATCTAATATGACTTATCTTGACCACCTTCTATCTGCAAGGCACAGGACTGGACATTGAGGAAAATGTAAATATGAATAAGAAATAGTTTTTAACTTCAAATGGCAAGGTAAGGAAATAATGTATGCATTCCTGATGCTATTGATACAATTTCTAGAACTTGTTTCTAGAACTTAACTGCTAGAGCTATATCTGTGTTCACCACTGACCCAGTTCACCAATTGACCCAGTTCATAGTCAGTTCCTTGGTTTAACTAAAGATAAGTAATTCATAGTACCCCTCACACAAGATGTAGGTCAGAAGTGGCATCTATAGGTGGTTTGGTGTCTGAGGGAATTTTTTCTCACTCTGCTCTTATACTTTCTTTCTGACTCCTGAAGACTGCATAGCTGTTTGGCACAGATAATAAAGGCAGAGGGCAGATTCTTGGGATAGTTACCTCTACCCCTGGCATCGTTGCTCTCTGAAGTTGTTAGTATCTTGAATCAGTGTTTTCTGTTTTGAGTCTTCATTTTCCCCATTGCCTCCTTTCTCAAGTTTTTACATGGAGTAGAATATCTTAAATTCTTCATTTGCATCCCATTCCCTACAAGATTAAGTGTATACTCCTTAACATAGCAACAGCCAGCTCCTAGAGTAAAAAGCATGGTGTGGGTTTCTCTTTGCCCACCTAGAAAAGGGTACTTATATGAGCATAGCTGATCTATTATAATTGCCTAGGCTTGATCAGAAGTAAAATAAGGGTGAGGGGGCCCAAAATGGGGGACAAAATAATGATCAAGGGACTGAAGGTCATGATGAGTCAGATTGTAAGGGCAGAATTAATGATGCAATGAGAGAGCTGAGAATTAAGAGGTTAGAAAGTAGGACACTTAAAGATTTCAATGGTGGAACAGTTCTGAATGGATAAGTTTCAGTAATGCCAAAGAGTAGGTTTCATAGTGTACTGTGGAGGTTGACTTGAGTAGATATAGAAAGTACAGGGCGGGCTTCACATGATTGGATTCAACCAGGAGAGAAGAGCTGATAAAAATGCCAAAGACTTCAATGAATACAGAATGCCAGAAAAGAGGCATGATAGCTTCAAAGGAGCAGTGGCTTTTACCAAGATGGTGAGGAAATAATGTGAGTCCTAGTCCCACCTCTCAACTCCTCAGTTTAAGCCTTAAATTTAAACATACTTCACTCATGATGATAGAGGATTCATATATCCTAGGAAAAGCCATAACCTAGAGGGAATATTCTATGAATTCTTAAAACAATTATTTTTTTGTAATGACTGATTTATGTACATGTTTTCTTAATAAAGTGCCTCTAAGAGGTCAGGGCCTATGTCTTAGTCATCTTTCACCCTAGCACCTCTCCCATCACTGAACCTTCTATTATATTTCAAAACTTCTAGGCACTTCTTAACTATTTTATAGTAATTTATTTGCCTGTTTTTTTCTCTGCACTGGATTTGTTCATTTGCTCATTGATTCATTCACTTAGGAAACATTTGTTGAGCACCTGCTGTGTACAAAACTGACTATAATATAGAAATATAATTAATATGTAGAATAATAATACGGAAATATAATTAATATAGTTAACACATATAGACTTTTCCATAGGTCTAGTACTATTCCATGTTCTTTTTAATTTTTTAAAAATATTTTTTTTAGTTGTAGGTGGACATAATATCTTTATTTTATTTTTGTGTGATGCTGAGGATTAAACCCAGTGCATCACGCATGCTAGGCGAGCACACTACCACTGAGCCATAACCCCAGCCCCTCTACGTTCTTTATATATGTTAACTCATTTATTCCTCACAACATGGTTAAGATGTTTCAAAAGCCATCACTTTTGGGGGGAAACAGGTTTAGAGAAATTTAATAACTTATTTAAAATTTATATGGCCAATAAATGACAGAATTCGGATTCAAACCCTATTTGACATAGAATCCATGCTCTTTTCAAGACTATTAGAGAGCCTCTAGACTAAGTGTATTAAATATACTTTCTTATTCAGCTCAACATCCATTCACAGCAATGAGTACAAATTTTTGTGTTCTGAGTTTGATGATGTTGAATGTATAGTTGGGTAGAAACCAAATTCCAAACTTTTTCTTTGGTCCATCCACTGTGATGGACACTCCAATGCTCTTGTGTATTCTTGATTTATTTAAACAAAATTTCTTTCTGGGATTGAGTGTGGATCATGGCAGGTTCTGTACATCTTTAAAAAAAAACTTTTATATTTGCAGGTCATGTCTCTTTTGCTGCATATTTCCTTTCACTGATTTAGTCTTTATCTGTTGTGGAATACTAATACCTATATACCTTTAATACCTTTTATATAGGAACCACTTTTTAAAGCCAACTTCTGCACTAAGCAGATGTTCTGATGTATTTCTTTTATAGATGAAGAGCAAAATCCTATGTCATTTGTGATTAGTTCTGAAATGCTCATTGCCACAAATTTTTATATTAAAATTATTACATTTATACTCATCCTATATACCATTTTAAGGCAATACTTGGATGATTATGCACCTGTAAGATTTTCTACTATCCACGGGTAATTTGTATCTAGCAGTAATATGGAACATCTATTTATCCCCCCGACACACACGCCATGCACACATGCACATGCTTTCTCCCTTCCTTCCCCTTTCTCTTTCTCCATATATATGTGTGTGTGTGTATATGTAGTTACTTACATAGTCATTGCAAATAATGATGTTACATATTTTTAGAGGCTGTGCAAAAAGAACCAACAAACTGAGGTGCAAAATAAGTTTCCACCCCTTCTTCCCAAAGCTGTAGTTAATCACTTGGAACACTATCCAGTATAGTAGAAAGCTGGCAGACTTCTCTTTGCAGCAGCCTATGTAAAAATGTTTATAATTTACAGCTTATTATGCCATGCAAATGACTGTGTTCCCAGTAAAGAAGAGCGAGAAAATATGGCTGTGAAATTATTAAACTCCCTTTTGTTAGTTGTTTTCTGGCAACAATTGAAGGATACTTTGCACTTAAAAATGTATTTTTGTATTTAATTTTATACCATTCAATTCAAAACTTTATAAATAGGACTTTAGTTTTTATCTCTTTATATAGATAGGCCAGAGAAATTTTAATTTAATAAAAACAATAAGCTAATATCAGAAATATCAGTGTATTTAAATGGAATAGTACTAAATTATTAAGAGTTTAATTCAATTTATGGCTTCAACTTTGCAAAACCTGTTTCTATTTTTGACACACCTGAAGTGCTTAATAGGCAACTTGTTATGTCCAAAGGTACCATCTGCAAACTTTTATATTGTCTGCAGAACTTTGGCCGAAAGTTAATCTTCCTTAGGAACAGTTAGAGGGATGGTCAAGGGAACTTGGACCTCTCTGTAATCTGCTGAATATTACCATCCACTTCAGGTCTCCCCTTAGCAATTTCTAATTTTATGGATTCCCTCCATTTGATTCATAAAGCCCTAAAGTCAGTACTATATAATCTTTTGTGGTTGACATTCCTTCTCTGCCTGGTATCATACGACAAGTTTATACCCAATAAATACCCCTTAGGTCAGCCAAGACAGTAGCTAAGGCTGGCTTTTAGATGCCATGCCTTATAATGGACCTTCCAGGATGGAAGTACCTAACAGAGGCAAGTAAAAACATAGGAACTGGCATTTAAGGGTCTGTCTAGCCTTTTTCCTTCGAATTCTTCAACTTCAATGTAGGAGAAGAACTTTCTATTTAATTTACACATCCCTGAATATAAAAGAAGAAAAAAATTATATTTAAATCTTTAAAACATTCAAAAATATGTTTAATTTTTCTTTTCTGACTTGTTTTAGAATTAATCTAGAAGCTGGGGACTTTGTAGCACTTGATCAGTCCTTATTAATAAATCACATTCTTTTTTTAAATTTTTTTTTAGCTGTAGGTGGACACAATATTTTATTTATTTATTTTTATGTGGTGCTGAGGATCGAACCCAGTGCCTCATGCATGCGAGGCAAGTGCTCTACCACTGAGCCACAATCCTAGCCCCAATCACATTCTTTTTAACTTAGAACAAATCATCCAATATTGAATATATTTAAATAAGAATTTTTGTGCACCTTCAATTTATGGTTTTGAGAAATAATGGATTACTATCTCAGAGAAATGGGATTTTTTTTTTTGGGGAATTCAATTATAATTTTTAATTATAATCTTTTTTTTTAAATTTAGTTATTTTATTTAAATGCTTTTCAAGTCATAGTACATAACCAGATCTCTGTTTTTCCATTTCTCTGATTGCAAACCAAATAAAGTCACACCATTAGAGTCTTCATAGATGTGCCAGGGGTAGTAATGACCATCTCAGAGAGAAATGGGATTTTTATGTCACTATCAAGGCACAGCCATTTTAATTGTGATTGTTCTCTTCAAAGAATTTTGGGGTATAAAAACCTGTCTTTTAAAACTTCATGGGAGAATTTGTTTCCTTCTTCAAATCAATTTTTAAAAATTAAGCATTGCAGCAACCTTAAAAGTCATCTCAGATCGTGTCAAAGTGAAAAATTGAATAGAATGATTTGTTGTATTTTCTTGGCCACTGATTTTTGGGTAAACAGACCTAGAATGTGCTGGACCCAACCCCGTGGGTGGGAGGATGGGTACCTAGTGCTGCTCTCCGGTGACCTCTTCTGGCCTCCTATTAGAGTGTTGTTGAAGCCCAAGGCTGCTGCTTCCTAGACTGCCTTAGAGAGGACAGTGGTCTGGGAAAGTCGGAAATGAGCCAGTGGAGACTTTGTTATGATCGCCTCCCAACCTCCTATACCCAGGACTCCTTTTATTATTCTTGTACCACCTTTAAAAAAAAAAAGTCTGCTTATGAATCAGACATAACTTCCTATGCTTCTATATGAATACATCACCAATGAACTCCACATCATGTATAACCACGAGAATGAAATCCTAATCCCATGTATGTATAATATGTCAAAATACCCTCTACTGTCATGTATATCTAAAAACAAATTTAAAGCTTTTTTTAAAAAGTCTGCTTATGATTTTATGTATAGAATGATGACTAGCTTTTCCATTTTATTAGATATATTTGTAATTGTCAATCAGATCATCTAAGACCATGAGATAACAATTGTCACATCTTAATGAGTACAAAATTAAAATTAAAATTGTTGTTAACAGCTGTGCCTTTTTCCAGGAGTGAATGGTTTTCCTTAGACATTTTTTTAAATATTTATTTTTAGTTGTAGGTGGACAGAATATCTTTATTTTTATTTGTATTTTTATGTGGTGCTGAGGATCGAACCCAGTGCCTCATGCGTGCTAGGCGAGCACGCTACCACTGCGCTATAACCCCAGCCCTTCCTTAGACATTTTTAAAAGGGGGAAATAACTCTGTGAAGAATTATTTATTTTGAAAAATCCTTAAAATTCTGGGCACTTCAAACTAGGAACCACTGATCTAGATGGTATCATTAAGCAATAAGTGTTCCCTTAGTGTTTTGTTTTTGTTTTGCTGTAGAAATGGATTCCCTCTGTTAGATTCATAAAGCCCTAAAGTCAGTACTATATGGTCTTTTGAGGTTGCCATCCCCTCTGTACCTGGTCTTGTACTACAAGTTTATACCCAATAAATATGCCTCAGGTCAGATGTTAGTGGGAAAGTAGCTAATACTGTCTTTTAGGTGCCATGCCTTATAGGCTTTCCAGGAAGAAGGTGCTAATTATTAATTTAGTACCATTTTTAAACAGTTAAAGATAACCCCCTAATCAGAATTCAGAGGGGTTTTTTAAATAGTTTTTTTTGTCTTTATTTTATTTATTTATTTTTATGTGGTGCTGAGAATCGAACCCAGTGACTCATGCATGCGAGGCAAGCGCTCTGCCACTGAGCCACAACCCCACCTCCCTGAATTCAGAGTTTGATCTCTACTGCATGTTCTTTTGCACCTTGGAGAAGTAAAAACATCTTAAGTCAAACCATCATAAGCTGGAGACCATCTATATATCATAGCCATAAATAGTAGCTGTACTAGAACAACTACTAAAATAACATTTACATTATTTTTTTAAAATAAGCTTTTGAAGATATCTTATTACACCTGACCTGTACTGGATGTGTACCAAAAAAATTAAATCAATCGGTTCTCTATCCTCTAAAAGTGTATTATCTTTTACAGGCATTTGGAGAACAGGCACATATTAGATATATAACATAGTAGAAAAATTAAACTGGTTCTGTTATTTATATCTCATGCTTTTATCAATTTAAAAGGAAAGAGACAAGAATCCTCATTCACCAGGGTAAAGATTAAGAAGGATAACCAACAAAATTTAAATGTTAGTTATGGCAAGTTATCTAGTCAGACTTACAGTTAACATTAAGTGATTAATATATTCATCTGTTATGAAATATGATTGAATTCATGTGGATGTAACCAGAAAACGTTCTCCTTAAGATATCTCTTTTAACTGAGCACTATGACACACCTGTAATCCCAGTGGCTCAGGAAGCTGAGGCAGGAAGATTCCAAGTTCAAAGCTAGCCTCAGTAATTTAGTGAGGCTCTAAGCAAGTTAGTGAGACCCTGACTCAAAATAAAAAAATTAAAAGGACTGCAGATGTGGCTCACTGGTTAAGCGCCTCTGGGTTCAATCCCTGGTTAAAAAAAAAAAAAAAAGATAAACATGATCTGAACTATTCTGGAACATCCTTGCTGACTTTATTTTGTAAAACCTATCAGTCCAACTTCAGAATGTTTTCTTCTAACTTTTCTAACAATCAACTTTTGAAAGAGATTTCTTAGAATTGTATACTCTGATAATCTGAGGTTAATAAGCCCCTTTTAGCCAACTCTGTTGTTCTTCACATTCTCAATACATCTCTCTCCTGTGAGTCTTACTAGGTAGAATTCTTTAGGTCCCAGACCAAGTGTTACTTCCTTGCAGAATCCTTTGATTCCTGTCCAATCTTTCACTAATCTAGCCATCAGCTGTTTGAGCACAGAGCTATGGTTTTCTACCCCACCCCCCTTTTCCTGCCAATGAATTCTCAGAATCTATCACGTGATCTGACATGTAATAGGCACTCAATAAATGTTCATTAAATGAAAGCAAGGGATTTCTGAATACTACAATTGTAGTCTGTTAACAATAAAATACAAGCAAATATCTTTAAGTATTATTCTTCTAACTCGAATGTATTTTAACATTTTATTAATAGTAGTCTGATCAGGTCTTTAGAAACCTTTTTACAAGATCTCTTTGCTGCAATTATTAACCCTGCTGCTAATTCAGATGTTGTTAACCAGTTGTCTGCTGATTTAGCAAAATCCATTAAGTAGCTATAATTTAGCAGTAGACATCTTAATATTTGTATCTTACTCCAAGATCTGCCCTCCTGACCAGATCTTTTTAATTATATCTACAAATAAATACCAGTAAGTGTGATTGTCACAAAGATTAGAGACAAGGTTATCTTTTTAAGGAAATAAATATTTATAGTAGTCCATGAGTTCTTGTGGACCAAATTATGTGCAAAGGCAGTATAGAAAATGCTTAAAAATAAGTTGATGTAAATGAGGCATTTCAAAGTATAGGTTGGTGCCTCATCATTAACTTTAATTTTGTGACTTTTGTCAGTTGATGTCACAACCTTAGTGTTATTTTTAAAATAGTTTTTTTAAAGGGGTATTTAATTAAATAATGTGGTGTTTGCTTATTTCAAGCAGTGTGTCTTTGTTTCTGTCAAAGCCATGCTGGCAGGGCATTGCTTTTCTTTTCCCTTTTGTTAATATTCTGTGTTAGATAATGGTCTCACAAATAATAGATTCCAAAGACCTTTGAACCACCATTACTGTAAAATAAAATGCAACTTAATTTTTTTTTCTGGGCATAATGGTTTTAACCTTGTGTACTAATTTGACTGTGCTTGTGGGGGCAGATCCTTAAATGAGACGCAAATGAAGGAAAAATTGCTAATGCTGCCACTGTATATCTAATGAGCACTGTGTAATAAACCATAACCTCTTCGACATTTCTCTGGAAAGCAGCGTGATTATTTTGGATGGCTAGCCCTTTGTGGATGGCTCATTACCGTCTGGCATAATATGTATTGATAGAGACTGTAATTGTCAACTCCTATTTGACATGCTGCCTCTAATAAATATGACTTGCATCACTGGAGCCCACTAATGGTTATATGGGAAACTGTAATTAAGGGGAAAAATATATTTTTAGGTTTAAAAAATATATATGTATGTAAAATGTCTATAGAAGATTGTCTGCTATCTCATCTTCCCTCCCACTAACCTCTTAGAGTATTTGAAGCTTCCCCTAAAGGTTGGTGCTCTTTTATTAGTATAGGGGCTGAGATGAGATAAGGTAGGGGTGTGTGTGTGTGTGTATGAGAGAGAGGAAAGAAGCATCTCCACTGGTAAAGAACAATATGAAAAGCTCCATCTACCTATGTATAAGACCCAGCTCCTGAAGTTAATGCTTTATAAAAGAATCTTGATGGTCTCTTATGATTGACCTTTCCCATGGTTTTTTCAGCTGTATTTTTTCCTAACTTTATTCTTATAAATTTTAAGTTCTGTAATAAGGGAAGTAAAAGAATACCTAACAGGCCATGGTAATGAAATATGAATCACAAGGATATTAAAGGTCCACAGAATACCTTATACAATATTTGGAGCTGAAGATTATAACTGCTTAATGTTGTAAAACATTTAGTTCTAGCCAGTGTATAGTTTCTGAAAATAATTAGAATGTTAAGAGAATGATATTTCTGTTGCCCAGTGTATAATTATACTATATTCTGAACTTTTCGACAAATAAGTATATTCTTGGTTTATATGCTGTAATTCATGATTTTAATGAAATGGAATCCTCAGCATTGTACATAAAATTAGACATGAACACGTATGTATACTTCCTGGAGTAGGCCTAGGAAATGATATGAAAATTAGGCACTTCTCAGTTTCTTTGTAGGCATGTCAAGTCTAATGTAATTTTCAAGCAAAGAAACTGGAGGCCCAGAGCAGCAAAGAGGAATAATTGTGGGTAGAACATAACTCTGTTCTTCTACCCATAGTTCTGAGTCCTGATCATGGTCTAGATTTCTTGAGTTCTTTGAATCCCAGTGAGTACACCAAGACTACAGGGTAGTACCACCTACATAGCACAAGTTGTTGTCAGGATGGGCGGGGCAGGACTGTGTGTGTGTGGTGCTTAATGTAGTACTTTGGGCACCTAGTAGGGTAATAGATAAATATAAATATTTTCTTCTTTTTGCCCTTTTATTCTCCCTTATTCCTCTACCCTCCACAGATGACCACATTTCTAATCTAGTGCATTCTCTATTTGCCCAAGGATGTCTTGTCCATGAAACAGACTTTCAATTTTGGTAGGTAACACTAGCTAACACTTGTTAGCAGCCAGGCCCTGTTATAATTTTCTTACATGGATTAACTCACTGGCTTACAACAACCGTAAGAGGTAGGTACTCTTATTTATCCCCATTTAACAGATGGGAAACACTGAAACAAACAAGAGATATGAAATGATCTTGTTTAACTTGCCCAAAGTGACATAAGGGTTTGAACACAGGCAGAGTGACTCCAGAGCCACACTCTTAGTCACTTGATATACTGCCACTGCTGGGCATCCTTTCTCATATTTATACAGCAGAGGGAAAGAACAGGTTCTGGTAGGGTTGTAAAGGGGCCTATTCCCACCTTCCTCTGAAGGGCTGGAATTGTCCTTATGTGACAAATCTAACATAGCTATTAGTGGCAGGAAGGTATTTCTGGGGAAGAGGCTTGGCAAGCCATAAGAAGGGAGAAGCAACTCTGCTGTAAGAAGCCAGTGCAACAGGAAACTGATTAGTAACTATTCTAGCAGTAGAACTGCCCAGTAAATGCCAAGTACTTGCATTACCTGCATTCACCATGCTGTCTCCTGTGTAGGGGATAACGTTCCCACCTTTCTTCATCTTACTAACTTGCCTATTTCTAAGATGCAGTTCTGCTCTCATCTTCTCTAAGAAACCTTTCCTGACCCAAGGCTGAGCTAAGTACTCTTTTCTGGTCTTCCACAGCACACTGTACCTAAGTCTGTACTAACATGAGTGGTGATGGCCTAATAGCTTCCTGTACTGAGCATTGTGCTGAAAACAGTTTACACATTACCTTATTTATAGCTCATGATCATTCCAAAAGGTCAGTCGTGATGGCCTGTTTTAGAGATAAGGACAGTAAAGCTGGAAGATGTTCAATTATTTAACCAAGATCTACATAGTAAGTAGCAGATCTGAGATTTTAACCAGTTCTTACTCCAAACTCATATTCTTAATGATTGCAATGTATTTACCGTACTGTATTGATATTACCTGTTTTTATCTTTCTCATAATCAGATTATAAACTCATCAAGAACTACACTGTCTTATTCATCTTTTACCCCAAATCCTATCAAAATTGTACATTTGAGGTGAAAGAAACGAAATTATGTATTAAAATGTGCTTATTTTTGCTAAATGCACTTGAATTTTAAATGTGTTTTGAAATGAGCTCAGTTTCATGTAATTTCTTTTGACTTAACACATTATCAAACTGTAAAAATCATATACACATATTTCTAGGAAGATGTTATAGACTGAATTTACATATTGAAGCCCTAACCCTTATGACTGTATTGCAGATAGCGCTGTTAGGGCAGTAATTAAGGTTAAACGAGGTCATAAGGTAGGGTCCTAATGGGATTGGGCTGGTATGATTAGAAGAGGAGGAAGAGACAACAGAGTTCTGTATCACACTCTAAGCACTGAAGAAAGACCATACGAGGACACAGTGAGAATGGGGATATGGGCAAACCAGGAAGAGCCCTCAACAGAAACTGAATTCCCCATCACCTTGATCACAGACTTCTAGCCTCTAGAACTGTGAGAAAATAAGTGTGTGGTTAAGCACCAATCTGCAGGTTGTTTTGTTTTGTTTTGTTTTGTTGTTATGGCAGCCCAGGCAGTCTTTTGCAGTAGGTAATTCTACATTTTCTTGCTTAGGATTTAAATCAAATATTAGTTGAAGAAATGTTCATAATTGATAATTTAACATGGTAAACATCCACTACCCATAGGTAGTGCCATATGACAGCTCCAGATATGCCATTAATAATATAATAATAATAATGTTAAGAGCTTTGTAGAAGCGTACAGAAATTAAAATGCTTGTGTTATTAGGAATTCAGAACAACAGCCTCTTACCACAAGTCACCTGAGGAATAGCCCAGCATCCTTCCCTTCCTACAGTATGAGCACCAGAGCTTCCTCACTCCTCTTTCCTTTGAGAATTCCTGGTTCAGTCCTTTCCCATGGAGAGGGCTTATGGAAAGGCAAGATCTGCACAACTGAAGGGCAGTTTAATTAGGAACCATCGATTCTTTTAAAAATTAAGGCCACGGAAAGCTGAGCAGGTACATTTATATCTTTTAAGATAACTTTGCAGAGTGTTCTTTGTATCACCTCCCCTGTTAGAAGTCTTCATTCTTTTCTTTAGAATGAGAATGAAGACAAAGGCTAAGTTAGCTTCATTTATTTCTCTGCTATTCTCAAACTAAATTAACTCTATAAGGCCACTCTGATTAATAAGTAGACCTCTGTTTTAGACCACAGCAGGGCACTTGTGACCAGCTGAAAGTGTGCTGGTAAATTAGGTAGTATAATGATTTGACATTCTGATAATTAACTGTCAGTGAATATTCTTCTGTGGTATCTGAGACCCACCTATCAACTCACATTTCTTTGGTATAGGTTATCTTACTTGAGCCAAATGTAAAGTAAGAAGCATGTTAATTTTCTTTTGTCTGTGTGAAAATGCCTTTTTGGAAGATAATAGCAATTCGATCATTTTGTTCTTTGTTTTTCCAAATTATTTGGGAAAAATTGGGACTGTGGGGAGAAGATGAAGGATGTTCCTGGAATTTTCTCCCCTTTTGTGGTATTACTTTTATTTCCTTTCTTCTCAGTCCCTATCTGAGAGAGATACTCAAGAGTTGGTCCTAAACCTATTCTCTGCCCATATTCCAGTCTCAGTTTGCTGGCTGCAGCCACTCTGAAACCACGTCATGGCAGCTGTCAACTCAGGTCATTGTCTGGCAGGGGCAGTGAGCCCTGTTGGTTCCAGAAGCTGCCGCCTACTTGGACCCCCAGAGCACTGTGGTGGCACCATTTGTGTCATCAGGATATGTGGGAAGCAGCAGCATCCTTGCTTTCAGTGATCTCCATTCAAGAAGAGCCCAGCTTTCCTGTTACCTTTTCCATTCCTCACCCCAAGTCTCCAGGGATCATCATTGTGTATCCTTATAGCTGCTAGACTATGGCGTTCATTCACACTTACATACTCCACAGTTTTGTTAAATCCTTTTATGCACTGTATCTCCAACTAAATTTTAAATCCTCAGGGCATAAATCATGTTTTAAACTACTTAAGAGAAAGAACCTGCACACTTATACTTTGATACGAAATTATTGATAAAACTAAAACACTTCTTTATATTTCCAGAGTCTGACACATGGTCAGAATTCTGTAAGTAATTTTTTGACAATAATGATAATCAAATAATCGAGGTTAATACTTATGTCAATTTTCACTTGTTCTGACACTTAAGTTACAAAATAATAAAAGTATTTAGTTTTTAAAGTTTTTATCTCCATAAGTTGACTCAGGAATAGGCTTCTTTATGTGGTCACGAAATGTATATGTTGGTTGGTTAAGGTGACCGTATTTTATGTTGTATTTTATGTTGGTACTATACATAATCAAAATTGAGTATTAATCCAATGACTTTTTTTCTTATGTTCTGGTGATTTTTTTTTTTTTTTTAAGTACTGGGGATTGAACCCAAGGGCGCTTAACCACTGAGCCACATCCTCAGCCCTTTTTTTATATTTTGTTTTCAGATAGGGTCTTGCTAAGTTGCAGCATTGTCTATGGTACTACAGAGTAAGAAATAACCTAAACATTTATTACTGGGATCTGAAGAAAATTACAGTACATCCATACTATGGATAATGATTCATCATTAAGAAGAGTGAGATAGGGGCTGGGGCTGTAGCTCAGTGGTAGAGCGCTTGCCTAGCATGCATGAGGCATTGGGTTCAATCCTTAGCACCACATATAAATAATAAATGAATAAAATAAAGATCCATCAACAACTAAAAAAAATATTAAATAAAATAAAATAAAGAAGAGTGAGATAGCCAGACATGGTGGCACATGACTGTAATCTCAGAAACCCAGGAAGCTTAGGCAAGAGGATCATAAGTTTGAGAGTAGCCTGGTCAATTTAGTGGAGCTTTGTCTCAAAATAAAAGTTAAAAAGAGGCCAGGGCTATAACTCAGTGGTGAAGCACCCCTGGGTTCAATTGTAAGTATCACAAGGGGAAGAAAGAAAGAAAGAAACAAAGAGAGAGAGAGAGGGAGGGAGAGAGGGAGGGAGGGAAGCAGGGAGGGAGGGAGGGAGGAAGGAAGGAAGGAAGGAAGGAAGAAAGAAAGAAAGAAAGAAAAGAAAGAAAGAAAGAGGAAAAGAAAGAAAGAGAAGACAGTGAGGTAGTTCTATATGTAGTGACACAAAAATCTTCACTATATTAAGTGAATAAAACAAGTTACAGTGCCATTTGTATAATATGAACATGTTTTTATGGAAAATGGATAGCATTTGCTATATGTTTCTAAACCATACGTTAAAGACATGTAACAAAAGTCTGAAAGAAGATGCTAAACTATAAGAGAAAGAACCTATGGGGAAAGAAATAGGAACCTAGTAGGGTTCCAAAAGAAATGGCACTATATCTGTATCCAAAGAAATATAATTTTAAATTTGCTAATGGCCACACTTAAAATTCAAAAAGAAAAAATTTTCATATTTAAACTAATATATGGAAAATTTTATCTTTCAATATGTGATGAATATAAAGCACTTATTATTGAGATATTTTAAGTTCTTTTACACTTAAACAATATCTGAGCTGGGTGTGCTGGCATATGCCTATAATCCCAGTGGCTTGGCTGAGGCAAGAGGATCTCAAGTTCAAAGCCAGCCTCAGCAAAAAAGCAAGGCACAAGCAACAAGTGAGACTCTAAATAAAAAATATACGATGGGGCTGGGGATGTGACTCAGTGGTCCAGTGCCCCTGAGCTCAATCCCTGGTATGAAAAAAAAGAAAGAAGAGGGAAGGGCATGGAGCGAGCAAGCAAGAGAGAGAGAGAATATCTGAATTTTTTCCAGCTGTGACATTTTAAGTATTTAATAGCTATCATATTGAACTTTTACTATAGAGTATGCTCTCATCTGACTTGTATGATATCTTTTTTAAAGGCCATTCAATACTAGTGATGTTTTTAAAAGTGAACTTTAATTTCACCTTATAATCTTCCTTCACCACTTTTCTCTGAAAAAGTAATTTGGAAATACTTCTTTATCTTGAAATAAGCATTCATGGATTTTCATTCCAGTGAACACACATCAAGTCCATATTAGAATTAAGTGATATAATTTAAAAGAATGAATGAAGATTGCTCTTTATCCATGTAAATTGTGGTTCATAGTTTTTTTCATTATTTTATATGTATGTATTATTTCCTTGTATGACTGTGGCAACCTTTTGAACATTTTTGTTACTTCTGTGGATCCAGACTAAAAGGATAGCTGAAAAAGAGATGTGAACTTAAAGGACTTTCTGGTGTATGCAGTGTGATTCTGAGTAATAAGATAATTTGGGTGAATAAATGAACTATATACATTTGTTTGCTTTTCAAAATAATTTGCTTAGAAGTTGTAAATGTATATCCAAAGTGCTAAAAACACTTTCCTTATCTATTTTTTGAAATACCTTATAGTTTGTAAAGACAAAAAAAAGTATTACTTTCAGGCACCTAATAAATGAATCCTTTATATTTGGCTTTGGAGATGTTTTACTATTTGTCACATATCATAATAGTTTTTCATGGGGAGTATATTGACATTTCTATTTTATATTATTACTATTTATACTTAATTTCAAACACTTGAAAAACAAAAATGAAAATTAAGAAAAATAGCCTAAGCTGGGTACAATGACACATGTCTTAGAATGTCAGCAACTTGAGAGGCTAAAGCATGAAGAATAAGCCAACCTCAGCAACTTAGCAAGGCCCTCAGTAATGTAACAAGACCCTGCCTCAAAATATTTAAAGAGGGTTGAGGATTAAATTATATTGTTATATTGTGTGCATATATATAACAACAAATCTCATCATTATGTACAACTATAATGTACCAGTAAAAAAGGAGGAAAGAAAAAAATGTAATGGAATATAGTATTACATTCATGTTACAGAACCTTTTTATATTTTATGTTTAAGTAAACACTTTTTGTAATTTAAGAAAACTTAAGACATAGGTTATTGTGCTAACAATTGCTTTTTATAATTCACTTGACCTCTCAATGTCAGCAACTTTATGGAAGTACATCTGGGTGGTATTCTTTGTGGTTTTCAAAACTTCTACATGTGGTTGTGGAGTTTTGTTGATTATATTTGACATGTAATTTGACTTACTCCCCTACATATCATTTTAAAGACATATAGAGTTCTAGTTAGATATCAATTAGCATTTACTGTGTAAGAAACCAATAAAATTTACTGTCTTAAAAGGTGGGGGGAAGAAGAGTAAAGCAGGAGGCGTCACAATATCAGGCCTTAAACTATACTACAAAGCTATAATAGCAAAAACAGGATGGTATTGGCGCCAAAATAGATATGTGGACCAATGGTACAGAATGGAAGACACGGAGACAAACCTACATGAATACAGTTATCTCATACTAGACGAAGACGCCAAAAACATACATTGGAGAAAAGATAGACTCTTCAACAAATGGTGCTGGGAAAACTGGAAATCCATATGCAGCAAAATGAAACTAAACTCCTATCTCTCACCATGGACAAGACTCAAAGTGGATCAAGGACTTAGGAATTAGACAAGAGACCCTGCGCCTAATAGAATAAAAAGTCCCAAACCTTTATAGCGTTGGATTAGGCCTCAACTTCCTTAACAAGACTCCTAAAGCTCAAGAAATAAAATCAAGAATCAATAAATGGGATGGATTCAAACTAAAAAGCTTTTTCTTGGCAAAAGAAACAATGAGGTAAAGAGAGAGCCTACATTTTGGGAGCAGATTTTTGCCACACACACATCAAATAGAGCACTAATCTCTCCGATATATAAAGAACTCAGAAAATAACACCAAAAAAATAAACAACTCAATAAATGAGCTAAGGAGCTGAACAGACACTTCTCAGAAAAAGAAAATACAGTTATCAATAAATATATGAAAAATGTTCATCTCTAATAGTAGAGAAATGCAAATCAAAAACTACTTTAAGATTTTATATCACACCAGTTGGAATGGCAGTTGTCAAGAACACAGACAACAATTAGTGTTGTCGAGGATGTGGGAGAAAGGCCCACTCATACATTGCCGGTGGGACTGCAAATTGGCACCGATCTGGAAAGCAGTATGGAGATTCCTTAGAAAACTTGGAATGGAACCACCATTTGACCCAGCTATCCCACTCCTCATTCTATACCCAAAGGACTTAAAATCAGCATACTATAGTGACACAGCCACATCAATGTTTATAGCAGCTAAAGTCACAATAGCTAAAGTGTGGAACTAGCCTAGATGACCTTCAGTAGATGAGTGGATAAAGAAACTGTGGTATATATACACAATACTCAACATTAAAAGAGAATAAAATTATGGCATTTGCAGGTAAATGGATGGAGTTGGAGAATATCATGCTAAGTGAAGTAAGCCAATCCCAAAAAACTATAGGCCAAATGTTCTGTCTGGTAAGTGGATGCTGATCCATAATGGGAGGAGGCATGGGAAGAATGGAGGAACTTTGGGCAAAGGGGAGAGAGGAGAGGGGAGGGGGTGTGGGGACAGGAAAGATGGTGGAAATGAGATGGACATCATTGCTCTAGGTACATGTATGACTGCATATATGGTGTGATGCTACCTCATATACAACCAAAGAAATGAAAAGTTGTGCTCCATTTGTATACAATGAATCAAAATGCATTCTGCTGTCACATATACCTAATTAGAATGAATGAATCAATTAATTAATCAAAAACAAAGACTGAGGGAAGGTACTAGGGAAGTAGCTCAATGGTAAAGTACCCCTGGGTTTAATTTCCAGTCCTGAAAATTAAAAAAGGAAAGAAAAGAAAAATAGCCTAAATAGAGAGTGACTTTACATGGGCTTGAAGTTTTTTTTTTTTCCTTTTCTTTTAGCATGAAGGAAATATTGTAAAATTAGACTGTAGTAATAGTCACACAACTCTGTCAGTGCATTACAGTTCATTGAATTATATGCTTAAAAATGGGAGAAATTGATGACATATAAATTTTTTCAACAAAGCTATTTTTAAAAGAAAAAATAGCCTAAAAAAGTGACTCTGTTCACAGTTTTTTTATAGCCAGATCTTTAGTTTGAAAATAATTTCATGCATGGTAATACAAGTATTCTATAGAATCTGATTACTTACAAAGATATTTTAAATCTTAATATTCAGATTGTATATCTTTCCCTCTCCTGGATAATATTTTCTATAGAGACTCCCTTATGTTTTTTTTTTCCCCTGCATGGATAATAATCACCAGTAGTTTGGTGTTGAGGGATTGATGGATAAATAATATGCCCATGCCCACTTCACGTTGCTCTGAAACATACATGTATACCTATGTGCATATGTATATGAATGTTATAAGTGCAAGAATATCCAGTGTGTATATATTCACTACAAATCAGAGTATTTACTTTTCTTGAAAACTTTTTTCTACTATCCTGAAAACCTAGCAAGGTAAGGATAATGAAATGCCAGGGCTGGATATTTATATCTAGGTATTTATCTTTCTCTCCCTCCACCCTCACCCCCTGAGGACTGAACTCAGGGCACTTTCCCAGTCAGCTGCATCCCAGCCCTTGCTGTTTTTTTTTTTTTAGTTTTTTTTTGAAATATTTATTTTTTAGTTGTAGGTGGACACAATATCTTTATTTTATTTTTATGTGGTGCTGAGGATCGAACCCAGTGCCTCCCGTGCACTAGGCGAGCACGCTACCACTGCGCCATAATCCCAGCCCCTTTTTAAATATTTTTTAGTTGTCAATGGACCTTTATTTTTTTATTTATTTATATGTGGTGCTGAGAATCGAACCCAGTGCCTCACACATGCTAGGCAAGCACTCTACCACTGAGCCATACCCCAGCCCCCCTTGCTGTTCTTTAACTTGACACAGGGTCTCTCCAAGTTGCATAGAACCTCACTAAATTGCTGAGGCTGGCCTCAAATTTGTGATCCTCCTGCCTTAGCCTCCCGAGTCACTGGAATTACAGGCATGCACCACTGCGTTCTCTGTAAAGACCACTATGGTTCTCTATTTGTGATAATACTCATCTTTAAGTGGTTTGGTGTGTGTGTGTGTGTGTGTTGCAGTTTATGTATGAAGTGTTCCCCCAAAGCTCATGTATGAGACAATGTAAGAAATTTTAGAGGTAAAATGATTGAGTTATGAGAGCCTTAAACTAATTAGTACATTAATTCACTTGAATAGATTAACTGTGTGGTAACTATAGGCAGGTAGGGTGTAGCTAGAGGAGGTAAAACACTGGGGTATGTATTTTGTCCCTGGTGAAGAAAAAGTTCCCTCTCTCCCTCCCTCCTTCCCTCTCTCTCTCCCTCTCTCCATCTCTCCCTCTCTCCCTCTCTCTCTGTCTCCTGATTGCCATGTCCTGAACTACTTTTCTCCACCACACCCTTTCACCATGATGTTCTGCCTCACCTCAGGGCCAGAGCAGTGGAGTTGGCCATCTATGGACTGAGACCTCTGAAACCACAAGCCAAATCAACTTTTCTTCCTCTCGTTGTTCTTGTCAGGTATTTTGGTCACAGTGGGAAAAAAAACTAACTAAAACAGTTTGTGTTTAAGTCATAACTTGAATTTGGGTTTATAACTAAAAAAGGATTCTGGAAGAATTTTGTTTCATTTTGCTTTTTTTTTCTTTCTTTCTTTTTTTCCCCTTTACAGCCAGATCTTTGGTACACATTGCTTGTTACTTCATTTGCCGTAGAAGCATATCCATACCTTTTGGCTGCAATTCAAATCACATGGGGAGATTGGGTTACCTCTTTGGATGAAAAGATTTAGGTCTTGGATTTTAAGCTCTTTTACCCAGTTTGCCACACACGCATGTGTGTGTGTGTGTTATTATATTATATATGTGTGTGTGTGTGTGTGTGTATTATAATATACACACATACAGGTATATATGTATAGGTATATAACCTACACATGTGTATATAGGTATATATGTGTGTATGTGCTTATGTGTTTCTTTTTATTCCTTACCTTTCTCTCACATTCTGCAGTTTATTCTTAATAGAGGTTCCATATAATTTGTAACTTGCTTTGGAATAGTAAATGTGTCATCCCAATTTTCCTTCTCATATTTTATTTTACATCATATTAATTTCATTTATGGTTTGGTTTTTTTTAAAAAAAAAACTTGTTTCCAGTGTATCTTTTTTTTTAAATATCATTTTATTGTTGTTTATTTTTTAAGTGGCGATGGGGCCTCATGCATGCTAGGCAGGTGCTTTATCACTGAGCTATCTCCCCAGCCTGTTTCCAGTATATGTTTATCTCAACTTTATCCTCTCATTAACCTTAAAGCCACCCTACCTCCAGAAATACTGTTTACATATACTTTCCTAATACTTCTGGGAGAGTCTTTTATAAGAGAAGGAAGATATTCTAAATGTACCTTAAAAGCGCATTTAACTGGATGTGGCACCTGTAATCCTAGTGACTCTGGAGGCTAAACCAGGAGGATCACAAATTTGAGGCCAGCCTGAACAACTTAGGCCCTAAGCAATTGAGCAAAACCCTGTCTAAAAATAAAAAAATAAAAAGGGCTAGGGATTAGCTCAGTGGTAAAGTGTCCCTGGGTTTAATCCCTAGTAGCACCAAAACAAAAAACACTTTTAATAGAGGATATAGAAAAACAATATATACCCATACAGTGTATACATTAAATCTGAGACTAGTGGAGATCTGGGAAATCTTTCTAAGAAACACTAATCTTTTTTTAAAATGTCACTACCCAGTATCATTCCTGATTAGGATGGGGAGCCTTCTTGGCCTGTGTCCTATAGGAGGGCCCTGCTGCAGTGCCCCATTGGATGTTCTATTAGTTCCTTTCCTAGAACTAGGCATTGCAGTTGTTTTGCTCTCTGTGTGTGATGCTTTGTGACTGGTGGCAGACAAGCGCCCTGAAGGGAAAAGCACTTTTCTTAGAATTTTAAATTCTCTTACAACTCCACAAAATGTTCTGTTTTTGAATTTTTTAATTTCTTTAATATGTTTCATACTTATGAGGCATTGTATAGATGATTCACACCCTTAGCATCTCCAGCTCTGTCATACCCATAGAACACCATCATTTCAAAGGACAAAGGAAAGCCTCAGGACTATTTCCACAGTGTGCTACAATAGAAGAAATTAAACTCTAGTGACAAATGACCCTAAAATGTCAATGGCTCACAAAATAGAAGTCACTTCTTATTCATGGGTCATGTCCATGTCATCTTTACTCCAAGACCAACACTGATGGAGCAGCTTCTAGTTGGGACAGAAAAGAGACTAGGTGAACCATAAGGTAGTTCTTAAAACATTGGCTTAGAAATGACATACTTAACTACATCTCATTGGCAAAAGAAGATCATACACACTTCGTTTCAACAGGATAAAGAAACATTCTTCTATTGAGGGTAGTGGGAGTAGGGTGGGCATCAGACTGTTTGCCTTAAAGGTACATAATCTGCTACACACCTGGTGCTGTTATTTCCTCTAAATTGTTCCAGTGTCACTTCCTTCCTGATTCTTGAAAGTCAGGGAATAAAAGACCAGCTATTCCAAAGAAGAAATGTTGATCAAGTCTCCCTGCACCACCCATGCTCTTCTTATCTCAACATTTAGCTGCCATCAGACCATCTCTACTAGTAACTCTTAGAGTGGCAACAGACAAATAGTTTGACCTCTGTAAGCCTAAATTATGTCCATATAAAATCTTAATGATTCCTCCTTTATAAGGATGTTGAAGATATTAAATAAAATAGTCTATGAAAAGCACTTGCACCACACTGGGGATACTCATTCCCACATTCCCTCCCTTTTCTTCATAAGAGTTTTTAAGCTGGGCTTCACAGATACTCCTAGAGGACTCTACAAATTGAATCCAGGGGTCCAGAAACTTGAATAGACAAATAATTGCATCTTTATTTTCAATGTAAGTTGCTTCCCTCATAATCTTACTTATGTGTTCTAAACCATTCTGAGCAGAATCCTTAGGCTTCACTGGACTGCCAAAGGGATCCATATTATAACTGAGGTTAAGATCAGAATCCATGTGTCTAGTAACAGTCTGTAGATGTTACCACAATTATTCTGTTAGACAAAGAAAAGTGTTTCTTTAGGGAGTCATTGGGGCTTGATAGCTAGCAAGTAAATTCATTTTACCTCAGCAAAAAAAATCTTTTAATCGAAATTTAACCCCAGTACTTACTAGTCATAAGATCCTGGGCAAAACAATTAACATATCTGAGCTTCCATATTCTCATCTATGAAACAGGGTTACTAACTAAATTTGGTGGTGAGTAAATGAGATGCTGTATTACAAATCATAATATCTGAGAGGTAGTAGTTATGAATTGTGCATTAGCCTTTATACTGAGTATCTGCCTATGGCCTCTGTTGTCTATGGTTTAAACATGCTAAGGAGCCAGTCTACTTTTGTACATGAAAAAACCTGATAAAACATTTTGGGAGCCACTTAGCATTCGTGGATTTTTTTTTTTTTTTTGTCTCTAGATACCTCGATTTTTGGGGAAGCAGCATAAGAAATCTAACCTAAAGCATATCACATCTCCCAGCTTCTTACACATTTTGCTGTCTAAATAGAGCCTGCCAGGGTTCCCTCTTCAGTCCATCACTGCCTCTTTTTATGCAGCTGGAGAGGTTTTGCAGAATGACATTTCCCTCCTGCAGTGCTTACTGTGGCCCATTTAACATGCAACCTTCACATTTCTCCTAACCTCTTCTTACTTTCTATGCTTTTTGTTTTGTTTTTTTTTTGTGGTGCTAAGGATTGAACCCAGGGCCTTGGTGCATGCAAGGCAAGCGCTCTACCAACTGAGCTACATCCCCAGCCCCCTCTTCTTACTTTCTTTTTTTTAAATATTTTTTTAGTTGTTGATGGACACAATGTCTTTATTTTATTGCTTTGTATGTGGTGCCGAGGATCGAACCCAGGGCCTCACGCATGCGAGGCAAGCGCTCTACCGCTGAGCTACAATCCCAGCCCTGTCTTCTTACTTTCTAAAGGAGCAAAACCTCAAATTCCAGCCTCTCATGAAGCAATTCTGAACACACAAAGCCCTGGCACTAGGCACTGGGGCCAGCAGTAATGATTTAGATCTCCCTTGTTTCTGATCAGTCTCCAATATTCACAGGTAAAAGTCTGCTTGTCTTCTTCCTCCTTCACTGTCATACATCTTTCATGTTATCCCTTCTAAAACCAAGGTATATATGCCAACTCCAATTCACCAAATATTTTTAGCTCTCTCATATTCTAATTTAGCTCAGCAGCATTTTCTGGTATACTATCTGTGTTGTCACTGGATTGTTATTTCTCCCAGCCTGGTTGTGCCTGAAGCAGTTTCATAGCTAAATGATAAACCCTCCAAAACAGGGGTTTGTAATGAAAATGGAAATACCAGCATGCTCTTTGTAATCAGTTCTTTAATTCTCCACCTGCCATACCATGGAGACGATTCGTAATTATCAGAGCAGAGAACTGAACCTCCTGTACCACAGCAGAAAGAATGAGCTCTCAGGGAGGGCAAGTGACAGAATCTACTCTCCAGTGGGGTGGGGGACAGATATTTTGGAAAACTTTGACACAGAATCTGATATATTTATATAACCTTTTCATGTAGAACCATGCTATAGTCAGAAAGGGGTTTTGGTTTCCTTCATTAAAAGATTATTAAATGAAGAAATAGGACAGTGGTTTTGCTTCGGTAGATGGGGGTCAGAGAGGCGGGTCTGATCTCCTCAGGATATTAATGTCTGCCTTCAGCCGGGGGAAATGAGCCGTCACTTGAGTTAGAGGCAGCTTTATGTGCTCATCACTAGGGATTCCCATATGTCCAGGGAACTGCAACAGTAAAAAATGGCAGAGCTCGGTGGTAGAGTGCAGAGGGTTCTCATTGGAATTCATGTCAGGAAGCTCAGCTCAGTCTGCCCAGAGCAAGTCTGTTTAATGTTGATCAGCTGTCCATCTGATAAACCGAATTGATATGGGCATTCCCTCCAAGGGCTGCCCTGACAGTGACAGCCGTAGCACCCAGATGTCTTGTTAGGCCTTTTTTCCCCTTTTTCTGGTCTCAAGTATTTTTAACCCCTTTTGTGATACCCAAACCCAAAAGTACTCTTACAGACCTGAATAAGACTGCCTAGCTAGACTTTCTGTTTCTCTGACAGAGAAGATCCCAGTACAGCTGTTTCCAGAAACCATATGCTATTGGTTAACTACCTTTTCTTCTCTTCATTATAAGCCTCTAGTTGACCTGCAGGATAATTATGTGTTGATAGTGTCAAGTTTGTCTGAATTATTCAAAATAATAGGGTCTTTTAAATGTTCCTAAAAATAGCAATTTGCCTGGGTTGGTTATGCTTTGTTAAAGTAATTTCATAGATATGTTCATTGATCACTAAGCTGAACTTTATTATGTTCATGCATTAAAAGACAATGTAGGGCTGGGGCTGTAGCTCAGTGGTAGAGCGCTTACCTCGCACCTGTGAGGCACCAGGTTCCATCCTCAGCACCACATAAAAATAAATAAATAAATATATTGTGTTCATCTATAACTAAAAAAAAATTTTTTTTAAAAGAATGTAATACAGATTTCCTTTTGGTTGACTAATTTCTAGTAGTAAATATGGTGATTTGCTGGGTCTCAACATCTCTCTGCTTTTATAAGTATGACGACCACCACCTTAGGTAACTCACCTCTGTATGGCAGGTATGGAGGAAATTAGTTACAGAACACATCAATCCTGAGCTGCTTCTTTTGGAAACAAATAGAGGGCAGGGGAGGAATAGACAGTCTTTGTGTTAAGCTTTGATTATTTAAAAATTATTTTTTGGAAAAGCTGCCAGCACTTTTAAATTACGGCATTTAAATTCTTCACAAGGGAGAATTTTGTTTGTTTTAAAGGTTTTTATTGAAGTACTGCTTAAGATTTTGTTGTTTTTTTTAATGTTGTTTTCCTTACTTCCAGACCTTGTATTTTCATGGAATGGCAAGATTCAAACAGTCTCAAGTATGTAATCTCTTAGAAATGAGATCAGTGCAGAAACTTTTTATGTTCTACTTCTTTTCTATATATGTTAGCGTGCTGGGTGAGCTTTCTTAAAGGAGATACCAAGTCCTCAGTGCCTGCAGTGTGAGCATGTGTGGTCAGAGCTGGACAGCCTGGTCGTTCTTTTGAGCCTTTGAACCTGTGGCTCAATCACTACATGGAGTTCACCTTTACTACTGTCCGTAGCTCTGGCATTTTGCTTTTAATGACTGAGATTTTTAGTTTCATTATGTTGTTTTTAAAGCCAGAATTCTCATTTCCAAATTCCAAAGTGAAATAAGATTAATATTGAATGATGTGATCATGGCAAACCTCAGATTCAAAGTTCCATCTTAACTTAGGTTATATGAATAAGTAGCAAAATAGAAAGATCCTTATGTTTCTTTAATTATTACAACTTAAATTGAATGAATCTCTTGGGACTTTGAGTCTAGTTTACTTATAAAAAATTAGTATCAATATTCAACAATTAGTTGAAAGTGATCATCACCATGAAAGATCCCCGCCCCCCCGGCTTGGATTTACAAAAGCACATGCTTTTCCTTTTTATTTATAGTGGCTTTTTTTTTTTTTTTTTTTTTTTGTCTTTTAAGCTTGATTTTTTTTTAATTCTTTTTTTTTTTTTTGATGTTGCAGTGCTAGAGATGGAACCCAGGGCCTCACACATGTTAGACAAATGCTCTAAAGCTTGATATTTTTGAAGTGTTTCTGGGATTCTTTTGTTCTTCTCTGCTCTCAGCCCTCCACCTACAGTCTTTGCCCTTATGGAACTTTCATTTGGTGGGACCATGGGTGGAGAATCAAAGCAAAGTAGGTAGAATGTTAGATAAATGGTGTGGAAGGAACAAAGCAGGAGACAGTGATGAGGAATAGTGATGGGGACCAGTGGTTTGCTCTTGTCAATGGAATGGTTTGGGAAGGCCTTACTATGAGAGATGCACTTTTGCAGAGACCTGGGGGGGATAAGTGACAAAGCTTTGTAGATATATAAGAGAAGTATAATGCAGAGAGCAAGTTAAAGGTCCTGAGGCAAGAACAGGCTTGGCATGTTTAAGGAATAACAAGGAAACTGGTGTAGGAGAGAAGAGGGAGTGGATTGGAGGGAATGAAGTCAGAGAGGTAAAGGATAGAGAAGCTGTGGCAGATTGGTTATATTGGACCTTGGAGTTCATTGTAGAGACTGGCTTTTGCCAGTGAGTGAGATGGGGAGCCACTGCAGGGTTTTGAGCAAAGGAGCAATGAACCTGATAGTTTCTTCACTTTCCTGCTTATCTCACTTCCGCTACCATTTTACCAGTCACTTCAGTTTCACATCTAAAAAGTGTCTTCTAACTGAAGCATCAACTGCTGTCCAAAGGTTTCAAGCCTGCCAGCCTGCCCTGTGAATTTAGAGACCGTCAATCCATAGAATCACATGAGCCAGTTCCTTGAAATACAGCTCTTTACATATTTATCTGTGAATTTATCATTCTTCTAGTCTATGTCTCTGGAGAACTCTTGTGATTAAAAAAAAAAGTATATTTCATTCATCCTCTATATTCAATCACACAGTAATACAGTGGTCCCCCTTCCCTTATCCACAGTTTTGCTTTCTAAAATTTCAGTCAGCCAAAGTCAACTATAGTCTAAAATTACTCAATGAACATTTTCAGAAATAAATAATTCTTGTTTTAAATTGCAAGCCATTCTGAGTAATGTGTTGAAATATGCTGTCACACTTTGAATCAACCAGCATGTGAATCATCCTTTTGTCCATGTATACATGCTATATATGCTACCTGCCTGGTAGTCACTTAGTAGCTCTCTTAGTTATCAGATCAACTGTCACAGTATTACAGTGCTTGTATTCAAGTAACCCCTATTTTACTTAATATTGACCCAAAGTACAAGAGTAGTGATACTGGCAATTCCAGTAGACCAAAGGGAGGCTATAAAATGCTACTTCTAAGTATCATCTCACATCAAGAAGAAGAAGGGTGAGTATAGTACAGTAAGATATTTCGAGAGAAACCACATCCCCATAATTATTATTTTAGTATGTTTTTATAATTATTTTATTATTAATTATTTGTAGTCTCTTACTATGCCTAATTTATAAATTAAATGTATCATGGGTATGTATGTATAGGAAAAAACACAGTATTTATAGGGTTTAGCAATATCTATGACTTCAGATATCCACTGGGGGGTTCTTAGAACATATCTCCCAAGGATAAGGGTGATATGCAATGCTTCCATCAGATTATCTAATGTCACTGTCTGTCTTGTTGTCACTTTAGAGTACACATTCTAGTTATGTCACTCCTAAATTACTAGGAAGGTAGAAACAACTTTGTGACAGTTATGGGTTGGCAAAATGTCATGTAAAACCAGGGATAAATTTCTTACAAAGCTATGTAAACAGCATAAGTTTCCTCATGAAGTCATCAGCTCCTTACGACCGGAAATATTCGTACATGTTAAGTGATTTGCTGAGTGGGAGCTTGAACAAGAGTCTGAAGTCACACTGTAGTAACCCAGTTTTTTTGACATTCTGTGCATCCTGGATTATCCTGGCATATTCCATTTTTTGAAATATCAGTTTCATCTGAGCATCTTCATGCTGAGCTCCTTGATGGTTCCACACTACGATTTAGAAAAACCTGACTTCGTTGTTACATTCAAGGCCCTCTTTCATCCACCACTGTAGTTTCATCTGTGATCCTCTGTTAGATGAGCTAACCTCCTATTCTCTAGTAAACATCCCATTCTTACCTCCAAATCTCAATCTTTGCTTGTTCTGTGCCTGTAACTTTTAGAAAGCTTAAATATTAACATAAATTCCTGTTAAAAAGTTTATAATCTCAACATCTACCTTTGTTGCCTCCATCTGTTTTCTTTCCTTTCTTCTCCTTATCCTTCCTTTTATTCTCCAAAATTTAACTCATGTTATTCAGTCGGTCATTTATTCATTCAACAAATATCAAAAGCTTACTCTGTACCAGGTACTAGTAACATACTTGAGATACAGCAATGAAAAAAAATCATAGCCTTCATAGTTTACATGCTTCGATTTGTTTTATATACTTTAACAACATACCATAGACAATAGATATAGATCTGCCACATTTTTTTTAATTGCTACTTAGTATTGCACTACACTAGTGAACATTTAGATTGTTTCCAATTTTTTGCTGCTAACCAAGCTATGTAATATATGTTAGTAAAAACAAACATGTTTATATGTATATAAAATCTTGCTGTTATTTCAGTAAGATATCATAAGTCAAGGGGTATCCACATTTTTATTTTATCAGATATCATATTTTCAGTTACCAGGAATTGTAGCAATTTAAAATCCAACAGTGTATCAGGGAAAATTGTCCCTGTTAGTGGTTGCCTTCAAGAGTCAGGCTGTTCAAGTGGTTTAGGAAGTGGTAGAAACTGATGAGATGATGAGCATAGCGCAAAAGGCTTCCAGATTCTGTTTATTTTTTAAAATACTGATTGCCAAACAATATGCCTGTAGACTTCATTTGTCTTGGAGCATTACTGAGATCCTATACCCACACTCACTGAAATGATATCTTCTTAATTTTTTTCATTTCTGCAAAGCTAACAAATTAAAAATATTATTTCACTATTATTATAATACTCCATTTCTAAATTCTTCATGAGGCTGGGCATCATTTTATATGGATTTCAGCTATTTATGTTCCCTCTGGAATTACTTCTTTGACTCCTTTCCTATTTTGCTATCTGTTTATCTTTTTCTTATTAATTTTGTCCAATTTGGACAAATTTGACATTTTTAATACAAATATGTTGTATATGTTGCAAATACTTCACTTCAAGCCTGTATTTGCCTTAGTTTTCTGTATTTTACTATTAATTTTTTGTGTGCTTTATCCATTATTTTGATTATGTCTTCCTGATTTCCTATCTTATTTTATAAGACTTTCTCATTCCAATACTATAAGAATGATTTCTTCAATTTATAGTTTTGTTTTTCACATTTAGATCATTAATCCATAATATGTGTGTATAAACATTATAATTATACATAGTATTGGGGTTCATTTTGACAAAAATCACACATGCAAGGAATTTCATTTCAATCCTCATCAACCTACCCATTTTATTCCCCTCCTCCCTCCCCCTAAATTCCCTCCTTTTCTACTAAACTCCATTTCTTCTACATATACATAAACGTGGAATTTCATATGGTAAATTTATATATGAATATAACATGTTGTTAAATTCATTCCTTTTATCTTCCCTTCTCCCTTCCTTCCTCCCTCACTCTCTTCTGCTCCACTGATCTTCCTTGTGTCTTTATGATATTTGAGTCCCTCTCCAACTTCCCTCTTTGCCTTATTTTTCTCTAGTTTCTACACAGAAGACATTTGACCCTTGATTTTCTGATTCTGGCTTATTTCACTTAGCATGATTTTCTCCATTTCCATGCATTTACTAGCAAATCCCATTATTTCATTCTTTATGACTAAGTAAAACTCCATTGTGTATATATACCACATTTTCTTAATCCATTCACCTATTGATGGGCACCTGGGTTGATTCTATAATTTGGCTAATGTGAATTGTGCTGCTATAAACATTGATGTGGCTGCATCACTGTAGTATGCTGATTTTTAAATCTTTTGGATATATACTGAAGAATGGGATAACTAGGTCATGTATTGGTTTCATTCCTAGTTTTTTGAGGACTTTCCAGTGTGGCTGTAGTAATTTTGATTTGCATTTCCCTAATTGCTAGAGATGCGATTATTTTTTATTGTTGGCTATTTGTGTTTCTTCTTTTGAAAAGTTTCTGTTTAGTTCTTTTGTCTATTTATTGATTGAGGTACTATACTTTTTAAAACTACAATAACTTCATAAAAAGTTTAAAATCCAAAATAGCAGGTCTTATTTTTTTTTCAAAAATTTCTTTTTAATTTTAAAATTTATTCTTCTCACTTGAACATAAAAAATTAGTTTTCTGGTTTAAAAAAACAGTTTTAGAATTTAAAAAATGACTTTAAATAAATGATTCTTGCCTACCAGTTTAATACTTTTAGAAAGACTCTAAATTTTTGTACACGTTGTGTTTGAGATTTTGATGAGTTTTCTATTGATATGCAATGAGCCTAGGCTTTAGAACCCAAGAGCCCGGGCTTGAATCCAGCTCTGCTGTTTACTAGCTATGTGAACTTGAGTTAGTTACTTAGCCTGTTAGTCTAGCTCCCTTCTGTACAGTGGTGATACTGCTTATCTCGAAGAGTTCTGGTTTTTACATTATTTGACTTATTAATAAGTTAATTGAGTTATTCTTGCAAAAATATTTCACTCAGCATACAGTACTTAATTGGCTCAAACTAACTAATTTATTAAGTGGTAGCCATAACCACTAGGCATTTTTAAAATAGGGTATTTGAAGTCTTTTCAGATGAAATGACATGATATCTGGCATTTACTTCAAAATAATATGGAAGGGGGAATGTGGGTATAACTTAAACAGGTTAGCCTTAGGTTAAGTAATTCTTTTTTTTAAAATTATCTCCATTTTATTTTTAGACCTTTATTTTATTTATTTATTTTTATGTGGTGCTGAGGATCAAACCTAGTGCCTCACACATGCCAGGCAGTTGCTCTACCACTGAGCCACAACCCCAGCCCCAGGTTAGTAATCCATGAAGCTAGTGTAGGTCCACAGAGAATCTTTGATGCTATTATTTTCTATTTGTGTATGTTTGAAAAGTTCCGAAATAAAAAGATCTTTTTAAAATGCATCTTTAGAAGCTGTTGAAAATAACGAAGTGTAAACATTTGTTTTCTGTACTAATCTGTATTTTTTTAAACCCCTCAAAATGAAGGAAGAGGGGCTGGGATTATGGCGCAGTGGTAGCGTGCTCACCTAGCATGCATAAGGCACTGGGTTCGATCCTCAGCACCACATAAAAATAAAATAAAGATATTCTGTCACCTACAACTAAAAAATAAACATTTTAAAAAAAAATGAAGGAAGAAAGGGAAAAAATAAAGAGGTTCTGATTTGTTTCTTTTTTTAACCTCCTTTGTGTATGTGGTAAAAAACAATTCACCTGCCTACTATTTTAACAGCAACCTAAATGTAAAACATTTCATTATTATAAGTTATTATAAAGAACAATTTTTAGCCAGGCGTGGTGGCACATGTGTAATCCCAGCACTTTGGGAGGCTGAGACAAGAGAATCACGAGTTCAAAGCCAGCTTCAGCGACAGCAAGGCGCTAAGCAACTCAGTGAGGCCCTGTCTCTAAATAAAATAGGGCTGGGAGTGTGGCTCAGTGGTCAAGTACCCCTGAGTTTAATCCCTGGTACTCCCCCAAAAAAGGAACAATTTTTAATAATTAAAGCCATTTATCAGCAAACATGGCTTCTGTAAGGTAGTCATCACTTATACCTGGAAGGGGCTGATTGAAGGCTAACTGACCTCTGGGTCACTTCCAATTATGATGCTATAAACCTGACTTTAGTTAATACCATTTCTTTTCTTTTGAAACCATAATTGTAGCCCCCTATAGCCTTTATAAAAATGATTTCTAACTAAAAAGTTACTAATTTAACAAATATTTCTAGGCTAGGGAAGTAGTATAATGTGCAGTGTAGTGTGGGAAGAGGGGATAGGGAGATGGATGGCTAGAGAAGTAATTACAGTAAAGTATGATTAATTACTGAACTGTATTCAGAGGCCTTTAAGCACAGGAGTTAATTCTGGAGAAGTGAGGGAAAGCTTCACAGAAGAAGTGACACATGAGCTGATTCTTAAAACTTTAAACAAAAATATATTGGGTATTGGTTAACCTATTGCAGCAAAAGTTGTATGGCACCTTCATACGGTGGACCTCTGTAGAGATGTTAAATAGAACAAGGGGATTTTCTACTGGCAAAAACGTGGAACTCTTAAGAGATAATGTTAGGTGAATAAAACCAGAATGCAGGGATATGAACTTAAAATATCTGCACCATAGCTGTGGTACAATTTTTATTGACTGTATCTTTCAGGAATTTATTTGGCTACATATTACAGGACTCTAACAAACAGTAGCTTAAAAGAATACTATATCAAAGAGTAGCTAAAAGTTTTTATCTCAGAAAACAGGAAACTGGGGGGGGGGGTAGAGTGCTTGCTTAAGCATGTTCAAGGTCCTAAGTTCACTTCCCCAGTACAGGAAAAAGAGAAAGAAAACAACAAATCTAGAGATGGGCTTATCAGAGTAGGTGCAGCCCTCAAAGAAGTCCTTGAGGGCTCAAGTTTCTCCTTTCTTCCTGTTCTGCCATTCTCTCCTTTCTTGCTGTTCTACCATCCTGAGGTTGGGGGCCATCTTTAGGATCCTTAAGTCTCTATTGGGCCTTTAGGCAGTTGGGCCATATTCCAGACAAGAAGAAAGGGTATGCCCAAAATGCCAAAGATACACACCAGCTGAATCTGTCCCTTCCTATCGGGAACTTAGTAGGTTTCCAGAAACCCCACCTAGTAGACTTCTGCTTAGGTTGATTGGCAAGAATTTGTCACATCTAGCTGCAGATTTGGGGAGGTCTTTTTAAGTGAATGCATTGCCACTGCAAAGATAATCAAAGGTATGTTAGTGGTGAGGAAAGGAAGAATGGGTAGGTAACTGTCAATGTCTGCCACCCTTATTTCAGAAGCTTATGATGCTAAAAAAATTGCAGAAATGTTAAAGGAAAATGGACAAATCAAAAGCAAATGAAGTTGTTTAAGATATAATTGAAAGAAAGTGATTTGGTGAAAATTCATTTAAAAACATTGATTAATTTTGAGTTCTTTTAATGTTCTTTCTTTACTCAGATTGCTTAACACAAATGGTATTTATTTGTAACTTTTTTTCCAAATCACTTAGCATAAGACATACCAAAGAGTAGTTATATATATATGTATATATATGCAATTATATATATGATATGATGATGTTTATTTAATATGATTTGTAAAATCCAGTGAAGTTTGCTAGATTGCTTAAGGTAGCTTAAAATAGTAGTAAGATAATGAGAAAGAAATTCTCCCAGATTTTTTTGTACTTTCACTGATTCTCTGCTGTATACTAAATTGCACTGTTGGATAATGTGATCAAGAGTTATTTATATGATAACAAAATCCGAGAAGTTGAGAGTATAATACCGCTACAAAGCTGGGGCTTTCCAAGAAACTGAGGCAGCAACTGAAGACACCACCCTGACCCACCTTCAAACCCTGATTCTTACAACCAAATCAGGAAGATTTTTTTATAACTTTGTTTTTTTAAAATTTATTTATTTTTTATGTGGTGCTGAGGATTGAACCCAGTGCCTCACATGTGCTAGGTAAGTGCTCTACCACTGAGCCATAACCCTAGCCCATGAATGAGTTTGTTGAAGGGATAGAAAAAGGGAAAGGGGACACTCTCAAGGGAGAGAGTGGTTCCTCTTAGAGAGCAGAGGAACAACGTGCCTGTCCTGCACTCTAGTTTTATTGGGGATCCCAGAGAAGTTTCCAGAGTGTCGCCCAGGTTCACCTCTTGTCTTTTGACTGACAGCAGGAAGACATCAGACTTTCAAGTCCCCACTGTCATGGCAACTCTAGGTTATCTTGGCCCATGCTGACCATATTTTCTTACAGATTTTATGGTTAGGGGAACTATCCTTATCTCCCAAAGTTTCAGGATCTGGTCACAAAAGTCTCCTGGGTTCTTCCTATCAACATTATCTCGGGCCTGCATTTCCCCTGCAGTTAACAGGAAGTTTCCTAAGGAATGTGGCATATCCTGTCCACTTAGGCTAGGCAGGGCTGCAGGTAAATTGCTTCTTGAAAAAGAAGGCATGTGGGGATCAACACAGTGGGACCATTTTATAGAATAATTTTCTTAACTTCATGTTCCCACTATTCACATTTGTCTGTCCCCTAACAATACTAGATAATAGAATTCTAAAACAGATTGTAGATGACCAATCACTTTATTTCTGTTTCTTACAAAAAAGTAGGTACCAATAACAGCGGTAGTTTTGTATCTTTTTAAACAATTAGCTGCTACTCTGGGAGTTTGTTTGTTTGTTTGTTTGAATCCATGAATCTTAGAATTAGGGAGCTGGAAGGAATTTGTTTATCTAGTTCCCTTCTTTTCACTGATAAGAAGACCAAGGGCCTGATTATTTAAGGGGTTTACCCCTGGCTGTCTCATGTAATAGGCAGAAGTAGAACCATCATTGAGATTCCTGATTGGGCTAAATTGAATTGATTCTGAGCAAATAATTTAGAAACAACTTGATTACTTTATTCAGTTATTCTACACAAAAAAGAGCCAAACTTGTTCTTAATATACTTTCTCCTAGCAAACTTTCCTTCCATAGTACCTAAAAACTGGGGGTGAAAACCAGACAGATTTGTGATGAGCATATACCAGCATTGGTAATCTTGGTAGCGTTGGCTTATTTCTCCTCTCCTTTCTTTACTGTTCATGATGTAAATAGACACTTTAAATTGTCATTGGTCACTATGACAAGATGACTCTGAGTTCTAGCTTTCTCCTTTACAAACTCCATGTTCTCAAGTATTTAACCTCTCCAGACCTGCTGTAATTAGAATCACAAGTAGATAATATAAATGAGTTCTTTTTGTAGATGTTGGGCCCTATACAATATGATGGGTTTTCACTTTTATTATTACCATCATTTTTATTACTACTGGCTGTGTGGCATTTAAAAGTTGCTATTTATTTAATGAATACCATTTTATGATTATAGATGTCTTTATTAAAAGCTCACAATTACTTATTTTTCTTCCTTAGGGTAATTCAAAACACCTACAGTTTCTTGCTTGCCTGTTTATTACTTTTCCTTCCCAAGCTAAGCCTCATGAGAGACTTCCAAATGCTTAACTCTTTTGAGTTTTATGCTTGCCCATAATTTAATTCTGTGATTTTTTTGAAATGTGACAATATGGATTTTGTTTCAGTGAATGGTTTTGTAAACTAGAAAGCATTTTTAAGATAATAAAATGTACTTGTATTCCTTTTAGTTGTCTTTTTAAAGGATGATTTTAAATGTTAGCTCTACTTTTAAAAAATATTTTCTGTTAACTTCCCAATAGTCTAATAAGCATCTATCCTTAAAAATTTCCTTTGGGATATAATGAGATTTTAGTCTAACTATGAATTTACTTTTTTCTTAGAAACTTTCACTCATTAGTTCATCACCTTTCCATATTCCTGCAGTTTGTAATCAAGTATAGTATGTCCACTGGGCCATCTTTACACATTGTCTTTAATTTTTTAAACAAAGGAAATGAACTAGAGATATTTTTCTTTTGATATTGCCAAGTTGTTTGACTTCTTTATTTTATTTAATTGTATTTTTATGTAATTATTATTTTGTAGATGTTCAACAAGTACCGTATTTGAGAGAAGAATGACATGTGTTTGTTATTTTTTAACATATTTTTAAATTATAGATGGACACAATACCTTTATTTTATTTATTTATTTTTATGTGGTGCTGAGGATCAAACCCAGTGCCTCACACATGCTAGGCAAATGCTCTACCACTGAGCTACAAACCCAGCCCATGTTGTTTGTTATTTGATGTATTTATTCCTCTCCATGTCCAAATGCTATCATCTTAGGTCAAGCCCTTTGTCACATTTGCCTTGGAACTTTATCTTTCCACTTTCACTATCCACTTTTTCAGATTTTTTTTCTACATTATCACCTTCAGGATATTCTTCCTAAATCATTAAAACAAATATATTTTCCCTCTTTTCTAAAGCATTGCCTATATAATAAAATACAGATCCTTTAATCTGCTCTAACCTACCTCCAGATTCCTATTCTCCCTTAACCCACATGCTTTATACTCTGGCCAAACTAACCTCCTCACCCTCATCACATTTTTTACCCTTGCTTTCCCTAGATGTTAATTTCTGGTCTTCCTTATCCATGGGTTTGTAACGCCTACTGTTGTCCCTGCTGTTTCTCACCAGCTATGGAAATCTTACTTATCTTCAAGGCCTGGCTCTCATTAGGTTCTTTGGGGCACATTTGGGAGGCAGCCTAAGTAGTAGAAATAGATTGGATTTTAGGGTATCTTTTCCATTGTTGTATAACAAACTATCTCAAACCTTGGTGGCTTAAAACAACCATATTATTTCTCATTAATTCTGCAGGTTGGCTAGACTGTTCCTCTGCTGCTTTCTCCTGGGTATATTTATGTGGCCTGGTAAAACAGCCAGGGGCTTAGCTGGGCTAGGATGGCTGGACCTCTCTCCATGTTGTTTTTCATCCTCTAGGAGGCTATACTAGGTTTCTTTTTTTTTCTTTTTAATTTTGTAGTTGTAGATGGACAGAATGCCTTTTTTTATTTGTTTATTTTATGTGGTGCTAAGGATCAAACCCAGTGCCTCACATATGCTAGGCAAGCGTTCTGCCACTGAGCTACAGCCCCAGCCCTATACTAGTTTTCTGTTTTGTTTTGTTTTGGTATTGAGCATTGAACTCAGGGGTACTTGACCACTGAGCCACATCCCCAGCCCTATTTTGTGTTTTATTTAAAAAGAGTCTCACTGAGTTGCTCAGCGCCTCACCATTGCTGAAGCTGGCTTTGAATTTGCAATTCTCCAGTCTCAGCCTCCCAAAGTGCTAGGATTATAAGCGTGTAGGTTTCTTAACATGTAGTGTCAGGGCAGCATTTCAAGAGGGCAATTCCCAATGCAAAACACTTACCAAGCCTGTTTGACCCATGTCTGCTGACGTCCCCTTGGCCAAACAAGTTATATTTGTCAAACTTAGAGTCAGTCACAGAGGAGACTATACATGGCATTGAAATCAAAAGAGATGATTCATTATTGGTAAAGCAGTCTGCCCTGGCTGCAGTGATTCACATTCTTTTCATAGGCAGAATGTGCCACCTCCTAACACCCCTAAGACTCATCTATTTCATGGCATCAAGTTCAAAGTCCATGATCTCATCATTTGCTTTAGGTCTAGATGTAGATGTGGCTCCTTGGGTATAGCTCTTCTTAATTCAGGAATCTGGGAACTAAAAGAACAAGTAGTCCACCTCACCACTACCACCACATATCCAGTATACAATAGTGAGTCAAGAACAAAGTAACCACAATAGTCACTTCCATTTTTAATAAAGGAGTAATGAGAGGTACACAGAAGTCGTTGGTCCAGAGCAAATCTGAAATTCAGCTGGGCACACATTAGAGCTACCTACTCTGAGCAAAGAATGCTTCATGATTAGGGCCTAGTCCTACTCCCTAGAAGTCGTTTTCTAATCCTCTCTGTGGCTCTTGACTCTGCTCTCTGAGCTATCTACCTTTTTTGGTGATAAATGGCTCCTATTTATAGCTGAATGGCTGTCAACCTGCTTCTTGTCCAGAAAGCTAGAGATCCAGAAATTCCTTTTTTCTCTCATCTTAAACTCTGTTACTTTTAGCCCAAACTCATATAACTTCCTTAAAATTTTTTTGAGATTCCTATGAATTTAATTGGCCATTTTGTGCCCTAAAAGCCACATTCGTACAGACCTTTCTACTTTGAACTGAGAATGAAGCTGCAGTGGGACAGTACCCTTAAAATTCATAGAGGCTCCTTTATCTGAGAGTTCTGCCAGGCACCACTTTCGGTTTTTTGGATCTTTACAAAGGGTCTTATGGCCATGCCTTTGACTTTATCTTTTTCTTAATATGCTTTCTTATTTTTGGAGTCTTTTTCTAGAAGTACTAAAAATGCAAACAGCTTTATTTTCAGCTTAGCGAGTCTTTGCTCCTTTGGTGTTCCTTTAAATTGTGCTTGAAAACCGGATGATTCTGTCAATATCTCATTTCTCTCATATATTTTATCTATAATGACACTTTCAGCATCCTGCCTGGAAATCTCCTTATAAATATCCCTAAATTTATTAGATTTCAATATCTATATGTACATACAGATACTAAGAGATATCTTTCAAGTTACTCCATGAACAAAATGATTTTCCCACTTGTTTTACTACCTTTATAGCACAGTATGTTCCTTCTCAATGCTTTAGGAGCAATTTCCTCAGTGTCCTTTTGGCTCCTACTAAGGTTTGCCATTTTTTCACCCTTCACCTCTAAGACTCAAAGCCATCGACATGTAGTTTTAAGTTTTTGTTACAGCAACACCCCACTACTAGATATACCAGTTTCTGTTTCGTGTATTTATTGTTGCATAGCAAACCACCCTATGTTTTAGTGATTGGCAACAGCTATTTTTATTTCTTACCATTCTATAAGTTGACAGGATAGTTCTTCCACCCAGGGTCATGCGATTCCTATGACTGCCTTAGATAAGCCTAAGCTTGTTAGTTATATGAGCGTTCATTAGGCTTTGCTTGCATCATATTTGTTAATGTCCTGTTGACCAAGCAAGTACATGGCCAAGCCCAGGGTTAATGTGGCAGGAACTTCACAGGAGCATAGACCGAGAGGTATAGTTCACATGGGGCAATTTGTAATGGTTAGAGTCCAACAGATTTCCAGTTTATGTTACTTTGTATCCTTGGGAAGTCATTTCACTTGTGTGCAACAATTTTCTTATCTACATAAAGGAGTGAATGATATCTATAACAGAGTTGTTAGGATATTTTAATTTTAAGTATTACTTGTTTATTTATTTTGATACTGGAGATTGAACCCAGAGCGTCATGCATGCTAGGCAAGAGCTCTACCACTGAACTACAAACACCCCCTAGTTATTACTTGCTTTTTGTGCGATTATAAGAGTAATACTTTTGTTATTGCACAAAACATACAAACTGTAGGAAATTATTTAAAAGAAAGCAAACATCTCCTGAAATCCCATCTAATACAATACTATACCAGGAGCTCTTCAGGGCCTTTTCTATCTTATTTACCACTGTAGGGGTGTGTGTGTGTATACACACCTTTCTCATCCTGAAAGGTAAAATCCATAAAGGAAGAGAACTCATCTCTGTAAATTCCATAACTTTGCATTTAGGAAGATAATGCACATTCTGGCACAGATATATTCCCATTTAAATTGCTGTTCTGCTGATTCAAGGATTGATACCAAGGATTGCTACCAAGGATTCTTAGAAATTGATACCTTGATACCAAGGATTCTTAGAAATCTTGAAGTTATGAGAATGAGAAAAGTATACTGAGAGCAAAATATCAACTATGGAGGGTGGCTTCTCTCTGGAGCATCCCAGTGACTTGTGGGATAGAGTGTAGGAACATTATAGAGAAAGAAGGTGTCAAGAGCTGCTTATGGATCCCAAACTACTCAGTGACGATGACTCTATTATAAATTTTTCATTAAAAAGGAATACTCCCTCCAAAGAATAATCTAGTAAATGTTTTATTGTTGAAAACTTGAAGCCTGACATTAGTGATAAAAGATATTTTTGATACTCAAACAAGTTTTATCTTTATGTTTTAGTCAGAGAAGTTTGGCAGAGATCACAGAACTCATCCATACTGCTCTCCTTGTACATCGTGGGATAGTAAATTTAAATGAATTGCAGTCTTCTGACGGACCACTGAAAGACATGCAATTTGGAAATAAAATAGCTATCCTGAGTGGAGACTTTCTTCTAGCAAATGCCTGCAATGGACTAGCTCTGCTACAGAACACCAAGGTAAAAAATGGAAGGGTTTGAGCCAGGAGCGGTGGCACATGCCTTTAATCCTAGTGGCTTGGGAGGGTGAGACAGGAGGATCGTGGGTTCAAAGCCATCCTCAGCAACAGCAAGGTGCTAAGCAACTCAGTGAGACCCTGTCTCTAAATAAAATACAAAATATTGGGGATATGTCTCAATGGTTGAGTGCCCTTGAGTTCAATCCCTAGTACCAAAAAAAAAAAAAAAAAAAAATGGAAGGGTTTGCTTATGCCTGGATGGCCTTCAGGCAGCTCTTGGTTGGGAGATGGAAACACAGAGGTCTCTGTGCCCTTCTGCCCAACTCCCCCATGTAGATGCTAGGTTATTGGTAAATGCTATAAATCAGTTTTGAAAGTAATCTCTATTCTTTCTGATTACAGGTAAAATTCATTAATTATTCAAAATAAAGAATGTATAAATAAATATTGTCTATAATTCCACTATCTAGTTAATATTTTCATATATTTGTAGTCATTTGTTGCTGTTCATTTATAGTATTATATATAGGATCATTTTTGTAATATACAAGAACATGCTATGTATAACGTTGTTTGACCCTACCTATTTCTTCCCACCTCATATTACAATGTGGACATTTTCCCATGCTATTAACATTTTTTTAAAAAACATTTTTCATAAATTTTTAATAACTGCATAATATTCATTCATTTAGATATTATATCATTTATTTGACAAATTCTTCAGTGTTCAACATTTAGTCTGCTTATTTTCTTACCATGATAAATAGACCTGCAATAAATACCTTTGCACATCAATTTTCCTATCCCTGGTTTTTCATTCCAGAATATTTCTTTAAGATAAATTGAAAGGGTTTAAACATTTTTAGTATTCTTGATACATATTGCCACGCTGCTTTCTGGAAAGGTTGTAGAGGTATTCCTTATATATCAGGTTTATGTTTGACTACCAGAGAACATTGGCCTATGTGTGTGAGGGGTTTCTTTTTTTTCTCTCATGTAAAAACATCCAGGAGTTGGTATGGTGATTCTGCAAAGTCATAGACCCAGGCTCCTTCTATCTCTACTGTTCTGCCCTCCTTATCTTACCACTTCATGTTCTAAGACAGTTACTATCATGTCTCACTCCAGTCAATAGGAAGGAAGGAGGAAGAAAGGCAAAAATGGACAGATCTCCTTTCCTTGAAGATCACCTGAGTGTATATCCTGGTTTGCTAAGGACAGTCTCAGTGTAGGACAGCTTTCCCTAAGTCCCATCTGATTTGGCTTTTGTTCTGAATTTTTCATTTTTTAACAGGGGTTTATTACTAATTATTACATTAAAATAAGAAACAAAGAGTTTGATAGATTTCCTCTTTGTATTTCTAGTCTCTGCCTTAATTTTTGTCTAATATAGACTAATTGTACTGTGAGACCCTTACACGGTGGAGAGAGTTCTCATTTTAAGGTGTTATTAAATCTGAAAGACAACCAGCAATAACTCATCTCTTTTTCACAGACCTTTCAGATACAGTATAATTAACACCTCCCCACTGCAGGGTAATTACTGATACAACAAAATACATTTAAATACAAATGTCTAGAGTTGAGATAACTCCTTTCTGTATTAAGTGATGGGAGAAGTTATTTGCCACTGCTGCCCTAGTGAGCCACTTGGTGTTATCAGCCAATTGTATCATGGCCCATACATGGCCTACAAGAGTCACAAAGCTGCCAGGTACCAGTATTTAAGCTCAGTGGGAAACATAGGTTAGATGTCCATAAAATACATGTGGGAAGTCAGGGCTGGTCACTTGTGTTATATAGCAAGTAAAAAGTAGGCTGAGCATGCTTGCTTGTATAGTGAAAATCTGTAACTTTTATTTTTTTTGCTAGCACTTTGTTTTTACAATAAATCCTTTTGGCAGAAGTAAGCTCAAAAACTAAAAATATGTTTCTTTTTTTTTAAGTACTGCATTTTTCGTGTTTTGAGAAATTTGATAAGGAATGTGTAACTTGCACAAAATGTTTGTTGACATTTACTATCCACTCTAGAGACCATAGTGATTATCACTGACCACATGAAAACAAGAATGAAATTTGCTAGAGAAGTATCAAAATCTGTGGAAACTGGTAATTAAATTTAAGGTGACTGGGCTGGGGCTGTGGTTCAGTGGTAGAGTGCTTGCCTTACATACGTGAGTCACTGGGTTCAATCCTCAGCACCACATAAAAAATAAAGATATTATGCCTATCTACAAGTAAAAAAAAAAATTAAGGTGACTGCCTAAAGATAATGACCTAACACATGCAGCTGCAGAAGGTATATATACACACTGCTCTATGAGACATAACTTGTGTAGATAAATAACTACTCTTGTAAGTTAATGGCACTTATTTTCAACTATAAGGTTTTATGTGCACATAGGAAAAGGGAAACATTGGCAGAAGAACTTAGTGAACAGTTAAATAATTTCAGTTTTAATTCGGTATTGTCAGGTGCTTTTGATAATTAAATCATTTAAGTTAATTCTAAAAATGATTTGGAATTTTTTCTATCCATGGGATCAAAGTAAAGCTTTTTTGAGTAAAATCTGTGGCAAAAGTGACAAAAACATTCACTGGAGAAAAGATAGACTATTCAATAAATGGTGCTGGGAAAATTGAAAATCCACAAACAAAATGAAATTAAACACCTGTCTCTCACCTTGCACAAAACTCAACTCAAAGTGGATCAGAGACTTAGGCACTAGACCAGAGACCCTTTGCCTAATAGAAGAAACAGTAGGCCCAAATCTCTACCATGTCAGCCTGGGATCTGACTTCCTTAACCAGACTCCTAAAGCACAAGAAGTAAAGTCAAAAATCAATAAATGGGATGGATTCGAACTGAAAAGCTTCTTCTCAGCAAAGGAAACAATCAATAACATGAAGAGAAAGCCTGCAATGGGAGAAAATCTTTACCACACACACCTAAGATAGAGCACTAATCTCCAAGATATATAAAGAACTCAAACAAACTTAATACCAAAAAAACAAATAACCCAATCAGTACATGGGCTAAGGAACTGAACAGACACTTCACAGAAGAAGAAATACAATCAATCAACAAACATATAAAAATATTGAACATCTTTAGCAATTAGAGAAATGCAAATCAAAACTACTCTAAGATTTCATCTCACTCCAGTAAGAATGGCAATTATCAAGAATACAAGCAATAATAAGTGTTGGCAAGGATGTGGGAGGAAAGGTACACTCATACATTGCACGTTGCACTGCAAATTGGTGTAACCACTCTGGAAAGCAGTATGGAGATTCCTTAAAAAACTTGGAATGGAACCGCCATTTGACCCAGCTATCCCACTCCTCAGTCTATACCCAAAGGACATAAAATCAACCCACTATAGTGACACAGCCATTTCAAAGTTTATAGCAGCTCAATTCACAATAGCTAAACTGTGGAACTAACCTAGATGCCCTTCAATAGATGAATGGATAAAGAAACTGTGGTATATATACACAGTGGAATAGTACTCAGCATTAAAAGAGAATAAAATTATAGCATTTGCAGGTAAATGGATGGAGTTGGAGAATAGCATGCTAAGTGAAATAAGCCAATCCCAAAAAACCAAAGGCTGAATGTTCTCTCTGATAAGTGGTTGCTGATGGGGGGGGGCCCCCTTTGGTCAAAGGGGAGGGAGGGGAGAGGAAGGGACTTGGGGATAGGAAAGGTGGTAACATGAGATGGACATCATTACCCTAGGTACATGTATGACTGCACATATGATGCAACTCTACATTTTGTACAACCAGAGAAATGAAAAGTTGTGCTCTATTTGTGTACAATGAATTGAAATGCATTTTGCTGTCATGTGTAACTAATTAGAACAAATTTTTTAAAAAGGAGAAAAAAATTTTAAAAAAGAATACGAACAACAATAAATGTTGGTGAAGATGTGGGGAAAAAGGTACACTCATACATTGTTGGTGGGAATGCAAATTGGTGCAACCATTATGGAAAGCGGTATGGAGATTCCTCAGAAAA
>CM053406.1:48038695-48063764 GCA_028644305.1 Xerus rutilus
TGGTACTGGGGATTGAACTCAGGGGTGCTCAACCACTGAGCCACATCCCCAGCCCTATTTTGTGTTTTATGTAGAGACAGGGTCTCACTGAGTTGCTTAGCGCCTCGCCATTGCTGAGGCTGGCTTTGAACTCGCGATTCTCCTGTCTCAGCCTCCCTAAGTGCTGGGATTACAGGCTTGAGCCACCGCGCCCGGCTTTCTTCTTTAGCCTTTCTAATGATCTTACCCAGGGAACTTCCTGAGCTGGTAGTTGACAAAAGTTACTACTGGGTGATGAATAGTGGATTCCTTCCTCTGCATCCTTAGCTCCCTAGCCCAGCATCTTTTATCTCCATGCCTTCTTTCTTCACATGGTGCAGATCTTTGTCTCTTACTGTTCACAACTTGGTCCTAATTTCACCTCAGTCAGTCTCCAAACTGCAGACACATCCTTTTCAGCCCTTTTCCTCCAATTTTTTATTCTTTCTTTTCTTACCTGTTATTTCAGAAAAATTATCAACCCCGTTTTTCCTTTCTCCTTGCTTCTTTCAAAGAGAAATAGGAAGCCAAGAACCTTTACTTGGAGCTAAAAAACATCAGGGCAAAGCTTAGTATACTTTGCGTGAAGAAAAAGGTATATTATGTAGTTAGAAATGAAATTGGAATAAGAAAGAACCTATGTCTCTATCCTCATCCTCTTATAAACCAAATTTCCTATTGACTCAATTTTTTAAGGTAATCTAGCAAATGTTCTCTGTTTCATTTTTCCTCTTGTGTTGGTTAATTGCAGGTATTTTAAGTGTGTGGTTTTCTACTAATCTATTTTTAAGTAAAGTGTATGGTTTTTCTGACATTATGAACTAATTAATTGTGGCTGCCTTTATGTAACCTTGCTTTGCTTTGTGGACACCGTTTGTAACATGCTTTGTTGGGAAAATGTGGTATAAGCTCCAAACAATTGACATATAGATGAAATTTCAAAATGCAGTGCATTTGTAATCTGGTACCTGCTGTATTAGACTAATACTGAATTCTGACACCACAAAAGAAGAGTATTCAAAAGAATCCATGTGACTACTTTTTATTAATAGCCACATATAGCTCAGTGGTAGTGATATAATTTTGGTCTGAGCATTTGCATTATTTTCTGAAATCTTTTTAGAGTTTACATACTTAGGAATAAATTCACTCTAAGCCAAAGTTGGCTTATAAGGCCTAAGCCCAGGAGCAAATTTTATTTATTTAGCAATAGTGATTGGGAGAGCCCTTTTTTCGCAGCTAATGACCTACTGGAGGACTTGTGTGCCCAAGGCAAAGCTGAAGGCCATTAGCCCAGCAGGTCATTAACTGACAAATGCCTGACCCTGAGGTCATTTCTGATATTGTAAACTGTGAAAACATTAAAGTGAGTTTGTTGGAAAGTATGGCTGTGCCAAGCAAGTTTCTTTTTAGGCCGTCTGGAAAATGCATTAAATTATTTGTTGTCATTCATATGGTTTAATTGTATTTGTTATGGGGCCATTTTTATTGTGTGTGATAGATCAGGTAGAAATTGGGAAAACACCAAATATCATATGCCAGTCTTTTGTTTTTGTTTTGTTTGGTTGGTTTTTTAAAAAATTTTTTTAGTTGTAGATGGATGCAATATCTTTATTTATTTTTATGTGATGCTGAGGATCAGTGACTCATGCGTGCAAGGCAAGTGCTCTACCACTGAGCTACAGCCCCAGCCCCAGTCTTTTGTTTTTAAAGAGCAGTTACCCTGTTTAGAATATCAGATGAACTATTTCATTACTAATAGCAGTTTCAGCTACACAGCTACACTCTTGCAGCTCACTTGTACTTTCATAACGGGTTGAGTTACATAGCACTTACCTATTTTATACTCTCAGAAAAGACATAAAATACTACAAAGAACAGTGGGATGAATATTGAAGTGTCTAGCCTTGGCTTTTTTTTTCTTCTCTTTTTTTTTTTACCCCAGGTAGTCATTAACATGTGAACCCATATTTTACCTCTCAGAATTCCAGGTTCAGGTCATTGATCTTTTTCTCCAAACTAATGTCTTAATGCTTCAGTTTTATCATTGAAATAAAAAACTTCAATGAAAGTCTTTCTTAAAATTGCTACCAAGTATTTTTAAAATAATAACATGCTTCAAGTGCTTACTACATGATAGAAACTGTTTTAAGTGCTTTGTGTGTTATCCGGTTTATAATGTCTTCTGAGGAACAGGGATAAGGTCAGTAATTTCCCTGAGGTAACACTGCTAATAAACAGGAGAGCTGCTGCCTAAATACAGGCAATCTAGCTCCAGAATGCTTCTGCTTAACTAAATAGAAAATGAACAAACCAACAAAGAACCATGATATTTTACAATTCTGAGTCTTGTAAGGAAGAATCTAACTTGTGCTGGGTTTGTAGCTCAGTGGTAGGGCGCTTACCTAGCATGTGCGAGGTACTGGGTTTGATTCTCAGCACCACATATAAATAAATTAATTAAATAAAAGGTTCATCAACAACTAAAAAAATATTTAAAAAAATAAAAAAGAATCTAACTTGTAACGTAAAACTAGATCCTGGCATGAAAATTGTGTGATATGTAAGAAAAAGTAATCAATAAAAATTGTCAATAAAACCAAGGATGTAATAGAGAATCCAAAATCTTTTAGACAGGCCAGATATAAAATTTATGCGCATATTGCAGCAGTCAAAAGCAACATTTCACATTAGTGAACTCTCTCCATAGTAGATTTGTGTTGAGAAATTTATATGGCTTCATTTGTGTAAGTAGGTTAAAAGCCATAAGGTAATACACAAATGTAAATTTCTGAGAATGATCAGGCAAAATAATTGTTAAAATTTATTTTGAAATAGTTATGGTTTACACACATTGGAATTGTATTGATATCACAACAAAATTTTTTGTGTGAGTTGTGCTAAGCAGTCAAGATACCAGTTTAAAACCTAGGGGGTAGCTGGGCATGGTGGCTCATGCCTATTATCCCAGCAACTCAGGAGGCTGAGGCAGGAAGATCACAAGTTCAAGGTCAGTCTCAGCAACTTAGACCCTGTCTCAAACTTTAAAAAAAAAGGCAGGGGGCAGGCTAGAAATGTAACTCAGTGGTAAAGTACCCCTGGGTTCAATCTCCAGCACCTTCCCTCCAAAAATCCAATTGTGTATTTTCACAGTTTAAAAATTTTTTGACCCAGGGATATCCCTTATTTTATTCAAAGGTACAATGCAGCCAGTCCCAAATTTCTACTACTACATTTTTTTTGAAGGGGGCGGGAGGATTACATAACTTTCTAGAACACTGTATCAGGAGGGCCAGTTATTTTTCCAATTCCTTAAATCATGGATTTTTAATAGCTGCAAAGGTATTTGGGGAAATACAATTACAGTTTCAGACAAGATGCGTAGATTTTAGTGCACATGATTCATACTTTGATTTTTGTTCTTGCCTTTAGAGTACAAACCTTGGGATGTCTCTGAATTACAAACATCTGCCTTTTAGTGTGGCCCAATTTGAATAGGAATTGATTGAGCTGAAAAGTGAACTGTTATCCAAAAGACATGGCAACCCTGGAACTTGCAAGATATATTCATGAGTACAAAGAAATTACTGAAATTTCCAGCCCTCTGGCCAAATGTTGTCTTAAACTGATTTATTTTCAAATCCACCAGGATCAAAACTAAGTGTCAACAACATTAGTGATTTAAACCCATAAGAATAAAATGTACCATAACAGAATATATCCCAGAGTGCCCAAGAATGATTTCATCTTGAACTGCCTTTGTTTTCCTTCAGTTAATTGACATGTTTTTGGTAGAAAGTGATAAAGTAATACCTTTTAAAATATGTTTCAGAATAATGTTTTAAAATTGTCAAAAATTTGGGGGACCTCACATGCAACTTAGATAACTAACCAAGGCCTGAGGTATACGTGACATGTATAATTTTGATGTAATAGGATAATCTTTCAAACCACACATCACTTCCTGTTCATCGGTGTGTAACCAATTCAGTGAATCACTATTAACACTTTTTGAAAATGGAACACAAGTAGAGGCATGATGAAATTTTGTTCTATGAATTTTTAAACACACATGTATATACATGTATATATGTGGTATGTCATGAGGGAAAGTATAATCCTTACTGTGGGTTGCAATTTTAAAATTTCGAAAACTCTTGTAAGACAGGGTTCTAGCCAACAACAGCCTTTCAGTTGATATCATTGAGAGGGCCCACAGATGAAGAAGCTATGAAAGCAAAATGGAAATTTTTAGCCACAATGAAAAAAAAATTGATCACTGAAATGTCCTGAATAATACATTCAAAGCTCAGTAACAGTGCCACTAAGTAACCAAAGTACTGAGAATATGATATTCCAAATACAGACTTTGCATTCAGGAATTCCTTTATAAGGTGAAAAACAAAGCAACTAACTACACTATGATAGTATTGGAATTACTTTGTTTCATGACTGCTACATTCAGTTCTCAACATCCAGTTACAATTATGAATAAAATGTGTATATACTTGCATATTTAGATATTTTTGATCATGGAGCTTATTATTGATAAAATCCTGATACCACTTACCTAGATAAGCAAACTGAAGTCCAAAGAAGTGGCATGGCTAGCCTGAGGTCCTGCAGCTCACCTGTATATTAACCTCCCAGTGATCAAAGACAAATTAATAGCCTTTATCTTTACAAGGTCATTTATCCAGACAATGAATGTGTCCTTTTAAAAAGAACAACCAGTATAATAAGAATATACTGCAAAAGATATAAACTAAAATAAACTTGCTCATTAGAATTTGTTTCGACATGATCCCATAGTGGTATATTAATCTCATATCTTTTCATATGTTAATTAAAGAAATTATGATTTGGTAAGTTTCCATGTATGTACATATCAAAATACACTCTACTGTCATGTATATCTAAAAAAGAACAAATTTTAAAAAATTTTTTTAAATTATGATTTAGATCTCTCTTGGGTAATGCCTTAAGGCACAACTCTGGCCCGATGACACCAGTTTCATTAGTGTAGTGCCAGGCATATAGTGGGCTATGAGCAAGTGTTTATGGAATATATGTACTCACCAATATAAAATTAAAAGTCAACAGCTTACATAAAATTAAAGCTTAATACTTTGTATTAAACCATTTTCCTCAACTTGTGGACCTATTTCTTTTCTACTTGTATCAGTGGAAGTTTTATACTTTTGTTTAGTTTGCTGAATTTTCCCAAAACCTTTTTGACAATTGTTACCAGTAATTTATAAACCAATGTATCAGCTGTTCTAAATTAAAAATTAAGATTATCAATTTGCTTAGTTTTTGCTGCACCTGTCCTATTGGTAGTGCCATTTCTATCTCTGCTGTCCCCCTTAGCCAGAAAGAACTTCCAGCTCAGTAGAACAGATTGTCATCCCTCCCACAAATAAGCAAGGCCTTACACATTTGGCAGCATTGAAAAGGCTTACTTCAAACAGCCGAGTGAGAAGCTTCCTCCAGAACTCCTCTGAGTTAGTGGTGTGTTTATTGCAACAGACCTTTCATCCTTGCCTTCATTAAACCTAGTCCTTGTCTGATAGGAAGGAGTGGAGAGCTATTCTTTCATAGACTTAGCGATGGCTTTATCAAAGCCATTCATTTATATTAATCAGCTTGCAGAGTAGGGCTCATCTGGGCTGTTTGTGCCCAGGTGGTGACTGAGTAGATTTCCCCCTTATTTGGCCATTGCTGCTGTTCCCCGTGTTCTTCAGAGGTTGTTTCTCCACTGAGGATGCCAGGCTGGAAGCCCTGGCTGAGCGTTGGGGACCAAATCCACCTGGAATGGGATGGTTTGCTTAAACCCAGCTTGTAAATGATAAAGTACCTTATAAATGTCAGATGTCATTATTGGTCTCCATAGGAAGATGCTAGACCTTACCTATTCCCTTTCTGCCTTACCTTGCCTGTGCCAACCTGGCCATCTTTATGTGCATGTCTTAGATGCCCATGCTCCATTTGTGCAAGAAGGAATTAAAGAGTGACACTAACTGCTCTGATTAGCCTTAGCAGTCTATTTAGCATCCACTATCTCTAAAAGGATTTTTCTGTAAGATGTGTTCTCAGTAATATCGTTTCTGTGGCTTAAAAAGAAATCTTGACAGTATTCTTTCAAATGCCAAAGCTCTTTGAAAAGGACATATTTACACTAAATTCATCCTTCCCAAGATGTATCTGAAAATTTATTCTTCCCCAAGAGCATTTTTACTTTTGCTACTGCTTCCTACATTGCTATCTGTTCCTGGGGTAGAGGAAGGAGTGTGATAAATTTGTGTATAATTAATGCCATCAGCACTGCAGATGCATGCTCACACGACTGTTAACTTTGCTAGCAGCTGTTAAGAGTAGTAAAGGCTGAGGGGCTCCGTGTTCATTTGCCTCCTAAATAGAGTGATGGTTCACATGTTGTTTTGTTATAGTACAAACTGTCATTAAAGTAACCTTTCAAGGGCAAATTTTTGAAAGAGGATTATAAATGTTTAAGGGCCTCCATCATTTTTATATACCAAGTAAATGAATTTGCACAGCAATCTTTTTAAAATGAATTAAAATACAACTATGTTACCTTATACAACTATGTCAACTTAACTTATGCTGAATTGAGCTTTAATTGAATCACATTCATTTATAGTTACCATTTTTCTGAAGATTTAGTTGTATTTTACTCTTAAGATAGGAACTTTTTTGCTCAAACCAAAGTAGTCTGGTATACTAGCTAAACATCTACAGTGCCTCTGAATCTCGTCCATCTGTCAAATGCTAACTGACAGTACTCCTGAATCACATTTATTGAGAAAGGCACAACTTGTCTACACAGAAGGCTTACCACTACTTACTGATCTTATTTGTGCTAGTCCAGAGACTATTGACTGATATATTCTATAAATCAATTTATGGCATAGCTTAGCTTGAAGGTTCTCTGAGACTAAAAACACTCCCCACCCCATCTCCCAAGTAAATAGTTTTTTTTTTCTTCTGATTATAAAAGCAATACAATAAAAAGGAGAAAATGTAATACATGGTAAATTTAAACAATTGTGAATTTAAGCAATTATAAATTTATTCAAAAAGGTCTAAATTTTTTAAAAATTTTTTTCTTAGTTGTAGATGGACACAATATCTTTATTTTATTGCTTTGTATGTGGTGCTGAGGATTGAACCCAGGGCCTCACGCATGCGAGGCAAGCGCTCTACCGCTGAGCCACAATCGCAGCCCCAGGTCTAAATTTTTTGATTAAAAATTATCTAGAATTTGTTGTTTATATATTGTCATTATTACTATGTTGTCCCTCAAATTTTTTTCTTTATATATTAACACATAGATTGACCTCATTCTTGTTTTAAAAATGCTCATCATACTACTCTGTTTTGTAGCCAGCCCCTTTTGGGGCAAGGGTGGGGGAGGGATGGGGCTACTGAGGATTTAGCCCAGGGCAGTTTGCCACTGAACCACATCCCTAGCTCTTTTGAGACCAGACATCACTAAGCTTCTGAGGCTGGCCTTGAACTTGGGATCCTCCTATCTCAGCCTCCCAAGCCCCTGGGATTATAGGTGTGCACCACTGTGCCCAATCCAGCTTTTTTCCCATAAAAATGTTACATTTATCTTTGTATAGCAATGTGAGGATGTTTTTGTCATTGTTTTTCTCTTACCACCTCCCTACTTCTCTCAATTTTTATATTTCGTGAAGACAACTTATAACTCAATGCTTACTCATCACAATGCCTATTATGAGGGTAGTCATCATCTTAGTATTTCAGTCAAAAAAAATAAATTATAGTTACCCTTGCCAAAAGATAAAATATGAAGCAATTACGTATTCCTTTGAAATTGCTGAAATTTGTCCCTTAAATTACCATTTAAGAATTTCATTGCAGAGTTCAATTATATCAGATCTATAATTGCATTAAATTCTGAGGCACCTGGGCCCTATCTGTTTCTTACCTTTTTGATGAGAAGATGGTGAATAAAGTGAGAAAGATCAACAGTTTGCTTGAAAATAGCAATTAGATGCGCACTGTCCATTTACTTCCTTCCTCATGTTGCAATCTTCTCCCTCCTATAGCCAAAAAAAAGAAAGGTGGCAGGAGAAGCCAGCTCACGATACTGACATTGTGAAGGGTTGCTACTACTGGTTCACTGCACTCTAAATTGTTACTCAAAAGATTGAGGAACAGTATATTGGCACTGCTGTGGTCCAATTTAAACGTGACACAAAGAGCATTTTTGCATTTGCACACATAAGCAAGCAAGCAATGCTGCTGTTGTTGCAATGCCAGAAATGCAGAAATGAAGAAACATCTACTTAATTACTTGCTCAGATGGCTAATCATTATGACATTGATGGTGACATCTCTCTAATCTGAAATTTTGGGGGATATAATAAGTCAGTGTCTCAGAAAACACTAATTTTGGTTAAAATAGTCTTCCATGTGTTCTGTTGTTGAACTAAAGCCCACTTTCTTCCAAAATATTTGGGCATACAATTTTTAAAACACTGTAATCTTGATTTCCATGCTGTACCTTTCACCTGCCCAAGACTTATACTGCATATAGAGTAATAATATAGAAGTATGGAAGAATTATAAGTTAACAAACTTGTTTTTCAGCTTCTCTTCTAAATGCTTTACATATTTACTCATTACAGATGAATGCAGTAAGACCAACTAGTGCCATTATTTATTTGATGCTAATTGACAGTTAAGCCTGATGTCATTCCTAATCAATATATTTAACATATCCTCAAGCATTAGAGCCCTTCAAGGATCAGAACTCAGTAATGACACCTTTAATTGACTCAACTAGGCCTTCCTTGCTAGCTGGTAAAACAGGCTACCAGTTATAATGGCTTAAAAATGGAGATTGTTTTATTATCTTTCTAGGTATTGGAACCAAGAGGGGTTGGATACAGAAAGTTTAGCAAAGAAAGTGATCAGTAGAGTTCAGACAGAAAGAAAGGTCCATGTGAAGCTGACAGATAAAAATAAGAGCATGAGGGACTGTAGTGAAGCTCAGTGGTAGAACATTTGCTTAGTTAGTATGTTCAATCCCCAGCACATGATAAGAAAGTGGGGGATGGGAGGAAAGTAATAGCATGAGCAAAGATTTTCCATCAAAGTTTATGAAAAAAAATTTCCAAGTCTAAATGCCTAATTATAAATACTGAGAATTACATTTCTAAAAGCTCGGGATTTTAGAGCTAGAAGGGACCTTAAGGAATCATCTTTTTCAACTCTCTTCATTTTATAATTGAAAAAAACCAGAGCTCAGAATTGATTTGCCCCAAATCTCATAACAAAAATGGCTAACAATGAGACTCTTTTAGCCCATTTTCTTTTTCTAGTAGAAATCATTCGCTTGCACATATGGTGTGATTCTATATCATGTACAACCAGAGAAATGAAAGTTGTCCTTCATTTGTGTACAATGAATCAAAATGCATTCTGCTGTCATGTATACCTAATTAGAATAAATAAATTTTTTAAAAAGAATAGACAAAAAAGAAGAACAAAGAAAAAAATCATTGGCTTGCTCCCTGGGCCTGAAGGACAAAAGTCCTTGAATCTTTCTTTTGGTTGCTCTTGTCAGAACACCAAAAAGTCTGGTGAAGAGATCTCAGGAGGTCTGGTCTTTAGACCTCTGGATTCTCCTCTGGCTGCCATTATCCTTGCTAGTACTTTTTGTAGCTTGAACAAATTATTTCTCCAGATTCTGACATGGGGGAAATGTTATTAAGTGCTTCCTTATCTTTAAATACAAAAGGTATAGATAAGCAGGTGAGTCTGGAGTAGTAAGCCAAGTAATAAAGAAGAATCAGATCATTGAGTGATCTTACAACATTCTGAGTGACTGGTAGCCCTGTGTTCTTTCTAGAAATATTTGAAATTTTAAAGGAGGATAATACTTAAACACTATTTATTTGGTATAATTTTTTTTTAATGAATACACATTTCAGGGGTGGGAATGTAGCTCAGTGGCAAAGCGCTGGCCTAGCATGTGTGAGGCCCTGAGTTCAATCCCCAGCACCAAAACAAAACAAAAAAAAATCAAGGAGAAGGGACTTATATGTGCCCTGGGCAGTTCATTCTGGCCTAGGATGCATTCAACACCCCTAGGCTATTCCTGTCTTTCATAATCTCTTCCCTTCCTCAGTTTGTTAACCCAGAGAAGTCCAAAACTTTCTCCTTAATGGTTATCTTTGGCTGTGAAAGTATTTGGAAGTATTTCTGCTTGTAAGCATAGATCATTTATAAATTATGAAGTTATGAGTCAGATCTGCCTATATTTGCTAATTACATTAAGAGAAAAAAGGAGAACAAAATGTTTTTGTTGCTTCTGCCTGGTTTGGAATTTCAAGGAAGTAAAGGAACACTCTGGTTATCCAGAGCCAGATCTACTGTTAAAAGTTCATGCCATCATTTTGACATTTCATGTTGGACTTTCTCTTTGTAAATCCTTCTTCACATTACTAGGGCTGGTCTTAGAGCTCAAACTGTTTCAAAACCATAACATTTCTTAGTGAGTGATTGATCTGTATTATGTGTCCAGCCATCAGGGGAATCTTGGGATGTTGCTTGTATAAACTGTAATCCAATCCGATGCTGTGCATTTAGTTACAGTCTTTCATAGACCTATTGGCGATACTCAATCCACCTGGATTTGGGAATAGGGCTTATCTGATATCTTCAGGGGGAAAAAAATCCATTCATTTTTCTCTCTTCCCCACTTAAATAACTCAACACATCTGGTAACACTGTAGGATCATTGTCCTTCCAGTTCCTCTACAGCTCATATTGCTACAATATTTCTTAAGTATTTAGTTACCTAAAGAACAATGTGATTAAAAAAAAAGGCTTTGTATAAGTCTTACAAATTAACCCATTTACAGAGCTAGGGGAAAAAATGCCTTTAATCAGCAAAATTACCATATTGACAGCCCTGTGTGTGTTAGTATGAATGTAAACAGAAAATTGGAGATAAATGTTAATGTGTTAAAATTTTAAAGCAAGTCTTTCTACAAATTAATGTAATTTGCCTCTAAAGAAAATGTTTATTAAGTGCCAAGTACCTGAGATTGAAGTATCCTTTGGTTTAATAATGTCTTCAATTACAAGAATGATAAAAGCTGAAACAAAATCCTTTAATTCAATCAGAGTTGAGCTAAATTTTTAGGAAGCAAACAGTAGAAATCAGATACAGGACTGCATAATGTAGTAAGTTAAATATACCAGATATTAAGATTTCGTAAGAAGTGGATGAGGTTTCCTTGAGGAATTCTTGTTTGAAATGGCTGCATTGAACATTATCATTAATACCACTATTTTATTCTCTTGAGTTAAGATGTTTTATGCAAATAACTGTAAACTGTGCAGTAGTTCCAGAGAGACCATTTACTGTTTTCTGCTGGTTTTACATTCTGGAATAAGTTCAAAGCTTTTGATTTTGCTTGAGTCTTGAAAATAATACAGGTTTGATGAATATGATCTCAATATTGTAGTTCTGTAAAAATTTTCAGTGTTTGCAGTACATTTGACCCAGGGGCCCTACACCACATATATCCGTAGTGCATTTTAAGTATAACAGAATGAACACATTAGAAAGATTAACCATTCTCTTACTGTTGCTTTTCTTTCTGTATTAAGTATTAAAATTAGCATAGTAATGGCTCCCAGAACGGGAATACTGAAAAAGTATCCACCTGGCAGAAATAAACATGCAGAAAATAAATTGAGTTAAGATCCCATTCGTTATCTGAAATTTAAGCTCATGTTCAAAATGGCTATTACTAGATTTTCATGTATATTAGTTAAATGCTACGCTTAAGAGAGGTTTTTTGTTTTTTGGTTTTTTTTTTGGCTTGAATTATAACTGAAAAAAAAAATTGGATCACAGCTTTAATATCCAGGTGGACAGTGCCATTTGCCAGGAACTTTGAACATAAGTCCATTTTTGTTGTTGTTTCTCTCAAGCACAATCCTGCCTTACTAAAAATTTTCTGAAGGATTCTGAGGTAAAAATGGCAATTTTTTTCTAATTTTTCCCTTTTTTTAGGTTGTGGAACTTTTAGCGAGTGCTCTTATGGACTTGGTACAAGGAGTATACCATGAAAATTCTACTTCAGCCAAGGTAAGGATTTCAGAGTTATTGTAAAACCTTAGGTTAGAAATGCTCATGGCAAAACTAGAATTGATGAGCAAAAATGTCAATCTTGTTTTGCATTTAAACTGTATGTGACTTTTTTTTTTTTTTTTTTTTTTAGATTAGTGTTTTGGCTACAAATTCATTACCATGCGCTTAGTATATACCAGATGTAGCCAATTAAAACAACCTCTTCTCCTCTGGCTACATTCGCAGTCTTTTCAATCTGCAGCAACCCAGCAGACATGGAAGGTTCTGGCTAGCAGGTAGCACTGTCCCTGGTGGACAGGCTGGAGGAGCAACTTGTGCTCTTTGCATGGGCCTAGCCTTTCCCCCAGAGGAAGGAGCTCCTGTATCCCAGAAGAGTGGACCATGAGCCCAAGAATATGGCTGCCTGTGGGTTGGGGGAGGAATGTCTTCTATATCCAAGATCAGGAATTTACTACATTATTAGATTCTCCGTAATAAGAAGTAGGATGGTTGCACAGTTGTATTATTTTACTCTTCTGAGTCTAGAATTAAGAAGTTTTTTGACTCATTTAGCAGAACATCTCAACAAAGGTTAGGTTTTATTTCCTTAAAATGCAGTTATTTCATTTCAGTAGGAGATTAGATATGAAGTAATTGCTTCATTGACCACCACCATCATTTACCAAGCTATATACTATTTATAAGGGACTCCTGTCTCAGTGTTTCATTATTCTAACTTCTTTACCTTCTGCATTAGCAAGATTTCACTCACTGCAAATTAGAAAAAATATGTATGTATGCACATATGAAACATTAGCATTTCCATTTGAAGAAAAGAGACAAATTTTACTGGAAGTGAAATGTAGAGCATGAACAAGTTGGATAAAAAAAATTTAAAGTATAACCCAGGGACCCTGTATGGTTCAGAGAGTGGTTAGTGAAATATGAAGAATTGCACCTTGAACATCTGCTAACATTTGGTTCAGGGAACCACAGTTCCCAATAGGCACATCTAACCTCACCTAAGCAGCATATTGATATGTGAGGACCTCACAAGATGTATAACCACAGTGGACCCTCTGTGAGGTTTTCAAAGACAGGCATGGTTCTCTACTTTGACTGAGGGTCAATGTCCCTCACTGAACATTGGGTGGCTTATAGTCTAGTTCCACTCATAGAAAGTCACCTTGCATGTAACATGGTATGATGATAGCTAAGCAAGTAACATTGTGGTAAACCATTTGCCTGTGTTTCTTCCTTTAATCTTCATAGAAATCATGAGCCATAGATACTACTACTATTCCTATTTTGCAGATAATGAAAACTGAAATTTAGAAAAGATTTTCCCCAGACCACACAACTTGTAAGCTGGCATTTGAACTCCAGACCGCAGGCTCTTAACCTCTTATTCTACTGTCTCTCTACCTTAACTATACTATATTTGGTAGCCTCCATCTGCCATACCTGAGCTCTCATCATGTGTTGGTGACTGACCTATTTGTGCAGTTGAGGCATTGCTTTCCCTTGGAATACTTACAAAGTGTTCAACTTAGTTCAATAAAAGATCTTAGTATTTTATACTTAATTGCCTACTAATTTTTTTCATAGTACACATATGGAGCACAATTTTCCATTTCTCTGGTTATAAACAAGATAGAGTTACACCATTCATGTCTTCATAAATATACCTAGGGTAGGGATGTCCATCTCATTCCACCATCTTTGCTACCCCCATGACCCTCCTTTTCCCTATATCCCCTTTGCCCTATCCAAAGTTTCTCTGTTTCTTCCATGCTCCCCACCCCACCCCCATTATGTATCAGCATCCACTAATCAGAGAAAATATTTGGCCTTTGATTTTTTGGGATTGACTTACTTCACTTAGCATGATGTTCTCCAATTCCATCCATTTACCTGCAAATGCCATAATTTTATTCTCTTTTATTGCTGAGTAATATTCCATTGTGTATATATGCCACAGTTTATTCATCCATCTATTGAAGGGCATCTAGGTTGCTTCCACAGTTTAGCAATTGTGAATTATGCTGCTAAAAACATTGAAGTAAATGCCTACTAATTTTTAAGTGAAAGTGTTATGGTTGGTTTTAGGCTCTTAATTTATCCACTATAATTAGCCCAATTCATTAATAACTTTGTGAACATTTGTTAAGTACTTCCTGTATGTCAGGCAGACCTAATAAAAACAAAAATAAGAAATGATTAGATAGCACTTTACAGTTTACTTATGCTTTTTTGTTCACAATCACCTAGGCTGAAAAAGGTGACATTTGTTGGTAATTCCATTTTATAGAGGAAAAGACTGAAATTCAAAAATGACAAATGGCAGGAAAGCACAGTATCTGAAAATTGTTTGTTAGAATTGTTCATGTTTAAGTGTGAGATCTGAACCAAGTGTTTTGATTCCAAGTCCATGCTTTTTTGAATATAATCTGTTTCCTGCTGGAAAAGAGAAAAGAGGAAGCAACAAAGACTTTGAAGGACTGTTGATCATACTGGAACAACCACCAAGCAAGCACCATTTGCTGACTCTCATTAGTTAATAAATTTTACTCAAAAGAATCTATAGCAATGCTTTGTTCATCTGGCCTCTTTCCCTACCATCTCCCTGAATAGAGTCATTTAAAACACTTGAGTATTTAAGCAGTGAAGTTTCAGAATATAGTTAAGCCATTTAAAGCATCATTCTTTTTTTAATAATGGAAACAAAAATGCATAATTGAACCACAGCAGAGGGAATGCTTCTTGCTGCCTCTATTTACGCCCCAGGTTCAGTTTAGGTTAACCACATTTCCCTTCCTAACCAGAAAATTTCTGGCTTCCCCGCTGCCACCACCCCACCCCATCCCACCCCACCGAGTGTGCTTGCCATTGCAGTGGCTTTTCAGAATTTGGTTTTTCTAACTTGGCCCAGGAATCGCTTCAGAAGCAGAGTGAGGGAGCACTGCCCCCACATGGAGTGCCTTCAAGGTTTTCATGTTATGACAAGACTGGGTAGCAGCAGCAAGCAGAGGTCCTGTGGGAGTGGAGGCCCACTCAGTAGGTCTCTGTTGCAAAACCTTTGTAGCCTGGGGCCAATTCAGTACACAAAAGAATTGCTTTGTGATTTAAAATACACTGCAGACCATTCCATCTCTCTAGGGATAAGAGGATACAATAGTCTGTTTTCTATATGGCAACTTAATGCAGTGATGGAGAATTGGGTAGTAGGAAACTAGGTTTCTTTGGAGTGGTATCTATGTGGCTAGGGTGGATACATTAAAGCAATGTGAGGGAAAATGGAACTGGATACATTAGAAATCACCTTCTCAAGAACAAGTTTGTAATTACTTAATTCTCCTTAAAGAGTGACAATATATGTGATTGAGTTACTAATACTTAACACATTGTAGACAAATTGTAATCATGAAAATATGCAGAGTACTTTGTTCCACCCATTGAAAAAATAGTTTTATTTTTGCATTTGCTAGTTTATGAACCATTTCTTCCTTAAAATAAAAAGTATTTGTTTGTTTTTAGTGTTTATCAGAAAATATCTTCCCTCTGTTTCTTATAAGGTAGCTACTTGAAGAAAGAAACATGTTAAACAGAAAAATTTCACTTTAAACTGATATTTGCCATTCTAAGTGTTCCCTAGATAAGCTCTGCCTTATGTGTAATACTTGTATACTCACTATAACTGCTACATATTTTACATTTTTAAAAAATTGACTTTGGTTCCACTTCTTAGTATCTAAAATCTTTTCAAAATTATCTTATTGTTATAACTTATTTGTTGATTAGAAAAGCAAATACATGTTCATTAAATGAAAATTTAAAACATAGAAAAATGATGAAAGGAAAATAAAAATCATTTTATATAACCATCTTCTAGAAATGAGTAATGATTATAAAATGATATGCTTCTTTCTAGATTTCATCCTATATTTCTCACATTTTTGAGATATCGCTGTACTTATATTAAATTTATTATCTTGATCAACTTTATTGTCATTAGAATTTTTCAAAAATATTATTTTAATGGTTACTTAGTATTTCTTCATTCTAGTATACTATACTGAGCCATTCTATAATTTTAGATGCTTTGTTTATATTTTTAACTAACAAATAATATTGTGATAACATCTTAGTATATAACACTTTGCTTTATTTTATACCATCAGTCTTTTAAAATCCTGAAAGCGAGTGCACACCTGTAATCCTATTGGCTTGGGATGCTGAGGCAGGAGGATCACGAGTTCAAAGCCAGCCTCAGCAGTTTAGCAAGGCCCTAAGCAACTTGGCGGGATCCTGAGTTCCATCCCTGGTATACAAAAAAAAAAAAAAAAAAAAAAACCTGAAAGTGAGATTCTTGAATTTTAAAAATATGAATATTTTCATATTTCATATGTACAGAAGATGAATTTTATCCTTAGGAAAGCCTGTTCTACAGTTGGCCTGTGACTGGCATCTCTGAGAACTTGGATTTTAGGGGTGTTCTCACCTTTTTCTGGTAAGAATGGCCCAGGGTGCTTCTACAGTTTCTGTAGACCATGTGGTTTATGCCAAAAACCTGTTTTCTTTCTGGGGTTGTGGAGTTTTGGTACATGCTATGCAAAGGATGCCTACATGACCAGCACCAATAAAAACCGTGAACATTGAGCCTCCAACAAATTCCCCCAGTAGACAGAATGTCATGTGTATTTTCACAAGTCATTGGTAGAGTTAGGCATATCTTGTCTGACTCACCTGATGTGACTATGTGATTCTACTTGAAGGGACTTTCCATTTGCTGGTTTTACATTGGATTCTTTCTCCAACATTTTTGTTTAAAATCATAACTTATCATTTTGACTATATTCTGGGTGCATATGAATCATTATAACAAATCATAAAACCTGGGTGTAGTCTAAGGGACCCCCAGTATACCTATTTACTAATACTTTATTATTTCCCACCCATTCTGTTTGTTCCTAAGAAATCTAACCAAGGTCCTTCCAAAGGCAGTGTCTGGGTCAAGTTAGCATTAATAAGGGGAACTACATACCTCTTCCCATAGACTTGGCCCAGATCCAAGAAAATGAGAGGGTTTTAAAGAAAATCCAATTCACTTGAGAAAGAATTGGTTTTAAAAATCAGTGAAATTGGAAGCCAGGTGCAGTGGCACATGCTTGTAATTCCACCTTCTCGGGAGGCTGAGGCAGGAAGATCACAAGTTCAAGGCCAGCCTCAGCAACTTAGTGAGGCCCTAAGCAACTCAGTGAGACTGGGGATGTGGCTCAGTGGTTAAGTGCCCCTGAGTTTAATCCTTGGTGGTAGTGGTGGTGAGGGGAGTCATTGAAATTATAGGGCAAGATAACTTCTTGTCCATTTATCATTTTTTAATTTTATCTTCCTTTAACTCCCAGATAGTTTTCAAGTTAAGTACAAAAATAAGATGATTCAGTCCACTAGGAAGTTGTGAGTTGTCTCCTACCTGTAAAGCCCTGTGTTATCATCTAAAATACAATAAAAAGATAAGTGAGACGAGTCTTTGCCCATTGAGAAAAATGACTGGAGGAAAATGTAAACAAGAAGTCATATCTAGTTGGGAAAATCAGAAAAGGAATCAAAAATGATCTTATATTGGAAACAGAGATTAAAGGATGAAAGGATGTCTGTAGAAGGAGGTTGACATTCCAAACAAGGGAAACAGCATGATGAAAACAAAGGAAGCGTATTTGAGACCAGAGTTTCTTTCGTGTAAGAATTTTTAAAATAGTGAAAATTAACAGTGCAAAGGTAGGCATACAATGGAAGACCTGTAAGGACCAAATGTAGAATAGGTACCATATTTAGGAACTAGAAAGGGATTAAAGGTGTTTAAACAAAAGAACATGATCAGAGTAATTTATGGAACAGTTGATTCAGGAGTGGTCTTTAGGATGGTTTATAGGAGATTGCAACAATCTTCCTTCCACTTTGACATCTTGTTGCCCTTATTTTATTTGTTCTTCTGTATATCATGCTTTTGAGATCATACCTAAGAATGGTTGCCTAAGCTGGGCGCGGTGGCGCAGGCCTATAATCCCAGCACTTAGGGAGGCTGAGATAGGAGAATCGCTAGTTCAAAGCCAGCCTCAGCAATAGCGAGGCGCTAAGCAACTCAGTGAGACCCTGTCTCTACATAAAACACAAAATAGGGCTGGGGATGTGGCTCAGTGGTTGAGTGCCGCTGAGTTCAATCTCTAGTACCAAAAGAAAAAACAAAAGAAAGAAATGGTTGCCTAATCCAAGATTACAAAGATTTTTCCCCCACTTAACCATTCAAAGTTTTATGTTTACATTTATATCTTTGACCCATTTTGAGTTAACTTCCACATATGGTAGGAGGTATGAATTGTAACATATGGAAATATCCAGATATTTCAGCATTATTTGTCAAAAAATCTATCTCCACTGATTAGTACCTTCATGTCTATGTTAAAACTCAGTTGGATACATGTGTGGGTCTGTTTCTGGATTCTCTGTTTTATTAACCATCTTTGTGTCAATACTACACTGTCTTATTTTTGTGGCTTTATACTCAATCTCAAATTCATGTAGTATAAATCTTCCAACTTTGTTCTTCATCTGCAAAGTTGTGTTAACTATTTTAGACCCTTTTTGTTTTCAAATGATTCTTAAAATTAGCTCAACAATTTCTGCGAACTAGGCTTCTGGAATTTTGATAGAGTGAGGAATATGGGTCTCTTTATTTTTTGGTTCATTTTAATGTCTTTGTCTGGTATGTGTATCAAGGCAGTGTAGGCCCAGAATGAATTGGGAAGAATTTTTCCCTCTTCTGTTTTCTGGAAGTTTGTATAGAATTAGTATCATCTCCTTAAATGTTTGTTAGACCCACTGTGAAGCCTTCTGGACCTTTCTCTGTTGGAAAATTTTGTTGGTGGTTGTGGTGGTTTATTTTTCATTTTTATTTTTATTTTTTCTTGAAACTATAAATTCAATGACTTTAATAGTCATAAAACTATTTAAGTTATGTGTTTCTCTTGAGTGAGCTTTGGCAGTTTATGTCCTGCAAGGAATGTGTTTATTTCATCTAAGTTGTCAAATTTATTGGCAGCAAGTTCTTCATAATATTCCTTTGTTGTCATGTTAATATCTCTAAATTTTTTTTAACAGTGTCACTTCTCACTCCTGATGTAGGCCATTTTTATTTTCTCTCTTTTTTTCCTTAGAGATTTAACAGTATTACTGATCTCAGAGGACCAGCTTTTGGTTTCACTGATTTTCTCTGTTTTTCTTTTTTATTACTTTGATGTTCACTCTGAGTTTTAATATCTCTTTTCCTCTTGATTATTTTGGTTTATTTCCTCTTCTTTTTACTAGATTTTTAAGTTGGAAGGTTAAATTTTTCGTAGTTTTTAAAGCAGAGATCATTAATTTGAGACTTTTCTAATATGGCATTTAGTTCTTTGAATCCTCCTCTAAGTGGCATCCCACAAATTTTCAATACTTTGCCTTTTCATTGTCATTCAGTTCAAACTACTTACCGATTTTCCTTTTGATTATTTTTTCTTTGGCTCATGGTTTAGAAGTTTGTTACTTAGTTTTCAAGTATTTGGGGCATTTTCCAGATGTCTTTCTGTTATTGATTTATTATGCTGTTGTGGTCAGAGAACATATTTTTTATGGTTTGAGTTATTTGAAATTTATTGAGAATTGTTTTATGACCCAGTGTATGATCTATCTGTGTAAATGTTTCATGTTAACTTATAAAGAATATATATCATGTTGTTAATGGAATGTTCTATAAATATCAGTTAATTCATTTTGGTTGATAGTGTTGCTAAAGTCTTATATATCTGCAATTATTTTTATTCTCCTTGTTTCTTTAATTACTTAGAGAGGGGTATTAAAACCTGATTTTAGGGGCTGGTGGTAGAGTTCTTGCCTAGCATGTGTGAGGCACTGAATTCGATTCTCAGCACTGCATATAAATAAAATAAAAGTCCATTGACTTAAAAAAATATGATATTAATTGTGCATTATGTTGTTTCTATTCATAGTTCTAACAGTTTTTCCTTCATATATTTTAAAGCTCTGCCATTAGGTATATTAACCTTTAGAATGATTATATTATCTTCATGATATGGTCCCTTTATCATTATTAACTGACTTTTTTTGTCCCTAGCAATACTTCATCTGATAGTAATGTATTCACTCCAGCTTTCTTTTCTTGAAAATTATTATAGTATTTATTTTTCCATATTTTTGCTTTTTTGTATTCAAAGTGTGTTTCTTGATGCAGAACTTAGACAAATCTTTTTCTTTTATTCAACCTGTTTCTGCTTTTTCATTTGTGTGTTTTTATATTTCATGTTTATTGACATGGTTGAGTTTAAATCTGTCATCTTGTTTTCCATTTGTCCCATTTGTTCTTTCTTCCTTTTTCTGTTTTCTTATACATGGTTTTTCATAATACCATCTTATCTTTTTTTTTTTTTTTTTTTGAGAGGGGATCTTAGTTGTTGAATTTATAATATATATCTTTAATTTATCATGGTCTACCATCAAGTGATATTGTATCTTTTCACAGTATAAGAATCTTGCAAAAGTTTATTTTTGCTATTTCTCCCTTCCAAGGCTTTGTGTTATCACTGGCATGTATTTTAATCCCAAGTATATTAAAATCCCGCAATACATTGTTATTATTTTTATTTTTTCAGTACTGGGGATTTCCAAGGGTGCTCTACCACTGAGCTATACCCCCAGTCCTTTGTATTTTTTATTTTGAGAGAATCTCACTAAGTTGCCCAGGCAGGCCTCAAATTTGGGATCCTCCTGGTTTAGCCTCACAAGTCCCTGGGATTACTGGTGTGTGCCATCACACCTGGCTTTATTTTTACATCAAATACTCAAGTTATACTTTATAGGAATTTATAGTTCATAAAGTCTTTTTTGTTTACTAATACAGTTAACATTTTTGCTGCCCTCATTTTGATCTGAATTTTAATGTGATATCATTTTCCTTATTCCTAAAGGATTTCTTCTACTGTGGTAGTACAGGCCTGCTGATGATTAATCCTTTGTTTTTCTTTTTTCTTTTCTTTCTTTTTTTTTTTTTTTTAGTGCTTTAAAAGTAGCGCTCCATTGTTTTCTCACTTTCCTTGGTTCCAACAAGAAAGCTACTATGATCTTTATCTTTGTTCCTGAATTCATTATTGGATTATGATGTGTCTTCATGTCTATTTTGTCATGTTTCTTCTGCTTGGGGTTCATTGAGCTTCTTAGATCTGTGAATTTATTGTTTTCATCAAATTTGGAATTTTTTTTTAATCATTATTTCTTCAAAGATTTTTTTGTTTCTTTGTTTTTCCTTTTCTCCTCGCCTATAGGACTCCAGTTACATAATAGGCTGCTTTAAATCTCCCAGAGCTCACTGAAGCTCTCTTCTTTTTTTTTTTTTATATTTAGAATAATTTTAATTGATGTACATCCAAGTTCACCAGTTTCTCTCTTCTGTATTTATATTTAATATGCTCAGTGTCTCTTCTAGCTTCTTGACCATATGGAATATAGTTATGAATACTGTTTTAATGCCCCTATCTACTAATTATATCATGTGTCATTTCTGTGTTGGTTTCAATTGACTTATTATTCTCCTCATTATAGGTTGTATTTTCCTGCTTTTTTTCATGCTTGTTTATTTTTGATTGCCAGACATTGTGAATAGTATTTTGTTGCATGCTAGGTATTTTCGTATCTTATAAATATTCTTGAGATTAATGCAGTCAATTTCCTGGAAATATTTTGATTCTTTTTTTTTTTTTTGGTACCAGGGTTTGAACTCGGGAGCACTCAACCACTGAGCCACATCCTCAGCACTATTTTGTGTTATTTAGAGACAGGGTCTCACTGAGTTGTTTAGCGCCTCACCATTGCTGAGGCTGGCTTTGAACTCACAATTCTCCTGTCTCAGCCTTCCAAAGTGCTGGGATTACAAGTGTGCGCCACCACACCCGGCTACCTTTAATCTTGTTAAACAAGACTGGAGTTGAATTAGTCTAAGGTGAATTTTCTCTACGTTTAAGGCAAAACCTTTCTGAGTATTCTACTGATGTCCTGTGAATTCTAAGTTGTTCCTCTTTGGTGTAACAAAACTATTTCTAGCCAAGTGTGAGCTCTAGTGATTATTTCTGATACTCCTTCTGAGTGATTATCTTCCAAGACTTTAGTAGTCTCTTTGTACCTATATATTGGTAATACAGCTGGACCTCTATATCCACAAATTGCACAGCTGTAGATTCAACTAACTGTAGATCAAAAATATTTGAAAAAATATTTAATCTGTACTGAACATATCATTCTCTTAAACGATATAATATAACAACTATTGGTAGAGCATTTACATTGTATAAGTATTGAAGGATTCTTGAGATGATTTAAAGTATATGGAAAGATATATGTAGGTTGTATGCAAATGCTGTGCCATTTTATATAAGAGATGAACATCTGCAGATTTTGACATCTGCAGAGGCTCTTGTGACCACCTACCTTCACATACCGAGGGACTATATACCGATGACTATATTCGGCTAAAGACTTTAGGGAGACCAGGTGTATATCCAGAGCTCTCTATGCAGCTATTTATACTGTGTTATCTGCCCTTTGAATTCTAGCTCCTAACTCTAATCCCTTTGACCTGTCTAGACATGGAGGTTCATCTCTTCCATTAAAGGCTACTGTCAGGTTCCACTGAGACTTAGAATTCTCTCTAGGCAATAAGCTGAAACATTTGTGAGACTCATCTTATTTATTTCCCATCTCTCAAGGACTACTATCTTTCACTGCCTGATTTTAAATATTTTATGACTCTTGTTTCATATATTTTATCTAGTTTGTTTGGTTTTGGTTTTTTGTTTGTTGTTTTAGAGGGGTTGTTTTTGTTTTTTAAGTTCTTTCAGGCAGAGAAAATCCATTTCCTTTTGTTCCATCTTATCTGGAAATGCTAGACTTCCTGACTTTTTTTTTTTTTGGTACTGGGAATTGAACTCAGGGGTACTCAACCACTGAGCCACATCTCCAGCCCTGTTATTTTGTGTTTTCTTTAGAGACAGTCTCACTGAGTTGCTTAGTGCCTCACCGTTGCTGAGACTGGCTTTGAACTTGCAATTCTCCTGCCTCAGCCTCCCTAAGTGCTGGGATTACAGGCATTTGCTGCCGTACCCGGCTGATTTCCTGATTTTTAATTTTTTGTTATAATGTCTTTTTCTTTCTTTTTTTTTTTTTTTTCTCTTTTTGCTGTGGGGATTGAACTCAGGAGTATCTGACCACTGAGCCACATCCCCAGCTCTAGTTTGTGTTTTATTTAGAGACAGGGTCTCACTGAGTTGCTTAGCCCCTCGCTGTTGCTGAGGCTGGCTTTGAACTTGCGATTCTCCTGTCTCGGCCTCCCAAAGTGCTGGGATTACAGGCGTGCACCACCGTGCCCGGCTTATAATGTCTTTTTATAAAATAATAAATATAAAATTTTCTCCCTGTAAATTTTATGGTGCCTTTGTGTTGCTGTACCCTAAGTTTATTGTGTCTGTTGGATACTGCAGCCAAAATGAGAAATCAAAAATAACATCAATGTTTTGCACCTGTTTGACCTGAAAAACATGATGATAAAGTTGTCATAAAAGAGATAGCTTTTAGAGAAATGTGGATGAGTTTAAGGTCAGATTAATGTTGGGGTGCTGGCAGACTCTCCAGATGAAAGTCAAGAGTTCCAGAGAGGTAAAGTGGGAAATCATCTTTGTAGACTGACAGGTAAATAAGTTTTGATAGACAAAGAGCCAAAAAATTTAGGAAGGTAAAAATTGAAGAATATGTAAAGGAAGTTGAAATGGCTGTCAAAACTACCATGCTTTACTGTAACTGAACTTTGAATTTGACATTGTTTTTTTCCCCAAAGAAAAATATGTTGTGTTCTGATTTTCTCTCTCTTTTTTTTTTTTTTTTTTTTTTTGGTACTGGGGGTTAAACTCAGGGGCACTCAACCACTGAGCCACATCCCCAGCCCTATTTTGTGTTTTTTTATGTAGAGACAGGGTCTCACTGAGTTTCTTAGTGCCTCACCCTTGCTGAGGCTGGCTTTGAACTCATGATTCTCCTGTCTCAGCCTCTCTAAGTGTTGGGATTACAGGTTTGCGCCACCGCGCTCAGCTTGATTTTCTCATTATTTGATTACTAATGCTATAGCTAATTTTTGTATAGAATATTTTTCTCAAAATTAAACACATACTAGAAAATGAGATTGATCAAATTATGTGCATGTGCAAAAATGGCATAATAAATTCCATTATTACATATAATGCACCTATAAAATTTTTTAAAAAGTCAAACACAGGAGCTAGAGGTACAGTTCAGTGGTAGAGCAGTTACCTAGCATCATATGCCAGGCCCTGGGTTCATTTTCCAGAACCACAAATTTTTTTTTAAAAAAATGCAAACACAAACAGGGTTATGTGTAGTGGGCCCTTGTGTAAGAATGGTACCTTCAACATCAAATAGCCAGTTCTTGCATCTGCCCAGAAACCAGAGGATATATAATAACTCATATTTCTATGAAGATATCATCTCTCAGAAAACTGAGAAATATTTTGTGCCCTGATACTTCAATATAATAAAGAGACTGAAGTAGAAAATCTAAATAAAATGTCTTTCCCTGGATTCTGATTGTTATTATGAACTCTACATTGACCGTAGAACTAAATTAGGTGATGCTGATAAAGTACATATTAGTAAACTTATAATTTATTTCTGCTTTGTTCCAAACAACATACTGAGTACTCCTAGAACATTCAAAACAAGGGTACAATTAAAAAACAACAACAACAACAAAAAAAAAAACCCAGAGCTGCCCTCAATGATCTGAGTATGTGTACAGGC
>CM053406.1:48063864-48089064 GCA_028644305.1 Xerus rutilus
TTTGATGTTCATGGAAGGCCTCTCTGAGGATATAACATCAAAGCTGAGATCTGAATGACAAAAAGCAGTCAGGTATGGGGGAGGGGAAATTTTCCAGGAAGAGGAAGCAACTGAGGCAAAGACCTAAAAGAGGAACTAGCCTAGTTTGTGCAAGGAATATGAAAGGTTGAACATGGAAGATGAACATAAAAGTGGTTAGAGTTGAGTTCAGAGAGGTGTTATGAAAATGCATGTGATGCAGCCATGAATGTGCTTTGAACATGGGTTCAACTAAAACTAAAGAAACCAGCTGGGTGTGGTGGCGCATGACTATAATATCAGCTACTTGCCATGCTGAGGCAGGAAGATCACAAGTTTAAGGCCAGCCATGGTAATTTAGCAAGATCCTATCTCAAAATAAAAATGGCCGGGAATGTAGGTCAGTGGTAGAGTGCTTGCCTATCCTGCATGAGGCCCCGAGTTCTGTTTCCAGCACAGCAAAGAAACCTATAACTTTGTTTTAGGATTACCCCGAACTGTTCATTCAACTAATGTTATCCAGTACCCATTATGTTGTAGCAGCTCTTCTAGACCAATTAGGTATGTGTGTATTGAGAGCTGAGATGGAGACAAAAGTATAATGGAAGCTGATGTTGGGGCCTTGATGGGGAAGCGTGATTGTTTTAGAGGGTATAAATAAATCAGTGGATAGGTCTTGAACATTTATGTTGAAGAGTTTGAATTTAAAATACTAAGCAGTAGGATATCATCATGGGATCTTATTCAATAAGAAAGTCTTTTATAAAAATTATTGTAGAAGCTGTGAATAGAATAAATTGGAAACTAAAGAAATTAGAAGCAGAGCGACCAGCTGGAAAAGGGTTGAAATAAAACAGGTGTGAAGCAACAGAGGAGACTGTTGGCAGTGGAAACAAGTGTGGGGCAAGGGCCTAGGAGTTTAGCAAGTATCCTGCCTCTCAACTTATTGATTTCCAATTTATGTCTCCTATTTTATTACTCTCTTAACTGTGTGTTTTGTGGAATTGGGTCAACATTGACCATTTTTTAACTGGTGCTTTACATATTACAGTCTTTTCTTTTGGTGCTAAGTAACTTCTAAACAGCATTTCCCCCATAAAATTAATTGCATTGCATTGCACAAAAGTATGGTTTTAATAGTAACAAGCAGTAATTAGAAATATAGGATATTTGCACACATTCATTTTAGTCTCTGCATAAGATAACATTTCTAATCTTTTATGAGAAGCCCCAGGCTAGAACAACTAGGTGAGCCATTCCTGATTTCCTGATCCACAGAAATTGGTGAGACATAATAAATGTTTATTGTTGCTTTAGGCCACTTAGTTTGGTGCAATGTTATGTAGCCATAGATAACTAATGTACACATCCACATCTTTTGCCATCTATCTGCAATGCTCTTCTGCTGTGGGAGCATACTGAGGTGTACTTGGATGTCCTTTAACTCTGGGCTCAGCTATTTGATTTGCTTTGTCCAGTAGAAGGCCCTCTTGGGTCTCTGCCATTGCTGAGAGAAAAACATGCCCTGGTTAGCCTGTAGGTCCTGGAAGAATGAGATGAACTGGAGTGAAGCCTGTTCTGTCAACCCAGAGATATGTAGTAAGCTAAGAAGCCATCAGCCTAGATGAGCTAAGAGCCAGCTGCTCCAAAGCCTGTGAGCAATAATAAATGATTGTTGTTTGAAGCTAGTGGGTTTGAGAGTAGCTTTACCAATTGTAAACCACAGTCAGAGTTAGAGATCTGTGGGGACTTGGGAGTCTAGGCTAAGCCTGTCATTAGGGAGCTGGTTTGAGGAGTTTAACCAGAGGCTTCTAGCCTAAGGACACAAGACCTGCTTTCCAGGGATAAAAAACATTCACTAACCTGAATATCAACCCTCTCCATGCTGTACATAGCAAAAATTTAGTACTTAAAGTTTTAGAAAAGCCATATCAAAACTCTATTCTTGAAGCAAAAATCCTTAAAGCAGGATTTTTTAAAGTTTTTATAGTTTATTAATCCTTTTCTGAAAAATCTACACAAATCCCTACAAAGACATTGTAAAATCTGTATACCTTCTTTGCAAACAGCTTTGCAAACTCTTTCCATAAAAATGGGTGAAGGAGAACAGGGAGGTTGACTACACAGAGGAAATTAGTGTATTTGAGTTGAAAGAAGCTAATTGATCCTATCAATGTGGAAGGGTATTCATGTTGAACTTTTTATTTTATAGATTAGAAATAGAAAAAGTTTAGGTCCAGGCATGATGGCACACACCTTTAACACATGATGGTACTCATCGGCAACTTGGGAGACCGAGGCAGGAGGATCACAAGTTCAAAGCTAGTTTCAGCAACTAAGCAAGGTCCTCGGCAACTTAAAAATGGCTAGCATGTAACTCAGTGGTAAAGCTCCCTGTATTCAATCCCTAGTACCAAAAAGAAACAAGAAAAGACATAGGAAAGGTTTATTTTCCTTTCTTTGAAGTTAAAAATATTCTGTGTGCATGTGTGTGTAAAAGCTGTTTAAAAAAGGAAATGTATATTTTAAGAGGTTTAAAAGTGAGACAGTGCATGCTGTATAAAAGCATTAAGACACTCTGGGGTATATTTCATTGGTCCATTTACCCACAACCTGTCCCTTTCATTGTACCCAAGGCATGTATTAATGAGCTAATAAAACATACCATGTTATGTTTTATTGTTTGCTGGGCATCTGTTCTAGCTTACATCACTCACAGATCCAAGACTTTGAAAATGCCAGTAGTGATGGTGGTAATAAATATCAATAATTTTACTAAGTATCCTTTTTTCACAAAGTAGAAATAATGTTAAATCATTTGTTAGAAATAAAAATGTCTAATTTATTCCAATTTGTAGACTATTGAGAGTCATTTAAAATGGTTTGCTTTAATTATAAAATGTGTCAAACATACAAAAATATATATGAGCCAGGCACAGTGGTGCACACCTATAATCCCAGTGGCTCTGGAGGCTGACAGGAGGTTTACAAGTTCAAAGCCAGCCTCAGCAACTTAGTGAAGTACTGAGCAACTCAGTGAGACCCTGTCTCTAAAGTATTTTTAAAAGGGCTAGGGATGTAGCTCAGTAGTTAAGCACTCCTGGGTTCAATCCCTGACACCAAAACTTAATTAATTAATTAATTTAAAAGTATATATAAAAGATATATACAATTTAAGAGTAAAAATAAAACCCCCTAGCACCCATCAACACATTCAAGTAATATATATTTTTTCTTTTTCTATTTTTTTCTATTGCAGTACTAGGAATTGAGCGCAGGGTCTCCTACATACTAGGTAGATTACCACCAAGGTACATCCCCAGCTGTTTTTATTTTATTTTAAGACAAGGTCTCACTAAGTTTCCCAGGCTGGCCTCAAACTTGCCATCACCTGTCTCAGCCTCTTATGTAGCTGGGAGTACAGGTATGCACCACCACACCACCACTATAATTCTTTAAGTCATAAATGTTTTTACTTAAAGAGGTTCAAAAGTGGCAAAGGTGTTGTAAAGCAAACATACTAGAAATGAAATTTTCAAGTATTAAAAATGCAAAGATAGTAAAGTGAAGATCAATATATATTAAGAAGGAAGAAAAGCTATTGGTAACTGAGAAAGCTTACTATGCATAGTAGCCCATTTGATTACGTAGACCCTCCATATATCTAGTTGGTATATGTTTTTGTTAAATCTTTAAATTGAATTTATACACCATTCAAAAGTACTCTAGGTCACTCACTATCAGCTATCACAGCAAAACATCTTAAAAGGCAGTTTATTTATCCGAGAGATGAAACATTGCTGCTAAGCATGTAAATTGTTTAATAGAATCCCATTCTGATCCAAGGACAAGAATAAACTGTTCAGAAAGTGAAACCCAAGCCTTCAGTTACCATCATCTATATGCCAGTGAGTCCCTGTTTTATCTCCATCCCAGATCACTCCTGAGTTCTAGAGCTAAATAGCTGCTTACTCGATATTTCTACTTGTAGGTCTACAGTTATTTCAGACTCAGCACATCTAAGACCAGATAAATGATGCAGTCTTCCAGAACCACTCCACTGTTCTCTGTCTTCATAAAGAGCATCACTATTCCTCCAGATTTCAAGTCAACAACTTGGGAGTCCTCCTTAATACTTCTGCTCCTTACCAGGCTCACCCCTGTGACTGCCTTCCTCCATCTCATGTGTCACCACTATTCCAGAAGCATAACCGAGAGGGAGCAGAGAATGCAGTTGCTCCTGAGCACTGTTTTCAAAAGCAGACTGTAGTGTTTGTTTGTTTGTTTTTTAAAGGGCTTAAAATTCAGTGACTCTCCTTACATTGTCTCCCATTCAGTGGTAGCAGTCTGGATTCCTTTCCCTTGAATTTTAGTTGGCTTAAGAGCACCTTGACCAATACAATACCACAGAAGTAGTGTTATATGACTTCTCAGACTGGCTCAGAAAAGAGTCTCTCATAATGTTCATGCTCTTGAAACACACCATCTATCAGCATCCCCTTGGAAGTAGCCACCATGCTGTGAGAAACCGCATGGAGACACCATGGGTAGGTGCTCTAGTCATCAGTCCCAAACGGACCTGAGTAATGTTTGGGTGAATAAGCCATCTTACTGGAAGTGGATCCCTATAATTCAGCCATTTTATATCCCAACCAGCAAAATCATCCCCAGCTCTGAATCATCCCCACCTTTTCTGGTCTTTCAAACTGAGGCTCCACACATTATGGAGCAGAGATATGCCATCTTTATTGTGACTTGTCTAAATTCCTGACCCACAGAATCTGTGAGCATTATAAAATGGTTGTCGTTTTATGCTACCAAGTTTTTGGATGGTTTATTATGCAAAAAATAGGTAACCGGAATATGGATCTTTTCAACAAATTTTAATGCAATATATTAACGTGATGGTTGTTACGTCCATGTTAAAAGACATGGGGAGGAACAGTATAAATATACTTTCAAAATATCATGTATTGAATCCTAAAGAGGCAGTTGTATTAGTCATCTTAGGCTGCCGTAAGCAATATAAATTTCCTTCCTTCCATCCTTCTTTCCTTTCTTTGTGGTGTTGGTCATAGAACCCAGGGCCTCATGCGTATTAGTCAAGTGCTGTACCATTGAGCTACATCCTCAGCTCTTTTTATTTTATTTTCAGACAAATTCTGAGTTACCCAGGCTGTCCACAAACTTGCAATCAGCTTCCAGAATAGCTGCCACATCCTGCCAACATAAATTTATTTTCTTACAGTTCTGGAAGCTAGAAGTCCAAGAGAAAGTTTCCAACCAGTTTGGTTTCTGATAAGGGATCTCTTCCTGACTTGCTGGCAGTCACTTTTTAGCTGTGTCCTCACATGACAAAGAGCACCAGCGAGCTCTTTAGTATCTAATAACAGTCAAAAACATTAGATAAGAACAGTAATCCTGTTAGATCAGGGGCCTACCCTTATGACCTCATTTAACCTTAATTGCTTTCTTGCTTCACACACAGCCACACTGAGGATTAGGGCTTCAACATTAGAATTGAGGGGATGGTGGACGGGAACACACTTATCTATAACTGTAGTCAAGAGTGGTACCTTTATAATTCTTTTTGTTTGTTTGTTTGTTTCATGGTGCTAAGGACTGATCCCAGGGCCTCATGCATGCCCAGGCAAGTGCTCTACCACTTTTTTCATGCCCTCACTCCCCTGCCATCAGTGGCACAGGCTACAACTGACTTTACCCTGCATCTGCTCACCCTGGTGTTAGAAGCTGGCTGCTCCTTTTGCATAGTCCAAGGTGCCATCATCTCTTGTCACAGATGCTCCAAGTAACCTTCCCATTTGCCAAACTGTATATGGTCTTCCTGCTATACTTTGGATCTTGAATGTCCCCCATAGGCCCATGTATTAAAGGCTTGGTCCCCGGGCCATGGTGCTTTTTGGAAATAGTATAACTTTCAGAAGGTGGGGCCTCATGGAAGGAACTTAGGTTGCTTGGGGTGTACCCTTGAAGAGGATATTGGGACCCTGGCTCTTACTCTCTCTTTGTTTCCTGGCCACCATGAAGTGAATAGCCTTCCTCTACCACATTTTCCTACCAGAATATACTGTGTCACCACAGGCCCAAAGCAAAATGGCAAAGCAACCATTGAAACCTCCAAAACTGTAAATCAAAATGTACCATTCCTCCTTTTAAATTGATAACTCAGGTATTTTTTACAGTAATAGAAAGCTAACTAAAACTCCTCTAATCCTCTAGTCTGTTCTCCACACTGGCAGGGATTTAAAAATACTTATCTAATGATGTTCCATGTCAACTCCCCACCCCACCCCCATCCAGTGACATCCCATTACTTTTGGTGTGGGAAGACAAAATCCTGGAAATGATTAAAAAGACCCTTCTAGGGGCTGGGGTTATGGCGCAGTGGTAGCGTGCTCGCCTAGCACGCATGAGGCACTGGGTTCGATCCTCAGCACCATATAAGAATAAAATAGATATTCTGTCCACCTACAACTAAAAAATAAATATTTTTTTAAAAAAAAGACCCTTCTAGTGTGACCCCAATTTGTCCCTCTAGCTTCACCTTGACATAATCCCCCTCACTGTCTGCATTCAGCCCTAGTAGCCTTGGGTATGCCATTTCCCTTTGTATGTGCAATCCTTGCAGCCTGAAACACACTGGTAAGGCAGTCTCAAATTTGGCTAGTCAGTATGTACATTACAAGAACTTTTCTAGAAAACAATTTGGCAGAATGTTTTAAGGGGCTTTAAACTGTTCAAGTCTATTGACCAAATAATTATCATTGTAGACTCTATCTGTAGTAGGCAGACTCTTAAGATCATCACCAATGAATCCTACCTCTTAGTATTGCTCATGTGATCACTTCCCACATTGTACCAGAGTTGATCTGTTGACCAATTGCATATAGCAGAAATGATGGTATGGCACTTCCAAGATTAGTTTATAAAAGATTATGAAAATTCCTCCTGCTGTGTGCTCTTACTCTCTTGGGTCACTTACACTAGAGGAAGACAGCTATCAGATCACATGAGTACACCTATAGAGTGGCCCATGTGGCAAGGATCTAAATCCTATGGCCAGCAAGCACTTACATGAGCTTAGAAGCAGATTATTCAGCCCCTTCATGTGATAGTAGCCACAGCCAACAGCTTGACTGCCACCTCATGAGGAACTGAGCCACAACCACCTTACTGAGCTATTCCTGGATTCCTGATCCTCAGAAATTGAAAATAAATGTTGTTTTAAAACAAGAAGTTTTGGGGAGTGATTTGTTATAGAGCAATAGGTAACTAATACACTATCCTGAAGAAATTCTCCCAAAAATGTTTTAGTAGTTTGTTAATATTAACCATGTATAGACTTCCTGTCATGTAAACTTTTTCATCTTAGGAAGTGAATTTATTGAAGTGTTTTCAGGAGCAAAAAAAGAAAAGAAAACTCAGTAAAATAAACATAAAATTAAGAAAATATATTTTACTGTTACTGAGCATGCAGGATGGTTTTCATGCCAGTTTTATAAATATCAAGGTTCTTTTCTATCTCTTTGCTCTGCCTTTTTATTTATTTATTTATTTGTTTATTTATTTAAATATTTTTTTAGTTGTAGATTTACACAATGTCTTTATTTTTTTATTGCTTTGTATGTGGTGCTGAGGATCGAACCCAGGGCCCCACACATGTGGGGCAAGCGTCCTACCGCTGAGCTACAATCCCAGCCCTTGCTCTGCCTTTTTAATGTCATATTTATTATATGGCTGGTGGCAGTTTAGTTACAATGACCCTCAGTATGTCTGATCAAGACAGTGCAACCTCCAGGAGAGATAGGTCCCACTTGGGTCTCTTTCTTGAAACTTTCTGTTAGATTTCTTTCATATCTCATTGGCTAGATTTAGACCATATACTCATTTCTAAATTAATCCTTGATAGGAGCAGTGAATACCTGAATAAAATAAGGATTTTGTTAGTGAGGGGGTAGAGAATCCCGGATAAGCAACTGCCCTGTCCACAGTAAGGAGTCACTCTCAAAGAGTTACTCAGATTCTCCTCTGCCCCTACTGTACAATCTGTCCCAGAACTATCTGCTGCCCTGTAGCTATTCAAAGCTTCCCCCCATCCCAGGCATAGCACCTACTGGTGGTAAGATTTCTTGCTGTCAAATGGGCTTCCTTCCTCCATCTAGACCCCTCCTCTTCAGCATGATTGTTCCCAATATAGCTTAACAAGAACTGACTAATGGAGAGGGAAGGAAGGGGCTGATCAGCGCTAGACCAAAGAATTCTTACATTTTTAAATTCCTTGTCAACCCTTCTGTCTAACTCATGAGAAAAATTTTTAACAGCTCTATTCCTTGAATAGAAACATTTAGTTTTTTCCTCATGATTTACATTGGTGTAAAGCTTCCAGATTCTTATTTTATTATCTCCCATTTGACTGCAATATAAATCAAAGCAAACTATTTCATCCTATTAGATATTGTTAAAATACTGTACTCCCCCCCCCTTAGGATTCCTGAAAACATACTTACATACAGTTTTTTGTTTTTTGTTTTTTTACTTATATGCTCCTGTATCTCTTCAATGAATATTATTGAAAGGTTTAATTTACAGGTTTGAATGCTTTTTTGATACATTGATGGACTATGTCATTCCCTTTTTAACACAACCTACTCTTAAGCCATAACAGATATTAAGCATTGCATATATTTCTATGTTGTGTTAAGCAAAATAGAATCCAATTGCTATACATCTGAGACTTATCTCTTCTACTTAATAGTAGTGTCTTATCTTGATCAAAATAAATTCTTGACCTCCTTAACCTCCTTATCTATTAAATGGGAATGATGGTACTTAAGATTTTTGAGGGCTGATATGATAAATAATGCAAAAGTGTTCTCATGTAATTAGCTCCCAGGAAATACTAGATTCCATTCTTCTTGCTTCCTTCTAATCCCTAAATGTAGAGATTTACTGAAAGCTTCCTATATTTGATTTTTATATATATCATATGTATATTTGTATATACATTTTATACATATATTTTGTACATGTATATGTAGAAATTATATGTATACATATACATGTGTGTATACATAATTTTATGTGAAAGTGGTTTGTTTGTTTTTTTTTTCGGAGGGGGTACCACGGAGTGACCTCAGGGACAATGAGTTGCTTAGGGCCTCACTTTTGCTGAGGCTACTTTTGAGTGCATGATCCTCCTGTCAGCCTCTGGAGCCGCTGGGCCTCCGAGCTACTGGGATTATAGGCTTGCACCACCGTGCCTGGCTTGTAAGTTTTTAATAAACTTTTATATATGAATATTTTATATATAAATTATATGTACACAAGTACATGTATATATAATTTTATATAGTATAATATGTATATTTACATATGTATTATACTATATAAAATATGTGTATATATATAGGTATAATTTTTATGTATGTATATATAATTTGTATATATACATGAAAACTATTTTAGCTGTCTTGTTTAGCTTCTGAAAATATTGAGAAGAACAGTTCAAAGCAAACATTTGAAATAGTGAAATGTGTGTGAGGGCAAGTGGTGGTGTAGCTCAGTGGTGGAGCACTTGCCTAGCACGCACAAGTCCTTGGGTTTGATTCCCAGCATGAGGAAAATAAAAATAGTGAAATGTGGCATTAGAGAGATCTAATCACTTATCCAGCCCAAATTTAGATTGCATTTATAAAGGCAGTGGCCCAGAGTATGAACCTGAAGTAGAAAGCAAGGAAACAAGAAATATTTGCATTGTGTGTATGTGTGTGTGTGAGTGTGTGTGGTGTTGGGATCCGTATGCTTACATGTGCTTAGTATTCGCTCCAAAACTGAGCACATCCCCAGCCTCTGCATACTTTTCTAAAAGTACTTTTACCTCCACAGATAACTAGCTGCTGAGTTCCAAAACTCTTCTCTTCTGATCATGTGAAAGGTACCAGTGGCCTAACAGGTTCTAGTTGGGCTTTGATATCTTCCCGGGGCCAATTAGTTTGCCTTTGTTCTGTGGCCATGGACCTGAACTTTAATCTGAGACAGCCACTGTTACAAATATACTTTGGTCTCCTGTGAATATATATAATGTATCACTGCCAGGAAAAAAGCAACTCAATAGGCAACGAAGTAGCAAAATAGCATGTTACATCTGAGTGATACCACCAGTGCCACCATCTTGGGCAAACATCTTGTAACCTTCAGTTTTTTGGGATTTTTTTCCTGTGTTGTTTAAACCTGCTTTACTTGAGCAAAAAGGTCATGAGACAGAAAATAGCAAGATGTATATTTTTCTAAATTATTGTACTTCTGAGAGTCATTCAATAAGTATTTTGACTTAGCTTCCTGAAAATAAGGAAATCCCATCAAAAGTAAATATGTACTGACTGTATCATCTTTTAATATATAATAAATTTTCAGCAAAAACTGCACATATAGCTGCGCATAGTGGTGCATGCCTATAATTCCAGAGACTTGGGAGACTGAGGCAGGAGGACTGTAAGTTCAAGGCCATCCTTACCAACTTGGTGAGGCACTAAGCAACTTAATGAGACCCTGTTTCAAAAGATAAAAAGGGGCCAGGCATGGTGGTGCACACCTGTAATCCCAGCACTTTGGGAAGCTGAGACAGGAGAATTGTGAGTTCAAAGCCAGCTTCAGCAACGGTGAGGAGCTGAGCAACTCAGTGAGACTCTGTCTCTACATAAAACACAAAATAGAGCTGGGGATGTGGCTCAGTGGTCGAGTAGCCCTGAGTTCAATCCCCAATACCAAAAAATAAATAATAAATAAAAATGGCTGGAGATATGACTCAGTGGTAAAGCACTACTGAATTCAACCTCAAGTACCCAAACAACAAAAACTGCATCTATATAACTTGATGCTATATGTATACTTAAATCTCATTCACTCTGATTATTCATTCATTTCACACTAGTTCTGTGTATCTGGAGAGTAAAAACTCTAGTTTAGATGTGGTTATCATATCTCAGTATTTCATAATTGTATGTTAACTTTTCCTTTGTTCCTAAGAGAACAGAGCATGTTCTCTTAGTATATACATGACAAGCTGATAGAAATGAATAGAGGGATTTTTTTTTTCATTAATAACCAAGTTCACAATAGGTAATAACTTAATGTTCAGGGAATAACATTTCTGATTAACTTAGGAATAGAATTATTAACTTAGGGTGCAATTAACTGGTAGCAGTAGATTTCAGGGGGCTATAAATTAATTGTTTCTTGGTTTCTGAATTTCTTAATTTTTTGGTGATCATGTATTACTTGCATAATTTAAAATGTGAAAATTATGAAATAAAATGTCTAAATTCCCATAAGAAATATATAATGAGCAAAACTGAATCTTTGCTTATTGGATATCCTGCAATTATTCTGAAATGGAATTATCTATATATCCTATATGAAAATATCTACATTTGTATATTTATTTCTACATATCAATATGTAGATATATATACATATGTATATTTATATCTATATACAATCTATCCCTGAATTGTGAGCTTCTTGAGGATAGACTATTGATCTTCATATATGTTACTTTATCTGACATGATAAAACCTTAATAATGGGCTGGGGTTGTGGCTCAGTGGTAGAGTGCTTGCCTCACACACGTGAGGCACGGAGTTTGATCCTCAACACCACATAAAAATAAATAAAATAAAGATATTGTGTCCATCTACAACTAAAAAAAAATTTTTTTAAAAACTTTAATAAATGTTTGCATATGAATAAATGATGTTGATATACAAATCACCAAAAGTTCATTGATGATCGTGTAAATTTTTTAAAAGTTAATTTAAGTATTGAGACCAAAAAATATACCATATTATCTCCATTAGTTTTTTTATGTATTTTTACTAGTTATTGATGAACCTTTATTTTATTTATTTTTTTTAAATATTTTTTTAGTTGTAGACGGACACAATCTATTTTATTTATTTATTTATTTATTATATGGTGCTGAGGATTGAACCCCAACGCCTCACGCATGCGAGGCAAGTGCTCTACCGCTGAGCCACAATCCCAGCCTCTATTTTGTTTATTTATTTATTTATATGTGGTGCTGAGAATCAAACTCAGTGCCTCACATTGGCACTGGGTGCATGCTAGGCAGGCACCCTACCACTGAGCCACAACCCTAGCCCTAGTTGTTGTTGTTGTTGTTTTTAACAGTTTTATTGAGTTGTCTTTAACATATAAAATTCACCAACTTCTAATATATAATTCAATAATTTTTAGTAACTATAAAGTAAGTGATACAACCATAGTCATAAGCCAATTTAGAACATTTTCCCACATACTTCTCTAATATATTTCTCAATACTTCTCTAAGGTCCCTCCTGCCCATCCAGCCCCAGGCAACCACAAACCTACATTTCATATAAATGGAATCATGGGAAATATATTGTCTCTTGTGTCTGGCTTCTTTCACTTAACATAATGCTTTTGAGATTCATCCATGGCATAGCATGTATCAGTAGTTCCAATCTTTTTATTGCTGAATAGCATGGCATTGTCTGAATATATCTACCCATTAGCTTTTAAAATTAAAAAAAATTAAAAAACAGCTACTTAATAACTGCAACAGGTAAATTGTGTCCTAGCCATTTAGCAAACATTTGTTGAAACTTGAATATGACTTTAGTGAATAAAAAATAGAAGGTGATTAAGACCAGCCTTTGGGGAAACAGTTATATAAGCAATTATAAAATTTGAAGAGAATTAAGTGCTCTGTTAAAATATAACTCAGGTAAGATTTGTCAAAAGAAGAAAATATTTGTGGTGATATTTGAGAATTTTCCTCAAAGAAATGATATTTGTACTAAATAGATTCAATTTCCTGGCAGGGAATGTGAGGAAATGATATTCTCTTTGAAGAGAATGATATTTTAAAATTTGGACAAATGTGAAAATACATATTCTACTCAAGAAACAACCAATTATTGTCCTGTGTGACAAAATAGGGAATATTTTGGATAGGAGATGGGACCAAGAAATACTGCTTACTGCCTTAAAAGGAAAGCCTTAAGCCAGGTATGGTGGTGCACACCTGTAATCCCAGTAGTTTGGGAGGCTGAGTCAGGAGGATCATGAGTTCAAAGCCAACCTCATTGAGGTTGGCTTGTTGCTAAATAAAATTTTAAAAGGGCTGGAGATGTTGCTCAGTGGTTAAGTGCCCCTGGGTTCAATCCCTGGTACCAAAAAAGAAAAAAAAAGGAAGACCTTAAATGCAGTGCTAATGGAGTTTATCTTAATTCTGTGAGCAGGAGAGAGGCTTTAAAGGAGAATTATTTCAATTCTTGATTATGACCAAATTAGGAAGGATAGAGGAAGGTAAGCATGTGGCACATACCTATAATCACAGCAACTCAGGAGGCTGAAGAAGGAAGATTGCAAGTTTGAGGTCAGCCTGCTCAAGTGAGATCCTGTCTCAAAATGAAAGACAAAAAGGGCTTGAGAGGTAGTTCAGTTTAGCTTAGTAATAAGTAGCACACCCCTGGGTTCAATCCCCAGTATCTCAAAAAAAGGTGGGGCTGGTGATGGGAGAGAGGGTAAAGGAAGGTGAAAGAGGGAGAAGAAAGAAAGACATCAAAACTGAGATAAAAGATTCAGTGAACATTCATTGCGTACCAAACATGCTATATTAGGTGTTGATGTATCTACCCATATATATATCCTTGTTTCAGTTGACAAAACAAGATCCTTACTTTCATGGAGCTTATATTCTTGTGGAAGAGAGAGACATAAACCAATAAACAAATAAGAGTCCAGTAGTATCAAAGAAAACATGTTCAGAGTAAGGAGACAGGAAATAATGTGAGAGGGAAGTAGATCATTAAAGATGAATAGGCTTTTGAGAAAGGACCATAAAAGAGTGAGGGGAATTTAGCTATGCAAACATCAGGGGACAGTGTCTGCCAGAGAGAGCAGCAAGTGCAAAGGCCTTCTTAAAGATGAAATGCCTGCAGTGCTTAAGAAACATCTGGGAGACCAGTGTGGTTTTGGATTATATTTTTAAAAGATCGCCCTCGCCTTGTGCATGTTCCATTTCACACGTGTGTGATCTGTAAGATTAATTCTTGGATGTGGGTCACATGGCAAATAACTTGTCATTTTGATAGAAAATTTTCATCTGGTTTCCACTTCCACCAACCATATTTGAGAGGCCTATATATTCACAACCTTACTCACACAGTGAAGCTTTGGGGAAGGGTACACTTTTTACTGGTCAGAAGTCACAAAATCAAGATAGTGACAGGGTTGCTACCCTTCTGGAGGCTCTTGGAAAAAAAAAATCCATTTCCTTGCCTTTTCTAGTTTCCACCTTCATTCCTTGGCTCCTGTTCCCATTCTTCATCTTCAGATCCAGCAATACAGACCAGTCTCTCTCCTGCCCTATGTCACCTTTTATTACTCTGACTCTGATGCCTCCCTCTTATATTGACCTCATGATTATATTTCATCCACTCAGTTAATTCCCCATCTCAAATCCTGAATTTAAATCCTCATTCTGAATTTAATCACATCTGCAACTCCCTTTTGCCCTGTACAGTAACATTTATAGGTACCAGGGATAAGGGTATGGACATCTGTGTGAAGGAGGGAGTTTACTGGCTTTTTCTTTGATGATCTTCTAACCTTGCTGAAGGTTGTATGGTTGGCTGTTTTGGTTTTGGTTTTGGTTTTGCCATTTGGAGTTTATCCTAGTAAAGAGTATGAAATGCAGATTAGATTTTATGTTTTTCAGATAGATCTTTGTAGTAAATGATACCTGCCCCACCCATTTACTGAGAATTCCAACTTTTCCCTAAAATATAGTGAATTCCTATACATAGTTTGGTTGCTTTCTGAAGTTTTTATTTTGTTCCATTGTCCATGTGTCTAAAAAGTACATGTTATTTAAATTATAGAAGGCTTTAGTATGTCACAGTATCTAGTAGGACTAGACAAAATTTGCTCTCCTGTCCACCCCTTCATCCCCATGCATATATATAATACCTTGCTCTTCTGTTCTCAAGGTTTTCTGTGCTATTTTTGTTTATTTTTTCTACATGAACTTTAGAATCAACTTGCCTGATTTGCAGTGTTGTGGGATTGTTAGTTTCGTTGGAGAGCTATGGAGTTAGTTAGCTCTTACTGTCTTTGAACATGATATGTCTTTACAGTCATTCAAGTTACTTTCCCCACTCCAAGTACTGGGGATTGAACTCAGGGCATTTTACCACTGAAGTATATCCCTGGATCCCTGTGTGCCTCCCTCCGCCCTCCCCCGACCCTTTTTTTTTTTTTTTTTTTTTGAGACAGAGTCTCTAAGTTGCTGACATTGGCCTTAAACTTACAATTCTCCTGTCTTAGCCTTTAGCTGCAATTACAGGTGTGTGCCACAGCACCCAGCTCAAGTCACTTTTTTAAAAAAATATTTATTTTTTAGTTGTAAGTGGACAGAATATCTTTATTTTATTTTTATGTGGTGCTGAGGATCGAACCTAGTGCCTCAGGCATGGTAAGCAAGCGCTCTACCACTGAGCCATAACCCCAGCCCCTCAAGTCACTTTTGCTCCTTCAGTAGTATTGTAACATTTTCTTCATAACAGTTTTGCACATTTTAAGTTTATTCCCAACTTTTTAATCTTTCTTTTTGTATAACAGAAGAAAAGATGCTGTTTGTAATCATCTCTGATTAGTTTTTATGTATGAAAGCTATGGTTAACACATTTATTGTGTTAATTACAAATTATTAATTTTACACACTGCTCTGTTACTCATTTATCTTGTTTGTAGTAGTTTTTTAGTCGAGCCCCTCAGTTTTCCCAGTTTGCAGTTACATTGTCTTCAAAAGCGATAAACTCTTCCTTGCTAATCTTTATACATCTGTCTTTTTTTTGTCTCTTTTATCACATTGTTAAACAGCAGTGGTGTTGTGCATCTGTCTTACTCCTGATGTTAGTGAGGAAGGCTCATATTTCTCCATAAAGTATTTGCTGACTTTGGACTTATACACACACACACACACACACACACACACACACACACACACACATACACACACCCCATCCTGTTAAAAGAAATGCACATCAGTTCCTACTTTACTCATTTTTTTTCTTGAGGAAGAATAGGAGTTGAATTTTATCAAGTGCCTCTTTAGTATAAATGGAAACATACTATGGTTTTCTTTAATTTTATTGATATAACTTGTTAACTTTTCATATTTGAAAATACATTCTCAGGCCAGCTGTGGTGGCACATACTTATAATCTCATCAACTCAGGAAACTGAGGCATGAGGAGACAAGTTCAAGGCCAGACTCAGAAAATTAGTGAGACCCTAAGCAACTTAGTGAGACTCTGTCTCAAAATAAAAAGGGCAAGGATATAACTCAGTGATAAAGTGCCCTGGGTTCCATCCCCAGTACCAAAAACAAACAAACAAATACATCTCAGATTTATAAGATTAAATGTTATTAATTATACCTAATGTTTTACAAAGTAGATTTTAAATTTATACAATGTTTCTCTCCCATGTGGGTATTTTATCTTTACCTAATGCAATGATGCATATTTGCAACAGTTGCTTGCCATAAGTGGAACATTATTGTTGTTCAAAGACTTAATAAAATTAAGCTGACAATTTGATTTAATGATAGGGCTGAAGATTCCCTTCAATATGGCAAAAGAGATGGGACTAATCTGAACTCATCTTTTAACAATCCTTGTTTAAGTTTTTTCCCACACTGTACCCCAGGTACTTGGGATTGAACCCAGGGGTGCTTTACTCCTGAGCTACACCTCAGCCCTTTTTATTTTTGTTTTGAGACAGTCTCACAAAGTTGCTAAGGCTGGTATGGAACTTGTGATCCTCCTGCTTTAGCCTCCTGAGTCACTGAGATTACAAGTATGTGCTGCTGTACCCCATAATGCTTAACTGTTTTTAACAGAATACAGCCAGGAGTGGTGGTGCACATCTGTAATCCCAGTGGCTCAGGATACTAAGGCAGGAGGATCACAAGTTTGAGACCAGCCTCAACAACTTAGCAGACCCTGACTCTAAATAAAATATTAAAAAGGGCTGTGAGAGTAGTTAAGTGCTCCTAGGTTCATATCCCAATATCCTCCCCCCACCAAAACAAAAAATATATATATAAAATACAGGTCCTTATGTCCTTGACATTTTCACATAAGTTAAATGCAGTAGGCTTCTTGTGTTTTGGAATACCACTCAGTAGCATTCAAAAGCTGATGTGAATATAGACAAGAGTTAATTTAGAGGTCTAAGTTTCTACTTTGTGCCTTTTCCTATAGAATATATTTTAATAGAAGTTTCCTAGCTCAAAACAAAATTTGCTTTAATATATCTTTCACTTGTTCCCCATTACCCAAAAAAAAGTAGCCCCTCCCTCCATTCTTTTTAGGTAGAATCAAGATTTTGGCATCTTTTGGTTCTGTTTTGTTGAAATAGCCTGTTTTGAATAGCTCTTTTCCTAGCTCTTTTATTCATCAAAAACAGAAACAATTAAATTACTCCTAAAATGCTTTTTATCTTGGCTTTTGTTACATTTTAGGAAAATTATATCACAGATGATATTGGAATATCAACTTGGAAGGAGCAGACTTTTCTCTCCCATGGTGCCTTACTAGCAAAGAGCTGCCAAGCTGCTATGGAATTAGCAAAGCATGATGCTGAGGTTCAGGATATGGCATTTCAGTATGGGAAGCACATGGCCATGAGTCATAAGGTATTTGCACACCCTTTATCTTTTGCCATACTTAAATAGCTAAAATGATATTTAAAAAAAAAAAACCTTTTGCCATTTAATAAGCTACTTTTATGTATCAAAAAATGTTCATGTGCTCAAAAATCTCTCAGTCATAGGTGGTGATTGTTGTGTATTATGAACAGTATGATGGGTAAGTACTATATAATTTTGACAGAAATCTACAGTTTACTTAAGCCATGTGGTTCATTCATTTTTTGTTTTTTGTTTTTAGGGTTTTTGTTTTTTGTGTTTTTTGTTTTTTGCGGGGCAGGGGGGTACTGAGGATTTAACCCAAAGACAATTTACCACTTATCTATGTCCCCAACCCTTTTTATTTTTTTTATTTTGATATAGGGTCTCACTAGATTGTTTAGGGCCTTGCTAAGTTGATGAGGCTAGCTTTGAACTTGTGATCCTTCTGTTTCAGCCTTCCAAAGGCCATGTTTTTTATGTTTGTCTTTTCTGTCTACCTGAAAGGGTTCTTGAGAGAATTCTTAAAATTATTAAATAACATGTTGTATAGCCATTGACAGAATGGGAGAATATTTGTTTTTTTTTAAAATATTTTTTAGTTGTAGATGGACACAATACCTTTATTTTATTTATTATTTTTATGTGGTGCTGAGGATCAAACCCAGTGCCACACATGTGCAAGTCCAGTACTCTACCACTGCGCCACAACCCCAGCTCTATTTGTTATTTTTGATACCATTCCATTATAGCTCCTTATGTAAAACAAATTATGGAAAGTTCATGAAACTTAGAAATATACTGAATAAAACTGAAAGCTTCAATTTTAATAGCTGATTCTTTTAAGTGGCGTGCGTATGTGTATGTGTGTGTATATATGTGTGTATATACACACACACACATACATATATATCAGATGTCCTAAAGCTAGCTATTTATTGACTTCATATATATGTGTGTAATTTAAAATTTTCATTTAGTGTATGTTTTTCAGATGGTATGTAAATAGCTCATAAAAGGGAAGAAAATTTATAAATACATGTAATATCTTCCAGATGAGCTTTTTTGTATATTTTATTAAATTATAATATATCAAGTAATTATATTTGTTAAATCTTTACCTAAATCCTTACTTTTAACTTAATTAAAATAAAAGTTGCTGTCAAATAAAAAAGGAATGAAACTGGGTGTACTGAAATCCCAGCTCCAAGGGAGGCTGAGACAGGAGGATTGCAAGTTGTAGGCGAGCCTGGGCAACTTAGACTGTGTCTCAAAAAGAAAAAATAAAATAAAAAGGCCTAGGAGTGTAGCTCAGTAGTAGAGCACACCTGGCTTAAATCCCCAGTACCACCAAAAAAAAAAAAAAAAACCCAATAAATGGGGCTAGGGATATAGTGGTAGAGTATGGACATACCATGCAAAGGCCCTAGGTTTGATCCCCAGCACCACCAAGAAAAGAATAGGGAAAATTAATTCTAAAGAATTATAAAGGTTAATGTTAATAATCCAAAATGTTCTTTTACTATTAAAGGTTACTAATGTACATCTTAAAACTTCATTTTTACTACATTACTGGTGCTTTCTGAATATGACTAAAACATACTGATGTATATAAATTTACTGATAGAACTATTTCGACTATCCCTTCTAGATAAATTCTGACCTCCAGCCTTTTATTAAAGAAAAGACCAGTGACTGTGTGACTTTTCATCTAAACTCAGCTCCTGTAGTTTTACATCAGGAGTTTCTTGGAAGAGATTTGTGGATTAAACAGATCAAAGAGGTAAAGTAAAATTCTTCCTATTTTAGGTACTGTTAGTATTTAGTTGATTTTAGAACATATCTATTTTATGATGATTTAAGGCTATAGATCAGCCATAAAAGAGTATATTTATTTTACAGACAAAATTCTTTCTTTATAATCTACATTTTTAAAAGGTAAAATATTAGTTAAAAGTTAGAGATTGCACTATTGTGTTCTCTTATTATCTGAGTTCTTTGAATACTGCAACACAGCACTAGTGCCTGTGGCGAATGCTAATTAACTCAGAGGATATTTTTTTCTAAAGGCTTCAGAAATCGGGCTATGGTAATAGCACCACCCTTTAGCTGACAGCAATTTCCCATCTGTGGACTCTAGCACAAGCTGCAGAATTCCAGGAGCTCCGTCTGTCAGCTCATTGGGTTATTTTAAAACAAACTTGGACCCTGAACACTCGTTCTAAGGCATTATCAAAGAAAAAAACAGCATTGTGAAGTGGGAAGAGTAAAGGGGCTTGAATTAGGTAAATTTCATACCTTTTGGGGGGGCATGGGGACAGTAAACATATGGAATTTTTTTGGTTTTCTTTTAATTCAGAAACTCTGGTGCAGAAGTTCTTGCCTTTTAATCCAAAGTCTCACGGAATTTATTTAACTTCATGGTTACAATGGGTTGGGTTAATCTGAGGCTCTGACTGAGAAATAGGCACAGCCTGAGCAAGGGGAAGGTGAGGCTAGCTGCCATACTTATAGCAGAGAGCCTACATGAATATATACATTCTGAAGGATAACATTTCCCCTCCCTCAACTCTCTTTCTGCATGGACTCTCAAAATGCTGACAGCCCATTTAAAATCCCTCGTATTCACCAGGTAGAAAACTGGGAGTCATTTCTTAGGAAACTGTCAAACTCAGAAGAAAAGATCTGTAGATGTGGCTGTTTGGGGCCCACTCAGTAAACACCCATATCCACGAGCTGTCCCCTATAGCCATCACCTACCAGTTGACAAACGTCAGTGTATCCACATGCACAGAATCTCCAGCTGCCTCACTTGAAGTAGAACAGGTAACAGAGGACCACAGAGCATTGAGAAAAGACTGTTCTGTAAGAAGTTAAAAGCAAACTAATGAAAAGTGAACCCAGAGGAAACAATGTGAGGAAAGAAAGACATTTCTAGAAGCACTTAATAGTATGCTTAGCAAGATGTTAAACCCATGAAACAAAAACAGGTAATATATAGAAAAGGACAACCCAGCCAGATGCATTGGCACATACCTATAATCCCAGCTGCTTGGGAGACTGAGGCAGAAGGATTGCTAGCAAGTCCCTGTCTAGGGGGAAAAAAAAGACTGGGGATGTAGCTCAGAGGTAGAACACTCTGGGGTACAATTCCCAGTGCCAAAAAAGAAAAGAAAAGAAAAAAAAAACCCTCAAAACAAGAAATCAGAATTTAAAAATATAATTGCATGGGTTTTTTGTTGTTTTGTTTTTTTTTTTTTTTTGTAATCAGAAGGAACATGGATGACACGAAAGAAAATCTTCTAGAAAACTGAGCAAAAAATGAGAAAACTCTTTCAGGGAATCTTACATAATCTTATATGTATTAAGAGTCAGAGAAAACTGAAAATGGAGGTGAGAAAATTAATAAAGTTTTAAAAAAACACAGGGCATGATGGTGCCTGCCTGTAATCCCAGCTACTTGGGAGAATGAGGCAGAAGAATCATAAGTTCAAGGCCCTGGGCAACTAGCAAGACTGTGTCTCAAAATTTAAAGTGTTGGGGATATGGCTCAGCACTAAACTCCTCAACACCACCAATCCCCCAGGTTCAACCCTTGGAACCTTAAAAAAGCAATAAACTTTTTTTTTTTTTTGTACCAGGTATTGAACCTAAGGTGTTTAACTACTAAGTCACATCCCAAACTCTTTTTGTTTTTTGAGACAGGATCTCGGTTGCTTACAGCCTTGCTAAGTTGCTGAGGCTGGCTTCGAAACTGCGATCCTCCTGCCTCAGCCTCCTTAGCCACTGGGATTACAGGCATACACCACCACACCCAGCTATTAATGACATTTTTTTAAAATGACATTTTTACAAAGAAACATTCTGAGAACTAAAGGCTGAAGTGCCAGAGTTTCCAAATTGAAATGGTAGTGACCTAAACAATGAATTTTAAAAGCTCTAGATGGGACTTTAGGTGTAGCTCAGTGGTAGAGTGTATGCTTAGCATGCATTAGATCCTGGGTTCAATTTCCTAATGCAAAAAAAAAAAAAAAAAAATGTGAAACACATTCACTCCAGGCCACCTCATTCTCAACGGGGATAAAGAATACCTCTAGGAAGGAAAAGAAACATTCTTACAAAAGAGCAAAGATCAGAATGGTATCTCAATAGTAACACTGATAGCTTCAAAGCAGTGAAATAATACCTTCAAAACTCAAAGAAAAAACTGGGTGCAATGGTGCACACATGTAATCCAGTGACTTGGGAGGCTGAGGCAGGAGGAGGATTGCAAATGTGAAACCAGCCTCAGCAACTTAGCAAGGCCCTGTCTCAAAATAAAAAAAATAAAAAGGGCTGGGGATGTGACTCAGTGGTAAAGTCCCTCTGGATTCAATCCCCAGTACAAAAAAAAAAAAAATCCAAAGATAAAATTGTTTATAATTTTACACCATTCATGTCATCATCAAGTATAATATTAAAAATGCTTTTAAACAGATCTACAAGATTCCAAAAAACTTACTTCATCAGGTGAGGTATTCCATCAAGACAAGGGAGTAACCAAGGAGTATAGGAACTATGGGATTAGACATATGCATGAGGCCTGGGAATTCCCAGGACAATGTGAAGAGAAGAGTAACAAATAATAAGGCCACCAACAATAGTACTTACTGTAAATCAAGCACTGTTCTAATGAGTAGTCTGAGGCACAGAGAGATTAATGTGCAAGTCTCACAACCAGCAAGTGATGAATCCCAGGCAGCACAGGTATAGAATCCGCCATTCTTAAATAATATGCTATCCTGTCATCCCAGCAAGTCCTAGGCTGATGGCTACATATTCAGGCTGCACTGGGACAAGATGACAGAGGTCTCCTGGAGAAATATCTTCAAGGGAAAAAAATGTAACTTATAAGTCACCTAATATGGTTGATCATATTGAGAATCAGGGGTGAATTAATTATAGGTACATAGAAAATTAAGTGTTCAGTCAGGCATGATGGCACACATGTATAATTCCAGCAGCTTATGAGTTCAAAGCCAGCAAGACCCTGTCTGTCAGTAAAACATAAAAAAGGCTGTGGATGTGGCTCAGTAAATGAGCACCCCTGCGTTCAATCCCTGAGAAAGAAAGGAAGGGAGGGAAGAAGGGAAAGAGGGAGGAAGAAAGGAAGACAGGAAAACTAAATGTTCCAGTTATTGCTAGAACAAAACTTAGCTACTTAAAATAACCATTTTATTATGTTCATGGATTCTGCAAGTTATTAATTTGGACAGGGCACAGTGGAATGACTTGGCTCTGCTCTATGATATCTGGGGCCTTAGCTGGAACAATGCAAGTGCTGGGGACTAGAATCATCTGGAAGCTCTTTCAGTCACACCTGGTACCCAAGTTGAGATGTCTAAAAGACTAAACTGCTGACCACCCAGAATGCTCATGCATGACCCATCTTCCACTTAGCTTGGGTTCCTCACAGTATAGCAGCCTCAGAATAGTGGAAATGTTGAGAACTGTAAACACAGGTATTCTACCATGAAAGGAAGAGGCTGTATCTTCCTTGTGACCAGGCTCAGAAGTCAGTGCCATTTCCATGGTCTCCTATCAAAACATGGATAAGCTGACCCAGAATCAAGCAAGGAATCATAGACTTCACCTCTTTATGTAACAAGAGTGTCAAAGAATTTGGGGGCCATGTTTTAAAACAGCCATACTAAATGTATAGAATAAAATGAAGTAGTAATTAGATGTAGTAAAAAAATTAGAAATGTATAAGAAAGAAAATATAATCACAATACTCAGTATTATAAGAAAAGAATATTTATAATAGCATAAAATATAAATCCTGAATATTTTAAATAATAAATGAATTTTATTCATAAAATGAAGCAAATACCTTTGGAATTGGTAAGCAGATTCACTGAGCCAAAATGAGAGGGAAATGAAGCATTGCAGAGACGTCTTGAAAGTTCCAAAGAAACACACGCTAGGCTAGAAATCTTCAGTTAACCCATGATTGCACAACAGGTTATATTCATTCTTGTATTTTCTCAATAAGTGGTTCCTTATATTTGCTTTTCTTGAAGCTGACTGAGTCTTGGCTTTGCATTCAAGAATTTTTCCCAGTCTTTGTCTAGTTTTAGCCTGGTGATAACCACCCTTGCTCAGAAGCATGCCCATGTGGACATTTATGCCTATAGCCTTCTCACACTGCACACCTCAATGTAGATGACATATTTTTTTCTGTATATGTGACCTATCTTGCCAATTTCCTGACCTTTGTAGTGTCCTCAAAACACCTGGACCTTATCATCCTTACAGATGGACAGGAGTGGACATTGTACTTTTGCTGCAGCTCCTTAGGGAGCAGGGAAGACCTGCTTTTCCTGCACAAGTGTAAGGGAGCATTGAAGTGCCTTTTGTGGTTTTTCCTGCAGTCCAAAGTCATGAAGAGGCTGAACTTCATGGTGACTATCTGGTCCAGTCGGGCTCCTAAATACTGAATATTGGTTTAACCAATATTAAACCAATTGAATCCAGCTAATTGAATGTAAGGAAGATAGAAAAAGAGTGTTTGGTCATGTAAGAGATCTAAATATTCCTTTCATGTAGAATTAATAGATGTTGATATTTTTTTTTTAATTTTTTTTAATATTTATTTATTTTTGTTTTTTAGTTGTAGGCGGGCAGAATATCTTTATTTTATTTTTATGTGGTGCTGAGGATCGAACCCAGTGCCTTACGCGTGCTAGGCGAGCACGCTACCACTGCGCCATAACCCCAGCCACAGATGTTGAGATTTTTAAAATAAAAAAGCAATATTTGAAGATAAATAGCAGAAAAACTAGCCAAAGAAAAGGATATGGACAGACAGGGGGCATCTAGAGACTACTAGGTTATTTTCTTGTAAGTCTTGTCCAGCTTAATTTTTGAGTACCCTTTTTGGGTTTTGTTTTGTTTTTGTGGTGCTAGGAATCAGACTCAGTCTCACACATGCAAGGCAAGCAAGCACTCTCCTCCTGAGTTAAGCCCTCATACCTATCCCATTTGTTTTCATTTTAAAACTTTGAAATTAAAAATGTAATGTAATTCCACTTCTAGGAACCAATCCTAAGAAAAACTTCAAAGATGTAAGCAAATACTTACATATTAAAAAATGTACTAAAATATTAATTATATTCAACATAGTCCTTGAAACTCTAGCCAGAGCAATTAGACAGACAAAAGAAATTAAAGGGATACAAATGGGACTTCCGGCAAGATGGCGGCTTAGAGGGACGCAGCTACCAGTCTCCCCAAACAAAAGACCAGAAACTGCGGTACAACCTTCTCCCACCCGGCTTTTGGACAGCACGGAAGGAAATTTCACTCGCACGGGTAAGCAGAGCCAGCAGCCGTAGACACAGCGCGACTCCAGCGGCTGTGGCCGAAAGCGGCCCGGGGCA
>CM053406.1:48089564-48237040 GCA_028644305.1 Xerus rutilus
ATTAAAGCAATTTGAAAAAGTGTTAATGCCACTCCTCCTCCTCCTCCTCCTCCTCCTCCTCCTCCTCCTCTTCTTCTTCTTCTTCTTCTTCTTATTTTCTTAGTTTTGGAAAATATTTTTCACCAAAATGTGCTACTTAACATTAATGTATAGTGGACCTTTTCTTGTTATATGAAAATGCATAAATAAAGATTTGCAAGTCTGGAAAAAATAAAAAAAATAAAGGGATACAAATGGGAAAAAAAGAACTCAAACCATTACCATTTGCCAATGACATGATTCTATACTTAGGATCTAAAAATTCCACCAGAAAACTCTAGAATTAATAAATGAATTCAGTAAAGTAGCAAGATATAAAATCAATACCCATAAATCAAATGCATTTCTATATATCAGTGATGAATCCTCTGAAACAGAAATTAAGAAAACTACCAAAGTCACAATAGCCTCAAAAAAATAAAATACTTGGGAATCAATTTAACAAAATAGATGAAAGACCTCTACAATGAAAACTACAGGACACTAAAGAAAGAAATTGAGGAAGATCTTAGAAGATGGAAGGATCTCCCATGCTCTTGGATAAGCAGAATCAATATTGTCAAAATGGCCATACTACCTAAAGCATTATACAGATTTAATGTGATTCTAATTAAAATCCCAACATCATTTCTTATAGAAATAGAAAAGGCAATCATGAAATTCATTTGGAAAAAAGAGAGACCCAGAATAGTGAAAGCAATCCTTAGTAAGAAGAGTGAAGCAGGAGGCATCACAATACCAGATCTTAAATTATACTACAAAACTGTAGTAACAAAAACGACATGGTATTGGCACCAAAATAGACATGTGGACCAATGGTACAGAATAGAAGACACAGAGACAAACCCACATAAATATAGTTATCTCATACTAGATAAAGGCACCAAAACATACATTGGAGAAAAGATAGACTCTTCAACAAATGATGCTGGGAAAACTGGAAATCTATATGTAGCAAAATGAAACTAAACTCCTATCTCTCACCATGGACAAAACTCAAAGTCGATCAAGGTCTTAGGAATTAGACCAGAGACTCTGCGCCTAATAAAATAAAAAGTAGTCCCAAACTGTCATCACATTGGATTAGGCCCTGACTTCCTTAACAAGACTCTTAATGCTCAAGAAATAAAATCAAGAATCAATAAATGGGATGGATTCGAACTAAAAATCTTCTTCTCAGCAAAAGAAACAATCAATGAGGTGAAGAGAGAGCCTACATTTTGGGAGTAAATTTTTACCTCACACACATCTCCAAGATATATAAAGAACTCAAAAAACTTAACACCAAAAAAACAAACAACCCAATCAATAAATGGGCTAAGGAGCTGAACAGACACTTCTCAGAAGAAGATATATAATCGATCAACAAATATATGAAAAAATGTTCAACATCTCTAGCAATTAGAAAAGTGCAAATCAAAACTGCTCTAAGATTTCATCTCATGCCAGTCAGAATGGCAGTTATCAAGAATACAAACAACGAACTGGGCATGGTGGCTCAAGCCTGTAATCCCAGCACTTAGGGAGGCTGAGACAGGAGAATCGCGAGTTCAAAGCCAGCCTCAGCAATGGCGAGGTGCTAAGCAACTCAGTGAGACCCTGTCTCTATATAAAACACAAAATAGGGCTGGGGATGTGGGTCAGTGGTTGAGTACCCCTGAGTTCAATCCCCAGTACCAAAAAAAAAAAAAGAATACAAACAACAGTAAGTGTTGGTGAGGAGGGAAAGGACCATTCATACGTTGCTAGTGGGACTACAGATTGGTGCAACCAATATAGAAAGCAGTATGGAGATTCCTTAGAAAACTTGGAATGGAACCACTATTTGACCCAGCTATCCCACTCCTCGGTCTATATGCAAAGGACTTAAAAACAGCATACTATAGTGACACAGCCACTTCAACGTTTATAGTAGCTCAATTCACAATAGCTAAACTGTGGAACCAACCTAGATGCCCTTCAATAATAGATGAATGGATAAAGAAACTGTGGTATATTGACACAGTGGAATATTACTCAGCAATAAAAGAGAAGAAAATTATGGCATTTGCAGGTAAATGGATGGAGTTGGAGAATATCATGCTAAGCAAAGTAAGCCATTCCAAAAAACTAAAGGCTGAATTTTCTCTCTGATAAGTGGATGATGATCCATATAGGGGAGGGGGCTTGGGAAGAATGGAGAAACTTTGGTCAAAGGGAGGGGACGTGGGGGCAGGAAAGATGGTGGAATGAGATGGACATCATTGCTCTAGGTACATGTATGACTGCACACATGGTGCAACTCTACATCATGTACAACCAGAGAAATGAAAAGTTGTGCTTCATTTGTGTACAATGAATCAAAATGCATTGTACTGTCATGTATACCTAATTAGAGTAAATCAATTTTAAAAATAAATAAATATATCATTTAAAATATTAGTTATGAAAGGAAGAAAATGAAAAGTGACCCATTTAAAAGTGTGAAAAAGGTTAAGTGAAGTATGGTACATGAAATATCATACCACTATTGAATATTATATTACTGGAGTGTATTTGTGTGTTTTTTGACAGCTGAACTGAAAATATATACACAGATGGTGCTACTAACTCTAATTGGGTTGCATTAGAATACATTGCAGATTTACATTTTGTTTGAAAAGTTCCAGCTGAATATGTTAAATGAAAGCTAGCATAGCAGCTCTCCCTTGGATATTCACTAATATAAGTGTGCACCTAGGAATAACATAGATACGACTTTTAAAGCAAAGGTACATGTTTCACTCCTGTTTCTTTTCAAACTTACAAAGTTGTAAATACAGACAATAAGAGCAATCCACGATTTCCTCAACACCTGGTAAAATATCCCAAAAATTATTACCTGCAACTGGATTTTAGATTCAAAAGGATATCCATTAAAGAAGCCTGTATCTTGGGCAATAATTCAATAACTCAAATAAATCAAATAAACCTAGTGTAGAGGTGAGAAAACCCTGAGATGTTTTGTGGAAATGATGTCCCACCCTCTAAGCTAGATCACTGTGGTCATTTCTAAATCCTCATCCTTCAGAAAGACTGGTAGTTTACACCCCCAGGCTGCTTTGGTTTATACCAATGACTTCAGGCCTTTCTTCTTATATCTACCTGAGTCAGGAAAGGGATCACTGATAAAGAGAAAATGGATTCCTCCAAAGCAAATAAGAAGTAAGCTAGTTTCTGCCAGGGCAACATTCTTCAGATTAAAGACTCTTCCCTGTGCCACTCCCATCCACTCCCCACCCTGCCCCTGGATTGAACCCAGGGCCTTTTTAATTTTTATTAAAATTAAAAAATAAAAATTACATAATATCACTGAATTTCCTAGGCTGCCCTCAAACTTGGAATCTTCCTGCCTTGAGCTTCCTAATAGCTGGGATCACAGGTGTGCACCACTGGGCCTGGCTAAATTGAAGACTCTACTGGAGTTTATCTTCTACATTGAAATATATATGTTTTGGAAAGCTCTATATGATAATGATCCTGTTCTATGAATGCCTTGGAGTCAGAGATAGGAAATGCACTTTGCATAACATCTGAGAGAGAGATTTCATTCTAAATCTCAAGGTTACTTCTAGTACCCTTTCCAATTCTTGCATGTTATTTACCCTCTTGTTTATTTTTGTGACCCTTTCCTCCCTTAGTCTTGAATTTTATTATAAGATCTTGAAGGATAATGGCAAGTTGACCTTTGAATTACCTTTAGTACCTGGCACAGTGGCTTACTTGAAGTAGTCATCCAATTAATATTTATCCAAAAGTGTGCATGGACTGGGCATGGTGGCACATGCCATTAGTCCCAGTGACTTGGGAGGCTAAGGCAGGATCTCAAATTCAAGGCCAGCCCCAGCAACTTAGCAAGACCCTGTTTCAAAATTTTAAAAATCAAAAAGGCCAGGGATGTAGCTGAGTGGTAAAGCAACCATGGATTAAATTTCCAGTACCAAAAAAAAAATGTGTATGTGGTATAGCCTTCACTGGGTGAAGCTGTTTGGTGGCAGTTCTGTTTTGTCAAATAAAAAATATAAAATTGGTATAGTAGAAGTGGCTTGTAGAGAACCAGGATTTGAAAGACCTGGATTCTAGTTTGGGCTCTCCAGCCTCTGTGTAACTCTAATCACATTCTCTCATGTCCTTTTTATTATTTTCTATAAAATGAAAGCATTGAACTAGATCATTTCTAAAGTCCTTTTCAGCTCTCAGGTAAACCTAAGAAATTGGTCTTTTAGACAAGAGTCTACTATAAGAAAATTATTCATCTCTATTAGAAACTTATACAAGTATTGACACTGAAAAATAGAAAAATCTTGTTCCCCATGATAGAAATCGCCTCTGATTTCTTATTGTCACATGTAAAATTATTTCCTGCTCTGCCCAGACAGGTTTGTGTCCCGTCTACTCTTTTGATTTCCTGCTTGGAGACAGTGAGAATTATTGACTAGACAAGGAAGCGAGGAGATCACATTCGCTTAGTACCCATTCAAAATCATTGTGAAGTTAGGAGAAAGAACACCTCTGGAATTTTTCCTTTTGGGCCTTGCCACCTCTTCTCCGACTCTCAAAACACCCCCCACAAACATTTTACAATTAGATAATCCTCTTCATCACAACCATAGGCCATGGGCATATGCACAAACATGTACCCTTTCATAAGAGGCCGTTAAGAACACAAGGCTGGACCCCAGAACAGCTGAAAAATATTTGTTGAGCATTGTGTCTATACTAAATTCAACAGATCCCTCCCTACCTTAATTTTGAATTTAAATTTATAGCTGCTGAAAAATAATGATCAGGTAAAAATACTGTTAGTGAATGGGTGATTCACCCCAGGGAAGTAAATTCAGTACTCAGTTTTCATTTTGATTCCTAATAAAAGAAAGTAGAATCCTTCAGAGAACCACCAAGCTCTGTCTCTCACAGGGAGTCCAGGGGCTATTGCAGGTCAGCAAGCTTTATTTTTAATGATCCTTCTAGTTTTCTGCCGCCGTTATAAGTCACCTGAAGAAAAAAGAATTATGATTATATTTTTCTTGGCCATTCCTGAAAGTACTGAAATGTCACTTAGGCTTGTGACATTCTGACACTGTCATAACCTATCATAACCAGCTATAAAACACCTTAAGTTTACTACATATTACCATTGCTGTGCTATAACTCACTTGTCCCTATATATCCTGCTGTTACTCCTTATTCAAAAAGTAAAACAAAGACTGCTAGACAAAGCTTGTGTGCACAAAAATAACACATGAAGATTCTTAAAAAAGAACATGCACATTCAGAGAGTCCACAGTAATACTACAAGTGATGTTCTTCTAGTTACCTAAGGTATTCTGATTCATTTCAAAAGGAATAATATTTCATTATCCTCTACTGTAGAAGGTGTACATCTCAGGCATTTAAAAGAACCGTATGTGTAATCACAGACTATGAAATGACTCTAGATATCTCCTAAATTAAAATATTTCTTAAGATTTTTTTGGTAAAGTGCTTGACTATAGAAGATATAGCAATAAACTGAGGCTGGGATGCAGTTCATTGGTTGGTGTTTGCCTAGCATGTGTGCGGTGCTGGGTTCAGTCCCCAGCATTGCAAGAATAAAAGGAAGAAGAACAAGGAGAAGCATGGCATAGTGGCACACGCCTATAATTCCAGCGTCTCAGGAGGCTGAGGCAAGAGGATCGTAAGTTCGTGGCTAGGCTCAGCAATTTAGTGAGAACTTTCTCAAAATAAAAATAAAAGGCAGCCAAGTGCTGTGGCGCAAGCCTGTAATCCCAGCACTTAGGGAGGCTGACACAGGAGAATCGCGAGTTCAAAGCCAGCCTCAGCAACAGCAAGTCCCTAAGCAACTCAGTGAGACCCTGTCTCTACATAAAACACAAAATACGGCTGGGGATGTGGCTCAGTGGTAGAACACCCCTGGATTCAATCCCCAGTACTGCCAAAAAGAAGAAGAAAACAGCAATAAATTGCCTAAAGATCATCTGTGGTTTAGGAATAAGAAAAATACCTGAATACTAGAAGTTATGGCATTTGGGGAGCTCAGAAGAAAAAGAATTTGCATACAGTGGGGAAAATAAGGAAAGGGTTTGTGAAGTACACAACATGTGAAGGTCTTGAAGGAGGGAACTGAGAGCTTAGCAAAGGAAGACATGAAAAGGTGATTGTTGGACAGGTATGTAGTGTATTCAAAGAAAAGCAAGTTTTATGATTTGGATGGGGGCACTGCAAGAAACAGATGAAAAATTACTCAGAAATAACAGGTATTCACAATAGCCAAAAGGCAGAAATAGCCTAATTGTCCATTAACTGATGAATGGATAAACAAATGTGGTATGTGTATATAATGGAACATTATTCACTCATAAAAAAGGAATGCAGTATCAATGCATGCTTCAACATGGGTGAACCTTGAAAACATTATGCTAAACAAAAAAAATCAGACACAAAAGGTTACATCTTATCTGACTACATTTATGTTAGATATTCAGAATGGGTAAATCCACAGGACAAAAATTATACTGGTGGTTGCCAGGGGCTGAGAGATGGGGAAAATGGAGAATGAATATTTAATGGATACAAGTATCCTTTTGAGGTGATAAAAAATGTTCAGAACTTGGTAACAGTGAAGTTTGGACAGTATTTTGAATATATTGAATGCCACTGAATGATGCCCTTTAAACTTGTTAAAATGATCTTGGCATGGTGCCACATGTGTATAGTCCCAGCAAACCAGGAGGCCAAGGAAGATCACAAATTTGAGGTCAGGCTCAGCAGTTTAGCAAGATTGTCTCTCAAAGAAAAATTCTTAAAGTGGTAGGGATTTAACTCAGAGACATTGTTTTCAATCACGGGAAAAAAATAATGAAGTTAAAATGATAATGTTTATGTTATGTGAATTTTACCTGAATTAGAAAAAAGATTCTGGGATGTTTTCCTGTGGAAAATGAACTTGATTCCAAAATCATGAATCAAGCAGGGCAACTAAGGATGACTGGGTGCAGGTAACATGTCAAACCTGACCCAGGGTTGACACTTTTTGCTGGCATCAGAGGCCACCTCTTCAGAGGCTACAATGCCCAGGTGGCTGGAAGTGGTAGAGTTGGTGATGCTGGTGAGGGTGTGCATATTGAGCCCTAGTATAGCCAATTTCCCAAATTGGCAGATCCCTAGGGATCCAGATCCAACCATGTGGTTCTAGATTTTCTGGTGCTTTTACCATAATTCACATGCTGTGCTGGGTCACTTCACATATCCAGATACTTTTCAATGGACAAATTAGGTATCCATCCTAATGATGAAGCCTGAAAGTGTGGACTCAACTCTTTACAAGTAGGAGCCAGATGAGAATTTCAAGAAATGATAGACTTAATATTGTACATTAAAGTTATAAATGAAAGTAGTTTTGCCAAGAAAAAAAAAGTCATAAAGCAGATGTTGAAAGTGTGTAGGCCAGGCATTGTTTAGTCTTAACCATACTTGCGGGAGCTCAATTTGGCTACATCATGGGCAAAAGGAACAAGGAGATACTAGAGACAAAGAGATCAATTAAGATGCTTTGGGAAACCTGTTAATAACAGGAGGAAAAGTCCCAGAGGTTTGACCCTGAGAAGAGGAAGGTAGGGAAGTTCAGTGTAAAATTCTTTTCAGAGAAAAAATGTATAGGACCTGAAAACTGATATGATATAAGATGACAGGTGTGAACTGGAGATGGGACAGTCAGAGATCAAAACCAAAACTTTGAACTTGAATAACAGGGGGAAAAAATGCCATTAATAGGAAAAGGAAAATAAAATGCAAAAATTGGTTTAAGTTAGGTTTTCAGCATGGTGGTAAGTGAACCATCTGTTGACAGCCATTGCCTTGGGACCTTACCACTGGAGGAAACTACTCCATTCTGCTATCAGCCTGATTTCCTTGCTTATGGCCTTTCTAAGATCTGGGCAAATTTGTTTTTCTTGGTCAAGCTTTGCCACTTTAAATTTCATGTTTCTTGCATATACCAAGAAGGCATAGCAAGAAAAAACAGGTTGTAAAGAAATAAGAAAACCTCTGAGCTCACAATGGTGAGCATGTAGGGTGGGATGGCTATAGACCAAGCAGTTCAGTTCTGAATGCTGTTAACTTCCTTGCAGATGCTCTGTGCTCTATTCTTAGTAGACAAGAATGATTAAGATAGCAAAGAGAAGCCCTGACTTTTATCTTTGTGTTCTATTACCTTTCCAACTTTGTCACTGGAAGCCTAACAACAGTAGGCCTGCTCCTACCAAGGCAGAACTCAGTGGGCTGCTCTAACTTCAAAGCTAGCAGATTTAGTAGATTGCTGATGGGTTACCATTTTTTGATCCCCATACACTATACCCAAACTATTCTAGAAAGAGGTTAAAGGTATCCTTCCTCCCATTCTATGTTCCCTCAAGATCTCCTTTTTTACATATAAACTCAGCTTTCCCTCTAAATACCAGTGCAAATACACAGAGATGTATTTTCTTTTAAAGGAGCCAACATTTCTGCCAGTGTCAAAGCAAAAGACCTTTAAAACATGGTTGTTTTGCAGCTATCAATGTAATTTTTTTTTGTTTTTCCTTTTCACATAAAATGACTGATCAGTTAAAATAACTGGATAAATGGTTAGTAGGAAACTGGACACTCACATAGACTCAAAGAACCCAACAGATTACTTAGTAAATATATAGGGAAGCAACAAACAAACTTAGTTTCAGCAGTAATGGGACAGACGGATATTGAGTGATTCCTGCCATAATGGAAAGAGACGTTTGCAGTATCACCTGTGTAGTTGTCTTGCCAAAAATGTTTAACCTGAATCTCATCAGGAGAAAACATAACTGACCTGGACTCCTTCTAAAAATGTCATTATGAGAGACAAAAAAAGTAATGGTGTGAGGGCTGTTCTACAATAGAAAGGATTAAAAAGATGATATCCAGAGGCAATGTATGATTTTTAATTCAGTCTTCAACTGGGATTAGAACAGTTTCACAGGACACTGTTGGTTCAATTTAGAAATGTGAATATGAATTGCATTTCAAATAATATGATAAAGGGCAAACTTAGATGTGCTAATGGGCTTGTGGAGTATGTAGGAGAATATCTTGTTCTCATGAGATAAAGCTAAAGCCTTTAGTCTTTAGGGATAAAGCTGAAGTCTTTAGGGATGATCATCATGATGTCTTCAACTTACTCTCAGATAGCAAACGGTCATCTAAAGAAAGAGATGACAAAATGTTAGCAACCAGTAAACCTAGGTGGAGGGCAAATGTGTGTTCATTATATTCTTTTAACTAAAAAGCTGGGGGAAGGGAGGTAGTTTGCCTTGAAGGTTTAAAAAGAAAATCCTTAAAAATGACTTATTCCAAAATTTACCTGGTAACATTTGGGAAGAATAACCTAGCAAGTAGAGATGATCAGCCTCTAGCAATTTCTGGACTCCCTGCTGTTTGAATATTAGTTTTCTGCATTTAGAAAAAGGTGTCCCCCTATCCAACTTTGAAGTCCAGATAATAGTAGTTGGAAATTGGAAACAGTTCATTTATGTCATCCAATCCTTCTTTGTTACCTGACTTATAAAAAAGCATTTGTTTCTTAAAGTAAAAGACCACATTGTACATCCATTACTTACCAACAGGGAATCTGTCTGCCTTTGGTCTGCAGAGCCCGATATATAAACCTTTGGAATTAATCCCTTTGTGCATCCTCTCAATCAGCATGCTGGCCCTTTTTTGCTTTTGTACAGAATATTGTTTTACAGTGCTCACCATGGCTGTCTGAGGAGGCCTCCAGTGTCATGAACACTGGCATGCTCCCTTGTCTATTCGCACATTTTTTAAAGATAAAACAAGGTTCAAACCACACATTCTCTGTGAACTGTTAAAGATTGGGAAAATTTACTTTCTTTTCTCATGACCTGGATTGTCTAGAAGCACACCTACAGGAGGCAAAGAGATGAGTGAATCCCTTTTAAAGACCCTGGTAATGAAGCCCTCAGGGAATTGCCATGTATGGTAGAATTTACAGTGGCTTCTGGAGATGAACAGTGTAGCAGGAAGAGGTACAGGACTGCTGCTGTTGGAATACAGTCGTCTGTATTTATTTTATATCAGCCTATTTTGGGTCCCAGTGAGAAAGTTATTTTAATACTATCTTGCTCTGCTAGAAATATACATGACAAGTGGCAGATGTCAGAAAGGATGGGAGAGTTACAGTACTGCACTCTCCTTGAGACTTAAGGGGTTTATATAGTTGTTCTCCTTTAGCTTTTGAAGTCAACACTGATGCACATAGAAACATAAGTAGGAAAGGACATTAGATAGTGACCAGACCAATGATCCTTAAACAAGTCAAAATCCCATGAGTAGGAGGTTGGGAATCTTCATTTTTCACAAACTGCCCAGGTGATTCCAAGACAGCTAGTCCAGTGTGGATAGAGCCCAGCACTTGGGAACTTATGGCCTAATCCAGTACTCTTACTTTATAACAAGGAAATGCAGACCCATTAAAAATTTTTTAATCCAATTAAGGCCTAGAAACTGTATTTTCTGGTCCCTACCATGTCCCTCTTCCAAGGAGGTCACAGTGCCTCTTGGAGTGGTCACAATTAAGATCATAGGTACTTGCTTTCCTTAGGAGATGAGGCCTTACTGCCTGAGGCTTGGAGGAGTCCATCCTGAAGTCTGCCTGGAGGTCTCCTGACTTCTGTTCTAGGCACCTTGCACTGCATCACGCTGCTGTCCTGAAGCAAGCACTGAATTACACTAAAGCTGCTAAATTGTTCTTCTTTGTCTTATCCTTTTATTGTTCAGTGTTCATGGAATATTTGCAGTGATTTGCTATAGTTAGAAACTTAGGAAAAGAAAATAGTCATTGTTCAATATGGGCAAAACTTATTTGTAAGGTGTTGACTAACGCCTCCACATTAGCTCTGTCCTACCTCTAAACCATAACATCCAACTTTCCTATAAGTAGTGTAAGTAAAGTGAGTCTTGCTTCATAAGTTTCCTGAATAGACAGTTACATAAGTGAATCATATGAAGAAAAGGCATTCATCTGTCATTCAGCATTCAGATACTGATCCCAACATGGGATAGTGTGAGCAAGACAGAAAATTTCCCTGTTTTCATGGAGCTTAAGTTCTAGAGAAAGATTTCTGTGAAGCCTATTTAAAATATGAAATAATGTAAAATAATATTGTGCAGCCCCCTAGAATATAAGCTTCATGAGGACAGGGATTTCTTCTCTTCTGTTTCTGACTGCATCTCTAGAGCCTCAGTAGAACCTGACTCAGAGTAGGTACTCAATGAATATTTGCTGAATGAATGAACAACCATTAGGTATCACGGAAACTGTAGCCCCTCCCAAATTAAGTATTTTACAAAAATAATAAGAATAGGTAATATATCATGAGAAATATTATTCATATTTGGATTTACTTCTAATTTGCTGTATTTTTGTAAGCTCTGAAGCTTTGTGTGGAAAACATCGCAATACCTACTCCCAGCATGTGTGTGGTATGTGTAGATGTTATATTCATATATCAACTGGAAATTATATACACACACATCACATAATCAGCCTCAATGTCAGGTGTCTACTCACATAAAATGAATTCAAGAAACAGCTAGGAGCTGGAGAACTTAAAGACCAAGTGTGTCACAAAAGTGCTGCTGCTGAATTTTGGTTGCAAGCCATCCATGGATTATTCATAGGATCAAGGAAGAATAGTGCATGTTTGCACAATATCAAAGCAAATGACTAGGTCCTAAGCAAGGCCTACAGATTTGTTCTGGGCTATTCCTGCCCGCAGAAGTTACCGTGGTGAGGGAGGGGACTTTCAGTATAGACAAAACAACTTTATTTTAGGAAAAGATGCCCCTATACAAATAGACAAACATAAAATATCTGTGCAGAAAAGAACAGCCTGGTTTTAAAATTTTGGTAAGAATGGACTCCTTCCTATGGTGTAATGCATCTCAGTACTAAGTTCAGGCTCTTTTTAGTCCACTAGAAACCCTAGATCCCTAAAAACCTTTGAAGAGCAGACTGAAGACTCTGAACCCTTTTATAAATAATATATTGATTTTAGAAGCTTCTTCTTTCATTGAAATGTTCAAATCAAAATTTCAGAGTGTTTTGTGGTTGTGCCAATAGCTGTGCATGAGCAGTGGCTTGTTATAAGTTTCTTATTTTGAAAAAAGGAAAACAATGCAGCATCTTTGGATGAATTTTTAAAAGGTTACAAAGAAGCAAGAAATATTAGACAATGTAATAAACATTTCCTTTTTTCTCAAGGGATAGTCTCCCCACTTTAATTACTGGGATAGTGTAATTTTGGACTCAGAAACAATGTAGTTCCAATATCTAACCTGTTATAAAGATAAAGTACTCTTGTTCTGTGCAGAAATGACAGAAGTTTTATTCTGAAGTCTGCAGAACACAAGTTGACCTGCCAGCAAAGGTTAATACATTGTTGTCTATTAAGATTTGATATATAACACATTTGTATTTATTAATTTTAAGTCATTATTCAGTAACAACTAAAAATATCCTTAAATCAAATTTGACTGGGTGCGGTGGCGCACACCTGTAATCCCAGCACTTGAGGAGACTGAGACAGGAGAATCGCGAGTTCAAAGCCAGCCTCAACAAGGCTCTAAGCAACTCAGTGAGACCCTCTCTCTAAATAAAACACAAAGTAGGGCTGTAGATGTGGCTCAGTGGTTGAGTATCCCTGAGTTCAATCCGCAATTAAAAAAAAAAAAATCTGGTCTCACACAGAATATTTCCTTCACCTCCTTCCTCTCCCCCACTCTGGGGCTAGCAGTCAGACCCAAAGCTTCATGCTTGCTAAGCACTAAACTACATACCCAGCCCATACCTCCTCTTTTCTTTCCCATCCTCATCCCTAGTGTGGGTAAGTGGATGGATGGGGAGTTTTCGACACACGGCAACATAAGAAAAATTACACCAAGAGATGTGAGAAACAATTGACCCCACAGATTACTTACAAATTGGATGATCCTCAGAGATCTATCTATGGAGTGATCTGATAGTTGTGTTAACTAAATTATCCAATTTATTATCAAGAGTGGGACTGCCTGACATTTTCTGCCATCTGAACTGATGAAGTATGTAATATTCCACAAAGTATTCTTGCCACGAATGTTTAACCTAAATCTGAACAAGCTTCCCCAGAGCCAACTATTTTTATAAGCAAAACAGGGAAGTTAAATAATACAAGGAAGACAAAATAAGACAAATTTTAAAAGAGACACTTTAAACACAGCCATCCTGGTATCCTCAAAAAATCATGAGAAGTCAATGACTTTCATTTTTATTTCATGAAAAAGAATGGAGGGGGGCTGGGTTTGTGGCTCAGTGGTAGAACACTTGCCTCGCAAGTGTGAAGCACTGGGTTCGATTCTCAGCACCACATTAAAAAAAAAAAAAAAACAAATAAAACAAAATAAAAGTATTTAAAAATATTTTTAAAAAAAAGAATGGAGGGAACTAGTCCAGATTTAAAAGCCCAAAGGAGACATAGAAAACAGATCTAAGCCAGGTGCCATGGCACATACCTGTAATCCAAGCAGCTCAGGAGCCTGAGGCAGGAGGATAAGTTCAAAGTCAGCCTCAGCAACCATGAGGTGCTAAGCAACTCATTGAGACTCTGTCTCTAAATAAAATACCAAAAATAGGGCTGGGATGTGGCTCAGTGGTCAAGTGCCCCTGAATTCAATCCCTGGTACCCTCCTCCCAAAAAATTGATCTAGTGTGTCAATCTTGATTTATTCTGGTTTCTGGGGAGAAAAGATATGAAAGATAGTCCTGGAACCATTGGCGAAATTTGAATATGGATTGTATGTTAGATGATATGACATTTTTGTTAGTTTTTGACTCAGATAGTGGTTGTGTGCTTATGTATGAGCTGTACTGTGCATATAAAATATTTGCTGTAGCATGTAGGGGTAAAGAGTTATGATGTCTGCACTTGTCAAATCCTAAGAGAGTACTTATGTGCTCCTTGAACTATTCTTTCAACTTTCCTTTGTGTTTGAAATATATACGTGTATGTGTATATGTATAATATATATCATATATATTATAATATAATATGATATACACATATTAGAGAGAGAGACATCACTTAGTATGTGTGTGTATATGATCCAGTATATATACATTGAATAGAGGGGATGGAGAAAGGGGAAAGAGTTGATTTCTATTCTTTGAGAAACAGAAGTTATATAAACACTAAATAATTTTTAAAGAACTAACAAATTAATTTTCTATTTTAGGCTCAAGAAAAAGGAAGATTAAACTATGCTAAGGTAGGTAGATTTTATACATGCTATATCATTTTATGCATTTCGATTTGGTATTTGGTTTTTGTTTATATTTGAAATGTAAAAAGAGGCTCATTACATTTCAAGCTGAGGAATGTTTCCCATTAAGTACTAGTCATTAGCAAGTAGAATTAGATTTACTCAACAATAAATGTATCTCTGGACTGCCACAGCGGCGCACACCTGTAATCCCAGTAGCTCAAGAGGCTGAGACAGGAGAATGGCGAGTTCAAAGCCAGCCTCAGCAACGGCGAGGCACTAAGCAACTCAGAGATTCTGTCTCTAAATAAAACACAAAATAGGGCTGGGATGTGGCTCAGTCGTCGAGTGCCCCTGAGTTCAATCCTTGGTTCCCCCTTACTCAAATTAAAAAAAAAAAAATAAGCATCTCTGAGTGAGTGCCTGTTTCATTCTAGGCACTGTATTAGGTATTGAGAATACAACAGTAAACCAAATAAAATCTTTCCTTTCAGGACATTTACAATCTAGTGGGGGAAATGGATAACTAAGTAAACAACTAAATAGATAATATAATGTCAGTTAATAATAATTGCTATACAGAAAAATAAACAGAATAAAATCACTAATTATTGAAAAGAAACCCATGGCCTATGATGAAAGACAATTTTTAGTGCCATCAAGAATCTCTGGCATCCTAATCAATTTTCTGTTGCTGTAACAAAATGCCTAGAGTGGGTAGTTTATAGATGATAAAAGTTTATTTGGCTTGTAGTTCTGGAGGCTAGGAATTCTGAGAACACAGTGTTGGCATCTGGTGAGGACCTTTTTGCCACAACATAACCTGCTAGAGGTCATCACAGGTTAAGAGAGAGCAAGTATGCTCTCAAGTGTCTCTTCTAATGCCATCATGGGGTCTCACCCTCATGACCTCATCTAATCCTAATTACCTCCTAAAGATTCTACTTCCAAATGTCATCAACATATGAACTGGGGGGTTAAGTTTCCAACACATGGACTTTTGGGGGACACATTTAAACCACAGCATCTGGGAAGTGCTATATGAGACAGACTCCATTTCTTTTTTTTTTTTTTAATTTTTTTTTAGTTGTAGATGGACACAATGTCTTTATTTTATTGCTTTGTATGTGGTGCTGAGGATCGAACCCAGGGCCTCACGCATGCGAGGCAAGCGCTCTACCGCTGAGCTACAATCCCAGCCCCAGACTCCATTTCTAATAGGCACAAGTTCTCCCATTATCTTTGGAGCTTTTGAAGACACACACCTGGGTATCACTGAATAAAACCGTTACCAAGATTAAAATCCCTGATGGGGTCAAGTAAGTGGCCCACTCCTATAATCCCATCTCTTCAGGAGGCTGAGGCAGGAGGATAGCAAGGCTTTCCTGGGCAGTTTAGACTCTGTCTCAAATTTTTAAAAAGGGCTGGATGCCAGGCATAGTGACACAAATTATTTATTCCAGGAGGCAGAGGCAAAAGGATCACAATTTTTTTAAAATCTTTATTTTATTTATTTATGCATTTTGTATGTGGTGCTGAGAGTTGAACCCAGTGCCTCACGCGTGCGAGGCAAGCGCTCTGCCACTGAGCCACAACCCCAGTCCAGAGGATCACAATTTTGAGGCCAACGTGGGGCAGTTTAGCAAGACCCTGTCTCAATACAAAGGGCATGTAGCTCAGTGGTAGAGTGCTTGCCTATCATGCACAAGGCACTGGTGGTTCTATCTCCAACAAACCTCCTCCCACAAAAAAAGTACTCATGAGGAGAACAGCATGGGGCAGAGCAAGCTGGAGTGATTTGAAAAAGTCTCTTCAGATAATTCTGATACAGAGCCTTAGCTAAAAGCTACTGTGGGCGTTCAGATGTCAGTGTGCCAGTGCAGGCCTGTGGACACACTTGGGTCACAAATGGAACATTTAGTCCATGTGTGGCATGCATTCATCTCCTTGGCTAAAGGAATGTGCTAACTCTCTGTTTTATACAATTCAGAAGGTGAGCACACTTGTACTCAAAAGACAGGAAGAAATAAATATGACCCAAAAAGGCTTTTGTTGCCATGGAACCACCAAAATCCACATAGACCTTTCCAAGGCTGACCTAGAATCTTCCACTGATAGTTCCAGAGATGCATACCCATGGCTCTGTGCCTTTACTCTCCTTTCCTTGCCCCAAAGGCACCTCTCCTTTTATCTGCCCCATAAACTTTTTTTGTTGGGGGGGTGACAGGGGTACTTAACCACTGAGCCACATCTCCAGCCTTTTTTGTTTTTTATTTTGAGACAAAGTCTCACTGAGTTGCTTAGGGCCTCGCTAAATTGCTAAGGCCAACCTTGAATTTGTAATCCTTCTACCTCAGCCTCCTAAGCCACTGGGATTACAGGTATGAGCCACTGTGCCCAGCTGCCTCATAAACTTTTGCCTCCTTTAAGAAAAACTAGAGGGATTGAGGATGTAATTCAGTGGTAGAGTGCGTACCTATGTGCAAAGCCCTAGGTTCAATCCCCAGTACCAAAAAGAGAGAGAACAAACATGACCTCTACATCAATAGTCTCCCCCACTAATAATACCCCACACCAGAGCAATACATTTGTTTCTGTCAGTGGGCTTACATCAACACATCATTCTCACCCAGAGTCTGTAGTTTATGTCTGCTCTACCCTTGGTATTACATCTCTGGTCCTTTTATTTATCCTCTTTCCTGTTGTTGACTTTCATCCCACCAGTCAATCATGTGAGAAATTGCACCTACCTCCTCAGCCCTAAATTCTATGACCAAGTCATACCAGTTGTATGTTCTGTGTTTTCTTGAATCTGATCTTTCTTCTTTTGGGGTGGGATAGGGAGGGGAATAGGGTTTGAACCCAGAGGTGCTTTACTGCTAAGCTACATCCCCAGTCCTTTTTTTTTTTTTGCAGAATCTCACTAAGTTGCCATGTCTGGTCTCAAACTTGTGATCCTCCTGCCTCAGCCTCCCAAATTGCTGACATTATAGGCATGCCCCATCATGGCTGGCCCAATCTTTCTTGTTGATCTCTCCTTCATTGCTTATGTATAGTCTTTTCATTTGAATCACTGAAAAACCTACTGCCTGGTCTCTCTTTCTTTTGTCCCCACAGATCCATTATTAGACAGATTATCTATCTAAACCACAAGTCTGACAGTTTTGTTTTCTAGCTTAAATACCTCTACATTGGCTCCATGTTGCCTATATGGCATTCAGTTTGCTAGATTTATATATACAGGGCCATGGTAGCCTGACCCTACAGGGACTCTCGAGTTTTATCTCCCATTGTGCTCCAGCAACACCAGATTACAAAATACAGATTATTTCTGTTCTCTGTGCCTTTACTAATGTTGTCCACTGTGCTTGGAAGGCTCTTCCTCTTTTATCTGGTCCCTTCTGCTCACCTATAAAGGTTAATTTAGAGTCATCTCCTCTAGGGAGTCCTAATTCCCCAGGCTAGATTAGGTGTTTCTTGACTTCTTTGATACACTGTGCATCTCTGACGTTGCACTTTCTCTGTAATACTGTAATGATTCATTTATGAGGCAGATCATAGACTGTGAGCTCTTCAAGGATAGGGGCAGGGTTCTTTTGGTCTGTGTAAACCTGTTCTTTTGGTCTATGTAGACCTAACACAAGTACTTAGCATTTAGTAAGTGGTGAATAAGTAACTGAAAGGAGGGCTTGAATCAGAAAACAGACACATGAAGTAAATTGGGAAGAAGTAAATTGCAGGAGAAAATCTGGCATAGGGCTTTGTATGTCAATGCAGAGAGGAAAGGAAAGCTTTTGACACATTGCAGGTATCAGCAAGGTTAAGATTACTTAGGAAGGTTGTAATAAACTAGTTTGCAGATAAACCCTAGGATTTTACTTGTGGTAGTGAAAGGAAACGAATACACGAATAAAAGGGTAAAGAAAAAGAACATTTTGTTCAAGAGCACTATTGAGCATTCATGCTTATTTATGACTCAAAGAACATCTCTGAGGTTTCTTATCACAGAAGCACTTTGACAATGAAAGAGAAGATTTCCAGTGGAAAATGGTAAAGAAGAAAATATGGTGCACAAATAACAGCATTTCTGGGCTCAGTAATGGCTCTAGCACAAACTCACTGCAAAATCTGTTTTCAATCACTTAATCTCCTTGATCTTTCCTTAGTTTCCCTCAGTATAAAATAAAGACTTTAGAATACTGCTGTCCTGCTATCTTGGGCCCATTCCAAATTTTTATTAGGCAACATTCTTATCCTCAGTACTGCTGAGGTCCAGACTCACTTCTTCATCTGCCCCAGCAATATTTGTTTATATGTAACATGTCTGAGGCACCATGCTGGTGCTAAGACCACCAGGAACAAGACTACCTGCACCGTAAGGTCCCTTGATTCAGGCCTCCCTATTTAGAGTAGCCACTCTCCGTTTGCCTTGTCTTTTTCTTAACATTTGTTATGATCGAAAATTATCATTTTTGTTTAATTGATTATTTCTTCCTTCTTCTGGTGGAATGTAAGAGCTTAAAAGGCCTTGGTGGCCTCCTTCATGGTTGCCTCACACTCCCAACACAGGCTGACACTGAGGAGTTCTTGACAAGTGCCTGGACATGAATGTGGCATTAGTGTTATGGTAGGAGAAGAACACTAGGCTAAGAGGTCTGGGATCAATGACCATAGGCTCAAATTAGCTATTTTAAGAATATATTTGAGGACCAGACACAGTGGCACACACTTGTAATCCCAAAGACTCAAGAGGCTGAGGCAGAAGAATCACAAATTCAAGGCCAGCCTGGGCAACTTAGCAAAACCCTGTCTCAAAAAATAAAAAGGGCTGGAGATGCAGGTCAGTGGTAGAGCATCCCTTGGTCCTACCCTCAGTACTGTGAAAAAAAATAAATAAAAAAAAAGAGCTAGGTGTGGTGGTGCATGTCTGTAATCCCACATTTTTAGGAGGCTGAGGCAAGAAATGAGTTTGAGGCCAGCCTCAGTAACTTAGTGAGGCCCTAAGCGACTTAGTAAGACCTTGTCTCAAAATAAAAAGGACTGGGGATATAATTCCGTGGTAAAATGCCCCTAAGTTCAGTCCCCAGAACCAAAAAAGAGAGGGAATTTATTGACTGCACAATATGGTCCATTCTAATATGGCCTAAGGTTGCCTTCCCAAGTATGCAATGACTATATTTCTCTTACCAGTAAACAGAAATCTACCCCCTTGAATTTCTAGTGCTATTCTGATAATTAAAGGCATAACACAGCTGGTCAGGATTGATTTAGTAAATAATCCAGACCTTGCCATCCTTGCACAGACTTAAATCCAGGTAACATGAGGGGAAAGATTATGTGGAGTAATAGAGAAGTCTACAGGGTGCAACTTGCAGTATTGTCTCTTAAGCAGTGCATTCTGGGCCCTCATGTCACATATCATGACCCCAGGCCTCCCCGTCTGTTTGTGTGGTCTCACTGCTCATCATGCTCACGCTAACTAATTCAGGCATCATGCTTGGTGGCTTAGGGTTCCCCTGGTGAGGTTTTCTGTAAGATAATATTGGAAAAACTCAGCAGCCATTTCAGGAGACTGTGGTGAAATTTGTTTTTATCTCCAAGAGATGAGTATTTACTCAAAAGCCTGGGACTGGTGGCTGGTGGAGAAGCCTCTCGGACCACATTTTGTCTGAAAAAAAATCCGATTGCAGAAAATTATTTCAGTCTAGCTTTATATGCCATTACTCACATTTTGTCAGTCTCAGATGATAAGGAAGTGGGGTAGAATTAATCATTTCAAAATCAGTCTCGGCTGGATCTCCAGAATATCTGTCACATTTGGCAAAATAGTGGTCTATACTCAAACACGCAGATAAGAAGTCAAATTACTTTTTAATTGAGTTCCCGTTGCAGTGGATCCTGGATATGAATGCTTTACACTGCTTCAGTGCCTTTCATCCTAAAATATCAAACATTTTACAACTATTAGTTTCTAAAATCTCTCCTTTCCTCTTAAGGTAGTTAACAAAGCTCCCAAGTCACGCTACCACTGCTGAAGCCCACCTGCCAGGAGGGTATGCAAGGATAGAATCTGTCTAACTGTGTAAGGCAATTCTAGCTTCTAAGATGGAAAAACAAAGAATATCTTATCTATTTAAAACTGCAAAAAAACATTTTATTAGATGGAATGTAGTCACCGGAAGTGAATTGGGATGCTAACAGTTTTGCACTTGTGCACAATGCTGTGGGGATCTTAATTACAGTGACCTGTCTGCAGCCCTGAGTGGGTGTCTCTTAGATTATCCCTTGTTCCTTAGGCTGCTGGCCCCAAGGTTAAGCACTGTTGATTGAATTCAGTGCTAGAGGGAAGAGTGCCACCTATTGAATTGTAGGAATTCTTGGGTGTGCTTTGGGACTGGTGGAGAAGCCTCTCGGACCACATTCACACTTGGTTTGCTATGGTAACTAATATATATGTCTAAAAGAAAATGAATATGTTGACTACTCTTGCTTAGAAAAACATCTACAAACGTCTGTGTATTTTCCCCAGCTGGAGCTGAGCGTATGCCTGTAGTTTAGCCTACTGCTACTTGAAATAACCATGCTGCTAAAAGACTGAGGCAGATGGTATTTTTACCACTTCAGGCAAAACACGGCACCTATGGTTCGACTCTCTACAATTTTAATTTTTTAACATTTCAAAATGGCTTGTTTAAATATCTCCATCACAGAGACACAGACTTTTTCCAGTTTCTTTTTAATAATTGCTTCAGCTATACAGACATGAACAAATATCACTTGGTCAAAACCAGGACCCATTCAACATTGTAGAGTCTGCCTTCTGTTCATTCTTTCCCAAGTGCCTAAAACTGTGCCTCAACTGGACTTTGACATTCATGCTAATTTTGACACACTCTAAATGGTTTATAATAGCTCACTTTATATTTATCTTTGCTTTACTTGGCATTTTATATCACTTGCCCCATGACAGTACAGAAAAGTGAATTTTGTTGTCTTTTAAATGTCTTCTTAGGAGGTTCATTCTAAGACAGAGCAGGGCTCAAGGTTAAGCTCTCAGTAAATAGAGATTGCACAGATGTTCATTCTGCAGGCATTCAGTTTCCAGACAAATGCAAGAGAGATTATTTAGAAGGACGGAGTTTTGGACTCACATTTTCTTCTAGAGTAAGTGCAAGGCTCCGGGGTGGCATGTTCTTCTGGCTCTGTCCTGTCATGCGTCTCAGGCATCAGCGCCAAGCATCTGCTGCTCTCCTCTACTTAGCCCACCCCAAAAGTCCTTGCACATTTCGTTTTATTATAAATGCATTTGCATAGACTACACATTAAAATTTTCTTCCCACCGTCCAGCAGTTATGTCCATAGATATCTGCACTTGCACGATCACATGTCATCACTTCCTTTAAGAAGACAAAGAATATTTCCTCTCATGTCATGATTCTCCTCTCTAAGGTTTGCCCTGTTAGCCATTTCTTCTTTCTGTCTTACGTCAAAGCTTTAACCATTTTCTGCATATTGAGTCTACAACTCTACTTTTTTGAACCTTGAGTTTAGAAAAATGTTTTGTAAATGTTGTTCTTTCTTTACAAAGACAGAATTACTTTATTTGTTTATTTATTTATTTATGGCAAACAATTTTTGCAGCTCACTTTCCCACAACCCTAGCTAACTGGCTCTGAGAATTTTTCACATTGGCACATTTAGAGAACAGATGTTGCTGTGTTTTCTCTTCCCTGTACCCTTTTATTGGGCAGATGCTGCCTCTCCTGTCCTGGGATTTTACATTAGCTGCTTTGGTAAAATATTCCATATGATATTACTTTAAGCACTAAATCACTCATTTCTCTTGAAGATGTCCTAACATTTAGCATTTCTGTTTTAGTGGTAACTATGGAGACTATTCAGAAGTATGGACCTTCTCCTCTCCTATCTTATTCCTAAAAAACTTGTGGTACAAGTAGATAAGACGTTTGTAGCAGAATTTAAAGAAAAAAAAATCCCAAATCAGAATGCCATTATGACATGGGTGGCAACTGTGTAAAATTTTATGTGCTCGGTAAAGACAGGAAGACAACGTGTAACAATGTAAATAAGGGCATTAAAGTGATAACATTTAAGCATTTTTTAAATTTTTTTTTAGTTATCAATGAACCTTTATTTTATTTATTTATAAATAAATGAGAATCGAACCCAGGGCCTAACACATTCTAGGCAAGCGCTCTACCACTGAACCACAACCCCAGCCCTTAACCATTTTTAAATGAGACACAGTACTTTTTAAAGATTTATGTTCTCTAAATGTAGTCTCTGATTTGAATTGGAATATTTTCAGATTTTGACCTAAGCTGGTGAGAACTAAAAAATAACGTGTCTGAATTCATGTTTTATTGAGGTAACCAGAGTTTAATTCTAGTCTTCTAAAGAATTAATTGCTTCTATGGCAATAGACAGAAGTGCATATTTGGGAGATGTCATTTTGTACTCTGTGAATTTCTGTGCTGGGCCTCCAGGAGTGGTGGAGAGGCTAGAGGACAATTAAGATGGAAACCTGGTACACTGAACATGCCTTGTGGATGTTGATCTTGTGCCCCGCCCATAGGGAGAAGCACCATAACTAGAAGATAGGTTAGAACTGCCATCTGAGATTTTTAAATGCCCCATTCCTGTTTCCTTAAAAATTAGATTAAACTAGTTGTTTTTCTTTTGGCAGTCATATTTTGGAGAAGCGTTTTTCCTTGCAGAAATCATGAATAAATTCTCTTTAATCTGTTTTTCAAAATGATTAATTTATTTGTCAGTTTTTGTAACTACTGCTTTGATTTAAAATCTCCTTCAAAATGCCATTATTAATGATAAATACTAATCATTGGTCAATTTATGCCCATAACAAAGCATAGAAGCTTTTGTAGTACTATATGGAACCTTCTATCAAAAACAAATTCTAGCTGGGCAGAGTGGCTAATGTCTATAATCCCAGCTACTCAGGAGGCCAAGGCAGAAGATTACAAATTCAGAGCTGGGTGTGGTGGCACACACCTGTAATCCCAGCACTTAGGGAGGCTGAGATGGGAGAATTGCAAGTTCAAAGCCAGCCTCAGCAACAACAAGGCGCTAAGTAACTCAGTGAGACCCTGTCTCTACATAAAGCACAAAATAGGGCTGGGGATGGGGCTCAATGGTCGAGTGCCCCTGAGTTCGATCCCCAGCACCAAAAAAAAAGATTACAAGTTCAAGGCCAGCTTCAGCAATTTAGCAAGTTCCTATCTTAAAAAAATAAAAAAAGCCTGGGATATAGTGCCCGCAGTTTCAACCCCCAGGACCACACACACATGTACACACCTACACACACACAAACCCTAATCACAGATGAAATAATCAATATCTTAAACATAGTTGTGTCTTATTATGAGCCCTCTGGACACTTATTCCTTCCCCATCATTAAGCTAGCTTTTTTCCTCTTTAAGTTTCTGAGTATATCATTTAGCCTTTATCCCCAGTGACTATCATCTTGCTTTGATGATCTATTCCTCTAATTTCTTAATGTTATTTTAAAATTAGATTGTTGTTCTCTGAGGTGCTAGCAATCCCACACACCTCAGTGGCATTAACAGATTTAATGATCATAATCTCTGTTCCCTTGTGGATCATGAATAAAATTATTAAATGATTTCAACAATAAGCCTCTTTATAACATCATAAAGTATGCCACCTTCTCAATTGTTAGCCCAAATATCATTGATACAGTTTGAATATAGGCAATTATAAATCTCTCTTATTTTTTTTTCAAATTGTAGTTCTAGATGTTGATCTTTGCTTTAAAATGTTATACAATGTATGTTAAATTGTTTAGCTCATAACAAATATTTAGTGGGACAGTTGCTCCTTTTTTTTTTCTGGTGGTACTGGTAATTGCATCAGGAGCATTCTACCTCTGAGCTACATTCTCAGCCCTTTTTTGTTGCTGTTGTTTAATTTTATTTTGAGACAAGGTCTCATTAAATTGCTGAGGCTGGCCTAGAACTTGCGATCCTCCTGCCTTAGCCTCCCAAGTAGCAGAGATCACAGGCATGCACCACCTTTCCCAGCTCCTATTCTTAAATTAATACATTTTAATTACTTGTCCCCCCAAAATTACTTATACATCATAGCTAACACTTATCAGAAAACTAAGGCAGATTTAGATTATTGGTAAAAACTAAGTCTTGATTCTAAGCCTGGAATGGTGTCTTGGTTTGCTCCCTTTTGAACCCTGAGGGCTTAATGGATGGCACACAGTAAGTACCCAATAAATATTTGTTGAATGAATAAATAACCCAAGATATCCCACATGTTTGTGCCTATACCCTGTTCTTCTAATTCACAAGGCATATTTGACTCTTAACTTTGTTCCTATTATTTCCTACCAAGTACATGTGTGTATTTATTTATTCATTTATGTATTTGTGGTGCTGAAGATGGAACCCAGCATCTCTGCACACTAAGCAAGCACTCTCCCACTGAGCTCTATCCCCAGCCCCCACCCCAAGTGTGTATTTAATCAAGTGGTTACATCCTCAAAGCCTTGCCCCCTCTGGATTGAAACAAAGATTGAATTGGGATAATCTTTGGAATCTCAGCCTGGAAGCTAAGAATGCCCTCCAGGCTGGTTCTTTGGGTGGATGGCTGCTCTGTGGGATGGCTGGATTCAATTATCACTCCCAGTTTGTAGTGCCAAGAGCCACCTGTGCACAGGGAGAGCCTCCGTGCCTTTATATAGAGGATGGAGCTTTCTGGCCCCATGAAAGAGCCTGCTTAGTCCATTAAAACAGTTTGTAAGTAGATCTGAAGGGAGTGCTCTTTCCTCATCCAGTGGAAAGGCTGGGTTTTCCAAAGTTATAGTTTTTTAAGGGTTAAAAGAGGATACTTCTGGGTTGCTACTGAGTATAATATTAGTAAATTACAAGTCTTTGTCATTACCTAGATTTATATTTTCAACGTCATCCATAATCCTACAATCCAATTTTGTACAGAATTAGGATTTTTGAAACTTCTGGCTGTCTGGTGCATCAGAAAACTATGATCTCTTTAGTTGGTCCATCTGAAGCTATTTCCCAGCGTGTCCTGTGCAGTGTCTGCAAGTGCTCAGCCTCCTGCTTACCACATCAGAGTATCTGTCCTTGGTCATGTACGTTATATATCTTTTCTTTTCTTTTTTTTTTTTTTTTGGTACTGGAGATTGAACTCAGGGGCACTTGACCACTGAGCCACATCCCCAGCCCTATTTTGTGTTTTATGTAGAGACAAGGTCTCACTGAGTTGCTTAGTGCCTCGCCATTGCTGAGACTGGCTTTGAACTTGGGATTCTCCTGTCTCAGCCTCCCTAAGTGCTGGGATTATAGGCTTGAGCCACCGCGCCCAGCTACGTTAAATATCTTTTCTGCAGTAACAAGGTGGCTGATTTTCAAGCAAATTATGGAGATAACAGTAGAGACCACAGGACCTGCAGCATAGCTGAGTGATGTGTATCTTTCTCCCAAGTGCTTGACTTGCTGGCTTGATGAAAGGTCTTGCCTAGTCCAGAGCATAATAAAGCCAAAGCCATACTCAGATTAGTGACGGCATAGCACAACAGTGCCCCCTATGGAAGATAGCCTGTTCCAGCCCAAAGGAAATCATGCTAAACCTGTATCTTTGATCATTCCTGACAAGATTTGTGGGTACTTGTTTAGGAAAGATTGTAGGCCTTTCTGTGTGCTGTGCTTTAAGAGACATGCCACTATATATACTATATATATATATATATGTATATATATATATATATATATATATATGTTTTTCGGTATGCTCTGTATTCAAGACACTAAGAGCTTCATCAGATGATTCAATCAGCTTCTTTCTCTGAGTCTCTTCAGGGAACCTAACAGTGTTCGTGTAGCTGTTATCTCAGAGTTAAGATTCTCCCCAGGTCTTTGACTCCCCAGTGTGTTTTCTTCACCATGCTGCTTTTCAAGGTACTTTACATACATACTACAAAAAGAAATTCTGTGCAGGCTCTGGTCTTCTAAGTATCCAGAAAATGGTGTGCATTACTCCATAATATAACATAGTTCTGACCTAATAAATGGATTTATATTTGCTGAACCAGTGCAATAATTATTGCGGCTTTTTAAAGCTAGTTACCATTTTTGAAAGTTTTAGATAGAACCCTCAAAACAAGTTCTGATCACCATCTTCTTGAGAGAGGCAAGGATCCAAGTCAATGAATATACCTTCCATAACACCACTCCATAGAGACCCTCTATGTTTGGAAGTTGTTCATCCTGCATTCGACACTTCCATGGCAGAAAGTAACTTCTTCACCCCATATACCAATTCCCATGTTTGCCTCAAGTCTGATACAACCTACCTAGAAGATGTGGTTAGATATATATTTATTTCATTGTCATTATTCTTAGTTATGTAGAGTTTTTCTGTTGTTTGAGGTGCTGTCTGATGAAGTCATGAAAGAAGCTCAGCCAAGCCAGGCGCGGTGGCTCAAGCCTGTAATCCCAGCACTTAGGGAGGCTGAGACAGGAGAATTGCGAGTTCAAAGCCAGCCTCAGCAATGGCGAGGCACTAAGCAACTCAGTGAGACCCTGTCTCTATATAAAACACAAAATAGGTTTGGGGATGTGGCTCAGTGGTTGAGTGCCCCTGAGTTCAATCCCCAGTACCAAAAAAAAAAAAAGAAGCTCAGCCAAGCACAGTGGTGCACACCTGTGATCCCAGCACTTTGGGAGGCTGAGACAGAAGAATGGCAAGTTCAAAGCCATCCTCAGTAACAGCCAGGCGCTAATAAGCAACTCAGTGAGACCCTGTCTCTAAATAAAACACAAAATAGGGCTGAGGATCTGGCTCAGTGGTCGAGGACCCCTGAGTTCAATCCCCACTACCAAAAAGAAAAAAAGAAAGTGTTTGAAGTTCATCTTACATCATGCTAGGATATTAGGAATCTAAGGTCATGTGGGGATGGTAGTTTGGGGCCAGTGGCCCCAGCTATCAGTACTTGAATACTAAAGCCGATGAAAAATTGGGACATGAGGAAATTAAAAGAAATTTATAAGTAAAATATGAGTTCAAGTAAAATCATAGAGACCTAACCTTAATCTTACATAGTTTATGTATTCCTCAAATAATCCCCAGGACTATCGTACTTATGTGACATGATTGCTCTTATCCCAAAGTATCCTTTTTAATTAAATACCAATGTAGTATTTGTCTTGAGATTACAGAGCTGACTATTCCTCCTAAAAAAAGTTACAGGCAAGAGTGGCTCATTGCTGCAGTCAATAGTCTGTGACATGTTTTGCTTGTTAAATTTCTATTATAGTTTATGAAAAAGCTCTACAGTCCCAGTTTTGTTCTTTGAATCTCAGTGTGTAGAATTAAGTTCCTCTTTGGAATGCGATACTGAAATTAAAAATGAACTTTGAATCAGAATAGAGATAAACTTATGATTATTTATAAAATCACTAAATTTTTCTTTGGAAGACATAATAACCAAGAAGCAAAGATTGCTTTTCCTTTAGAATTAATCCTGAATTTAACGTAATTCCATATTACTAACCTCAAATTCACAATCTATTAAATATTGATGGCATTTTATAAATTAAGAATTAAACTATACGTCTGATCCCATTTTTTTTTTAAATATATTTTTAGTTGTAGATGGACACAATATCTTTATTTTATTGGTTTGTATGTGGTGCTAAGGATCGAACCCAGGGCCTCACACATGCGAGGCAAGTGCTCTACCGCTGAGCTACAATCCCAGCCCTACGTCTGATCCTATTTAATTTCATTCTAAAATCAGGCACATCTGTCTGCTCATGCCCTGAGCTACAAATTGATCTCTGCTCCTTGAAGTAGCATGCAGCACTCTGCCTGAATTCTTCTCTGCCATGAGGTCAACAATTTAGGTCAATTTTGATTGCACCAGTAAGAATTGTTATACACGTAAATCATATATCCATATAAACATATATATGTAGGCAAGTATGTACATGTATACATGCATTTGTATATACTTTTGGTCTATTTATATAGTCAGAGATATATCTATACAGATATGACAGCTTGCAATAAATGAGTTGCTGGGTTATTTTTCAACTCTTTGTGGATTGTAGGCCACTACATGGACTCATAAATGTACTTAAGAGATTAATCTTTGAAATAAGTTCTAAACTCCCAGCAGGAGGCCACACACCATCCAGACTGAGACTAACAGACGTGTGTAAGAGAGGGAAAGAAAAATCATACAAAATTTGTCTTTATCAGCCTAGCGCTTTGGCTCACGCTTGTAATCCCAGCGCTTAGGGAGACTGAGACAGGAGAATCATGAGTTCAAAGCCAGCCTCAGCAATGGCGAGGCGCTAAGCAACTCAGTGAGACCCTGTCTCTACATAAAACACAAAATAGGGCTGGGGATGTGGCTCAGTGGTCGAGAGCCCCTGAGTTCAAGCCCCAGTACAAAAAAAAAAAAAAAAATTGTCTTTTTCATTCTTTTTTTTCCCCCTTATAGGAAGAATAGATAAATTGGTCGAAGGCCCAGGGACAGCACTTGACTGGCATGTGTGGTTTTAATCCCCAGCACTTCAGAAAATAAAATAAAATCATCAAAGTGATTTGGAAATTCATTTTTTAAAAACAGGCATGTTTCCAATTTACTAACAATCAGAGACTTGAAATATTTAACACACATTCATGAATGTCTGTGAAATAATCTGTGAATGTTATCCTAAAGCCAAGTACATTATGTAAATGTTGCATAAAGTTTTACATGATCCCTGTGCTCCCCTCTTTTCAGACCTTACCAGTTGGTGGAGCACTTCATCAATATCAAACTGATTGCACATACATTCTCTTATTCTTCACAATAATTCCATATGATATAAATATTGTTTTTCTGGCCAAGCACAGTGGTGCATGCCTGTAATCTTAGCTATCCAGAAGCCTGAGGCAGGAGGATCACAAGTTCAAAGCCAGCCTCGGCAACAGGGAAGTGCTAAGCAATTGAGTAAAACCCTGTTTCAAAATAAAATACAAAATAAAGGTGGGAATGTGGCTCAGTAAACAAGTGCCCCTGAGTTCAATCCCTGGTACCTTGCCCCCCCCAAAAATAATCTGAGGCAATATTTGGTCCTGCCATTGTGTGAAACCATGAGTACCATTGCTGTAGTCAGTGTTTTGTTTGTTTTTGCAGTACTGGGGATGGAACCAGGGTCTTTGGCATGCTAGGCAAGTACTGTACCACTGAACTACAGCCCCAAACTATAGTCAGTATTTTTGGCAGAGAATTTTAGTAAAAATTAAGTTTTTATCAGTTAAGGATTAAAGCTAAAATATATTAGTTTTATTTGTGACTCAGTGATACCCATGTCTTCTTCAGTGACTTTTTTTTTTTTGCGGGGCAGGGTGTGTGTGCTAGGGATTGAACTCAGGGGCATTCAACCACTGAGCCACATCCCCAACCCCTTTGTTTAAAAAAAAAAAAAGTATGATCAGAAGAACATACTTCATCATGTTTCATTACAATATTTATGACATTTTTCTTAGCAGAAAACTTAGGGTATTTTCTAGCTGTAATTCCTATTGACATTTATTCTGTAACCATATGGCACTTTTAGTTTGGTAGAGAAAAAATATATAAGTTGTGATAGAGGTACACAAATAATCTAATGATGCCTTCAATTTTCTGCCATCTTCATAAATATGGTTTTGTCATAAGCTGTTTCACTTGTTTTTTGTTTGGTACTGGAAATTGAACTTGAACTCAAGAGTGCTTAACCACTGAGCAATATCTCCAGCCCTTTGTACTTTTTATTTTGAGGCAAAGGTCTCGCTAAGTTGCTTAGGGTTTCACTAAGTTGCTGAGGATGGCTTTGAACTTGAAATCCTCCTGCCTCAGCCTCCCAAATTGCTGGGATTACAGACATGCACCACCATATCTGACAACTCAATATATTTTTAAAAATCTGTAATACGTATTTTAAAATTTTGCCTTTGTGACCTGGAGTAACTCATGGTAGAACACTTTTCCTAGCATGCATGATGCCCCGTTTGACCCTCAGCACCACCAAAAAATAAAAACTTTGCCTTTGTGCATAGGCATACAAAGGACAATATTAACATTAAGTATGTGTTGTCTTTTCAAATCAAATTGTAAATGCTTTCCAGTTCATTTAGGAATGAAAGACAGGCAGTGTAGCATATCGTTAAGAACAAGAATTCTTTGAGTCTTGACTCTAGCACTTTCCTTCTGTGTTACCTTAGACAATTTACCCTTGCCTAGGTTTTCTTCCTTTGTAAAATGAAAATGATAATAGTACCTACATCATAGGACTATTGTGAGGACTAAAGATTTACATCTTAGAACAGGGCTGGGAAACTGGGCACACTGTCACAGGCCTGTAATCCCAGCATTTAGGGAGGCTGAGACAGGAGAATCATGAGTTCAAAGCCAGCCTCAGCAATGGCGAGGCACTAAGCAACTCAGTGAGACCCTGTCTCTATATAAAACACAAAATAGGGCTGGGGATGTGGCTCAGTGATTGAGTGCTCCTGAGTTCAATCCCCTGTACCAAAAAAAAAAAAAAACAGAACTGGGAACTCAGTAAGTACTATATATGGGGTTGTCTTTGTTGTTATTGCTATTATTGTTGTTGATGTTTTGATATTGAGAAGCACTGCCATTCTTAATGTGTTTTTCCATGTTAATTCATATGACTGAGGAAAGAACTAAAAATGCTCTTATTTTTACTTCCTTCCATTTTTGCCAAAGATATCAGTTAAAAATCAGTGGACTTTTTTCCCATATAGACTCTTTTTTTAAAATATATTTTTTATTTATTTTTTAAATGCATTTCAAGTCATAGTACATATATAGAGCTCAATTTTCCATCTCTGTGGTTGCAAAGAGGATAGAGTCACACCATTCGTGTCTTCATACATGTACCTAGGGTAGTGATGTCCATCTCATTCAACCATTTTTGCTACTCCAATTCCCCCTCCCCTCTCCCACCTCCCCCCTGTCCCATCCAAAGTTCCTCCATTTTTTTCATGCTCCCTACTCCTACCCCACTTATGTATCAGCATCCACTAATCAGAGAGAGCATTTGGCCTTTTGGTTTTTGGGGATTGGCTTACTTCACTTAACATGATGTTCTCCAATTCCATCCATTTACCTGCAAATGCCATAATTTTCTTCTCTTTTATTGCTGAGTAATATTCCATTGTGTATATATGCCACAGTTTCTTTATCCATTCATCTATTGAAGGGCATCTAGGTTGCTTCCACAGTTCAGCAATTGTGAATTGAGCTGCTATAAACATTGAAGTGACTGCATTACTGTAGTATGCTGTTTTTAAGTCTTTATCCCCTATAGTCTCTTGTAAATGATTTGAACAAAAAAGAATGCTTTTATATTGTTTGCCATACATTTCTTAGTTTGTACTGTTTGAGAAAAGTTTTAATTGTAGCTTTTCCTTTTATACCGAGCCTTGCCACTCAGAAATTATTTTTCAGTTGAAGTGCTTGTATGCTAGAATCTTGTGATTAAATGAACTCTTGGAGGCATCCTAGTTCCACTTTCCATGGTGGCTAAGAGTTTCATTCATAATTTCTCTGACATGTAGTCATCCAGTCACTGAGGGCTTCTGATTATAGGGAGCTCACCGCTTGTCAAAAAAATTATTCTGTTGTAGACAACTCTAGTCATTTGAAAATTCTTTTTCTTGTAATTGAAATCTGCCTCCCAGAAACTTTACCATGTTGCTTTTTGTTCTATCTCCTGAAGCATATAGGCTGTCTCTTCTTCCACTTAATTGCTTTGGATATCTGGAGATGGTCTTTGTATCCTTTATCAAACATATCCTCTAGGTTAAACACTTCTTAGATGACGTGTTTTCAAATCCTTCTTCATCCTATCTTGGACCCTATCATGTCAGTGCCCCTCGCAATCCACACATGACACCCAGGACGGAACATAGTTGTGTTTTGTTGTTGGTTTTTGTTTGTTTGTTTTGATGTGCTACAGATGAAACCCAGGGCCTCATGCAGCCTAGGCAAGCACTATACCACTGAGCTATATCCTGAACCCTGAACATAGTTTTTTAAACGTAAGTGGACTGTCAAGGGGACAGTGAAACTAAACACGATGACACAGACCTATAATCTCATATACTCAGGAGGATTCCAATTTCAAGATCAGCCTGGGTAACTTAGCAAGACCCTGTCTCAAAATTAAAAATAAAAAAGCTGGCTATGTAGTTGAGGGGTAGAGCACTTGCAGAGAATGTTCAATGCCCTGGGTTCAATCCCCACCAACTATTGCCAAAAAAAGAAGAGGAGGAAGAAAATGAAAGGCAATGAGACTATCCCCACCTGTGTTTTGGACATGTACATCTGTTGATACTTTTTTTTTTTTTCATCTGTTGATACTTTAAACGTTTGCATTTGCATTCTTTTGTATCTGCAGCACAATCTTCGCTTATATGAAGAATGTGGTTATCAGCCGGGTGTGGTGGCACACACCTGTAATCCCAGCACTTTGGGAGGCTGAGACCAGAGAGTAGTGAGTTCAAAGCCAGCCTCAGCAACACCGAGGCACTAAGCAATTCAGTGAGACCCTGTCTCTACATAAAACACAAAATAGGGCTGGGGATGGGGCTCAGTGGTTGAGTTCAATCCTTGGTACCAAAAAAAAAAAAAGTGGTTATCAAAGATTTTGAGCTTTTTTTTTATGTATCACTGCCAAACTAAAGCTTATCCTTTTAATTTTTTGTTTTGTTTTTGTAGTACTGTGGATGTGCTATTTTATTTTGTGACAAAGTCTTGCTGTGTTGCAGTTTGGCCTCAAACTTGCACTCCTCCTACCTCAGCTGCCCAAGTAGCTGGAATTATAGACATATGCCACCACACCCAGTTACAATTAAGTTGTTAAGCCCAGATGCATGCTGGGAGTGGTGGTAGGTGCCTGTTATCCCAGCAGCTTAGGAGGCCGAAGCAGGAGGATCACAAGTTCAAGGCCAACCTCAACAATTTAGCAAGGCTCTACACAACTTAGTGAGACCAGTCTCAAAATAAAAAATAAAAAGATCTAGCGATGGGACTCAGTGTTAAAGTGTCCCTGGGCAATCCTCAGTACCAAATAAATAAACAAACCCAGATGTTATATTTCACTGGCTACTCTTGTTCAGCATATCAAAACCATTAAAATTTTGATGCTATTCACTTGTTAACCATCTCTCTTGGCTCTGTGACATCTGAAAATTAAATTTTAACATGTATTCCTTCTTTATCTTTATTCAAGCAGTGCATAGAAGTATGATAAGGGGAAGAAACTGAGTATTGAGGCATGGCAGCACAACACTAGAGATTCCTCTCTGTTCAATATAAATCTGCTACTGAATGTTTTCTAGAAATCAGCATTTACATGTTCAAATCCATATTATCATACTCAAATCAATATCTTATTTTATCTGCCTTACCCACAAAGGACTAAATTTCCAAAATCCAAATATATTCTATATTTGCTATTTCTGAAGCTAACAGCCAAAGGAATGCCCTCCCCCAACAACTAAAAAAAAAGAGCGGCTGGGAGCACAGGTCAGTGATGGAGCACATGCTTAGCACGCACGAGGCCCTGGGTTAAATCCACAGCACAAAAGAAGTGAGAGCGTCCTGTCATGGCTTGCTCATGGTGACCCACTTACCCTGAGGCCACCCTCACCATTGCCTTTTTTTCTAGAGCTCATAAACCATCTGTTTAATAATCCTTCCTGGAATTTCCCCCTAAAATGTCTATAAATTTGTTCATCTGTGTTCCAGAATACATACACCTTTTCTTTTGTCCTGTGTTTGAAGATGTGAGTCAGTGGAATCGCTCATCTCTGAGGTTTCTCACAGTCCTTGAGTAGTGGGGAAGGGCATTTGTGTGTGTTCCAGGCATGCAGGAGCAGGACAGAGTGGGTGGATGCCTCTGTGAGGGGGCTGTAGATGGAGAGGTAGATATCCAGAGTGAAGAAGATGACAGAGAGGGGAAGGGCCAGAAAGGAAAGCCTGACAGGAGCATCTGGGAAACAAAACAAGAAAGCTGGTGGTGGAGAGGGGGCTCACTGGGTACCACAGTGATTTGTCCTAGACTATGTCATGTTTGGAATGGGAGTGTGGGTGGTCTTGGAAAGGAAAAGACACCAGAAGCTAAATGAAAAATAAAGCCAGGCTGGCAGCTGCATCCATGGCCTCCCTGACAACCTGTAATAGGCTATTTGAATGCACAGTTTGTCCTTAAAGGCCCCTATTCATGGAATTCATTGTACTTTTTACAATTAATTCCTTCTCTAGTTAGATTCTAACTCCTCTCAGTCTTCTCTTAATAATATATTCTCTTTTGGCTGACACAGTGGCACAAACCTCCAGTGACTTCTGGAGACTGAGGAAGGAGGATTGCAAGTTCAAGTCTAGCCTCTGCAACTTAGCAAGACCCTACCTCAAAATGAACAGGGCTGCAGATGTAACTCAGTGCTAGAGTACCCCGAGTTCAATCCCCAGTGCAAAAACATACTAATAATAGTAATATATTATCTTTTGCAAAAATTTGAATGTACTTATTGTTCTTCAACTTAACAGCCTTTACATTTTTAAGTCCCTGATTTTTGCCATTATCTCCTCTGCACCCACCCCATCAATCTTTACAGGATTCTGGGTTTGGGTTTTGGCCTTCTTGACAGGTCTGTTTGTGAACTTTTTTTTTTTTTTTTTTTTTTTATCAGGAACAGCACTTTAAAAACACTTGTGACTGGTGTCCTGGTGATAGTACATACTTTGACATAGATTCCCAGCACAGTTTTTATAGCCCTGTACTTCTCCTTTGTCAACACCTTCCAATCAGGCAGAGTAGTCTGTCTTCACAGTGGTGCTTTGTACAGAGCAGGTGTGTAACCAGGGCTCTGCAGCCCAGGGCATTACATGTTCCTCCTTTTATACCCGGGTGCTCTAAAATCTGATTCCTGAGAGAGTGCATTCTGCAGCCACCTATTTTGCTATCTTTTATATTAATTATGACTATTGTAGGAATTTAGTTTTTCAGAGGCACCCTGAAACTGTTTCCACTTACAATCTCTTGTATATACAGCAGTCTTTCACTAAACATTTTTTTTTTTCTGGCTGTACTGAGGATTGAACCCAGTGATGGTCTACCACTGAACTTATATCCCCAGCCCTTTTTGTTTTTAATCTTGAGCCAAGGTCTTGCTAGGTTGCTGAGGCTGGCCTTGAACTTGTAATCCTCTGGCCTTAGTCTCTCAAGTCTCTGGGATTAGAGGCATGTGCCACCACATCCAGCTCATAAAAGTTATTTTTGCAGTGAATTTTCCTCATGTAGAGTTCAGGTTTCTAAAGCCACGCCTGTTACCCCTTCCCAGATTCGAATACCAAAAGGACGTTATTTTTAAAAAATAAAATTTAAAAAAAAAATTTCAATCGCCTTTACACCCAATTATGTTGTCACAATTAAGCAAAAAAGGCTTCTTCTATCTTCTGATACATAAGATTATCCATGAGGAGCACCAAGAATTTGTCAAATACAGAATGCAGAATGGGAGCGGCAGCAGATGCTCAGAGGCTGAGATGCCTTACCACTGCTGCACCCTGCCTTGCTGCCTGCTCACCCTCTCCACTAATGCAGCACTGCCCACTTCTACCGTCTGGTTACACTGGCTCCCATTTGTCTCCTTTTATCTGTCCATGTGTTTTCAACCATGAAAAAACTTTAACATTGTTTTGGTCTCCCTTAATTCCTATTATACTGTTTCCTCAGAACAAGATCTACTCCATGTTCCAGATGAGTACATCTCTGTGCTCTCTAAGCTTTCTGGGGTCATCTCCAAATCTATTCCAGTGCTGTTGATGCAAGCCCTCTGGGTGTGCAGAAACGAAACCCAGACTGTTTCACAAATTCACTGTGTGGGCTGGAGATGTGGCTCAGTGACAGAGCTCTTGTCTGGGTTCCACCCCCAGCACAGTAACAATAACAACAAAAATTCACTGTGGATTCTTGTCCACATCTCTTAAGCTCTCTCATCTCAGTATCCTCTCCTGCAAAACGAGGTGACAAGATAAGATTGTGCTTGGGGTTTCTCCCAAGTCTTAGTCTTTCTCTGGTTTCCCTGGACAGAAGTAGCTGTTGCCTCCACTTCTTATAGCTGCTTACACCCCATGCCAGGAACTTTTCTTTAATATTTTATTGTATTATTTTATTTACTTATTTAGGTACCAGGAATTCAGTCTAGGGGCACTTAACCACTAAGCCACATCCCTCAGCCCTTTTTATTTTTTATTTTGAGACAGAGTCTCACTAAGTTGTTTAGGGCCTCACTAAATTGCTGAAACTGGGCTCAAACTTGCAATCCTCCTGCCTCAGCCACCATGTAGGCTTCTTTAACATTTTATTTTATTTTATTTTATTTTATTTTTTGGTTGTAGGTGGACAGAATATCTTTATTTTATTTTTATGTGGTGCTGAAGATCGAACCCAGTGCCTCACGCGTGCTAGGCGAGCGCGCTACCACTGTGCCACAACCCCAGTCCCTTCTTTAACATTTTAAAAGGACTTTTGAACCAAATAGTTTTCAGAGCCATACAATTTCCTTAAAAGGTCTCATATGAACAACATTTATCACTCAAGAGGTATTTCATAAATCTTAAATAAAAACACTTAACTTTAAGTACTTTGCATCCTTTTTTCTCTTTGTTAATATCTTTAATTGGATCCTCTAGCAAGGGATTTGGACTTAATTTATTTCAGGTGATACTGCACTTATACATTTTCCAGTTGACTTAATTAGAGATTTAATTGTATTAGTGCCCCAAAATGCTGTATCAAAGAAATGAAAAACAGACTGATTAACTTTTTTGTATTTTTTGTGTTGTATATCCTGTGGCTTAAAGTATTTTTCAAGCCATAAGGGCAAAAGTGAACATACCAGCACTTTTAGCCATATCCCCACAGGGATAGTTCTACCAATTTGGGCTGTTAATAGCCAAAAAGTAGGTGAACCCAAAAGTGGAAAGATTTTGTTTGTTTGTTTGTTTAATTGTGGTCTTTTTTTTTTTCCACCAAGGTCATGGCTCCATCCTTCAATGTTCCATTTAACCCTCTCTGATTCAATAGGCTTATTTCTCTCCCTTTTAATAGGTGGTACTGGGAGACAGCAACCGTGTTTCTCTTTGTGTTTCCAGCCCCTCCAGTAAGCCCAAGTAATAGAGATGTCCAATAAATGCTTATTGAATTGAATTCAATCACTGCAAAGACAACCAGTTCAAAGTGTAGTTAGGCCATATAAACCCAGCACAACAGTTTTAAAACACGGTAGCCAGGTGCATTGACACACACCTGTAGTCCCAGCTACTCAGGAGGCTGAGGCAGGAGGATTGCTTGAGCCCAGGAGTTCAAGGCCAACCAAGGCAACATAGCAATATCGATCTTTAGAAAAAATAGAGAGAGGGCTGGAGTTGTAGCTCAGTGGTAGAGCACTTGCCTAGCATATGTGAGGCACTAGGTTCAATTCTCAGCACTGCATATAAGTAAATAAAGTAAAGGTCCATCAACAACTAAAAAAGTTAAAAATATATCAATTCAAAATACATTCACCAGTGAGCAAGTTACTGGCTAATCATTGAAATGACATGAGAAGCATTTTTCAGGTTTTGTTGACTCCATCTCTAGGGGTGGAGCCTAGGCAACTGCATTTGGGGGGGGGGTACTGGGGATTGAACTCAGGGGCACTCGACCACCAAGCCACATCCCCAGCCCTATTTTGTGTTTTATGTAGAGACAGGGTCTCACTGAGTTGCTTAGCGCCTCGCCCTTGCTGAGGCTGGCTTTGAACTCGCGATTCTCCTGTCTCAGCCTCCCTAAGTGCTGGGATTACAGGCTTGAGCCACCGCGCCCAGCTGGCAACTGCATTTTAAAGTTCCCCAAGTGAGTCTCATGATCAGCCAAGTTTAGGAACTCTAGTTTAATTTTTTTTTCATTACATTTGCAAAGGACAAGATCATTATCTTCAAGATATTCAAGATAGACCTATCACTTATTCTAGTTTACAGTAAAAATGAGTTTTGTTTATGATTTATTTGTTTTATCTAAAGGATGTCCTTGGAGCCAGTAGTTTACATTTAGTGAATAGAAGTTTACAGATATCAGTGAGGAATAACACCCTTCATGATGGATTGGATTACTAGTGAGTTGTGGAAACCGGGCGTGGTGGTGCAAGCCTGTATAAGATTAAATCACCTATTAGCCACCATCAAACATTCAATTAAGTTGGGCAAAGTGTTGCACTCTATAATCTTAGCAACTAGGGAGACTGAAGCAGGAGGATTGCAAATTCGAGGCCAGCCTTCAGCAATATAGCAAGACTCTCAGCTAATTAGTGAGACACTGTTTCAAATTTTTAAAAAAGAAAAAAGAGTCAGGTGTGGTGGCACACACCTGTAATCCCAGTGGCCTGGGAGGCAGGGTTAGAAGGATTGAGAGATCAAAGCCAGCCTCAGCAACTTAACAAGGCCCTAAGCAACTAAACGAGACCCTGTCTCTAAATAAAAATATATAAAAAAGAGCTGGGGATGTGGTTCAGAGCTTAAGCCCCCCTGTGTTTAATCCTCATTACCAAAAAGAAGGAAAAAGGACTAGAGGTGTAGCTCAGTGGTAAAGCACTCCTGAGTTCAATCTCCTGTCCCCCTCCAAAATATATATATGTGTATATATATATATCATATACATATATATTCAGTTGAGCCAGGTTAAATTAAGTTCATAGAGGAACAAACTAAATGAAACTTGAGGAAATGCAGGATATAAATCATTCTGCAACACAGCCTGGTTCTTTAAAAATGATAGTGTTGTAGCAGAATAAAATAAAGTGTTATTGCAAACAAATGTCATATGTGAACTGGGATTAATCATGGCTTGAAAAAATGGTTAAAATTTTTCTGAAACCAATGGAGGATATTTGCATAGGGACTATATTAAATAATATGGAATTCTCTTTTTGTTTGTGTGGGTTTTTTTTGGTACTAGGGATTCAACCCAGAAGCATTTTACTACTAAGCTAGATTCACAGCCACTCCTGCCCAGCCCTTTTTAAAAAAATTTTGAGACAGGGTTCTGCTAAGTTGCTTAGAGCATTGCCAAGTTACTGAGGCTGGCCTCAAACTTGAGATCCTCCTGCCTCAGCCTCCCCTGTTGCTGGGATTACAGGCATATGAACTGCCAGCAGTTCTCTAACTTTTCCAGTTAACTTCCCTGTTGTGGTAATATTATTATGATTGTGTAGGAGATACAGGTGAAAAAGAGGATGAAGCATTCTGCACACAATGATATGCCCAAACCAAGTCCTAACAACTCAGAGCATGTTGTTAAAGATCCAAGAATTTTGTGATCCCTTGACCCTGGCAGCTTGAAATCAGCATGATGGAAATATTGTACCACAAAAATCTGCAAATGTTACAATTAGGGCTTCCCCCACCACCACACTCCTGAGAGCTAATTTACCAGCATACCACTTCCTGCAGCTTATTTTTAAATGTTCCAGAGGTACATACATACACATAGATAGAGTAGAAGTGACAGTGTTAACAGTTGCTGCTGGCATGGTGGTGCACACCTAGAATTCTGGCTACTTGAGAGGCTGAGGCAGGAAACTTAGCATGACCTGTCTAACAAAAAGGTCTGAGGTAGAGCATAAAAAGCGCAGTGGTAGAGCATTTTTCTAGCATGGTCAAGGTTCTGGGTTCAGTCCCTGGTACTGCAAATAATAATAGTAATGTAACAATTATTGAATGTAGGTGGAAGATACATGGTTATTCATTGTACTAGTTCAGGAGTCAGCAGACCTTTTCTGTAAAGGCCAAAATGTAAATGTCTTTGGCTTAGTAGGCCATACAGTCTGCAGCAATAGCTCAACTCCACAGCTTTGCCCCCATAGCACAAAAGTAGCCATAGACAATACATTTAATAGACATGGTTATGTTCCAGCAAAACTTTATGTACAAAAACAGGGGGCCAGATTTATCCCAGGGCCATAATCTTTCAACATTTTTGTGTTTTCTAAGTACTTCATATTAAGTAATTGGAAGGGAAAAAAAAGTGCAAATGTCTTAGTCTGGTTTTCAGAGCTTTCCTGGGTCCCCTGACACTTAGCCCTACAAGCTGTGCCATACTGATCTGTTTTCATTTTCTGGACGCTCTGCACTCTTTGGTCTCCTCTGTGCCCTTGCTCAAGCTGTTTTCTTCCCTGCAATTCCCTCTCTATCCTAACCCCATATCTGTTTATTAACATTCATGCCTGAAACCACACTCTGCAAGGCTTTCTGGAATCTCCCAGCTACAGTCAATCTCTCGTTCTTCTCAACAGCTTAGTCCTACATTTGTACCTTGGTTTGCTGCTTTGCACAGTTTGCCCTTCATTGGCTCTGGATCCGTAAAGTAGAGAAGGGTCATTCTACTAGTACTTTACAAATAGTAGGTGCTCAATTAGTACATGTAATTTGAGCATCTAATCTAGTCATGCAGATGTCTTCATGCTTGCAGGTACCAACCTAGAAGTGTAGAATAGAAGAGAATGTTGGGTTTTCCAATTTAGATTTGGGGAGATTAAAGATAATGAAAATAGAGGAGTGTCCTATCAATCTGTCTATCTTATCTATGTTCAGGACTGCTCTGATCCAAGTCCAACTACCTTTTTATTTTTCTAAATTTTTTTTAGTTGTAGATAGACACAAAACCTTTATTTTATTTATTAATCTTTATGTGGTGCTAAGGATCTAACCCAGGGCTTCACACATGCTAGGCAAGTGCTCTACCACTGAGCCACGACCCCAGCCCCAAGTCCAACTACCTTTGAGGTTATTGGATATCAAGCCAAACTAGACTTGATCTGAGTGGATTCAATGGCTTTCTTGGTCATAGCTAAGGGCTTGGAAGGAGAACCAAGTCGCCTGAGCATCTGCAGTGATTTATACACTCTGAAGCACTCTGTGCTCTCATGGACCTGCCCCACCCCCAGCAATCCCACAAAGCACTGATATTATCCTCATTTAGAACTGAGAGCAGTGAAATGGCTTCCATCAGATTGTAAAGCTGGAATGTGAGTTTGAATCTGGCTGCCTCTGCTACCCAGCACCATTTTAGTACCTCCATGCATTCAGTGATTGGCAAGAGACCAGAGAAACCCAAACTGGAATAGTCCCAGAATTCATATGCAGTATGGACTATCTGTGGAGTGCTGGGAACCTGGGGTTTAACATTGCCTTTGGATGAGGCATCAGCTTTGCCACTCTCCCTCTATGATCTTGAGTCACTAAATTTCTCTGGACCTCTGTTCCATTGACTATATAATTAGAGTAATAAACCAGCATATTTCTGTTTTGTTCATGTTGCATGTGTTATGCAATAAGTAGCATAAAGTCTCATAAAGAGGTAGATAAAGGAATAGAAATTTGCAATACAATACTGTATAATAATGCTATACTCCTGATGTGTACAGGTTACTCTAGAAGCCCAGAGGAAGAGGGCCACCTAGCCCTTCAGGGCCACCCTTGTAGCTAACTGAGTATATTCCACTCAGGTAGAATTTGGGGAGCTGAGGATGGAGGAGGGTGGTCCCAGGGGAGATGATGGGTCAGCTCTGAGAACTGCAACTAGATGTCCTAAATATCTGATGAAAGGGGTACAGGGGAGAAAATTGAAGCCAGGCTAGAACTAGACTGGCAAAGGGACGTCACTGCTCCCTGAAAGAGCTTGGACTTTTAAGGCAGTGGAAGGTTTTAAGCAAGGTCATATTTGCATTCTGTAAAGCTCTTGGCAGTGTGCCATGTCCAATGGAGTCCAGGGGTGCAGAACTGGTGGTAGGAAGACTCTCCAGGAGGTGATTGCAAAAAATAACCCAGGCGAGGGATGATGAGAGCCTGAACTAATGTAGTGGCAATAGGAAGGAAGCGTACAGCATAAATCTGAGAGCTCCAAGGGAGGTGGAACGACTAGGACTTACCAACTGTATCAGTGAAAATGGCTTCAGATGATCTCATAGTCTCAGCGGATTAAGACAACAAAGGTGGATCTCTTGCCCACACGACATGTCTGTTTCAGGCAGGAGAGGTCCATGGTATAGTCACTCAGGATTCAAGCTAAGGAACAACTCCAAGTGCCAAAAGGAGAGCCCTAAAGGGACTCTCATAGGCAGTTCAATGCTGCAGCCCAGAAATGACATGCATTATCCATGACTTGTAGACTAGAACTTGTCTCCTGGCCTCACCCAGTTTGTGGAGGTGTGGATGTGGGAAGCCAAGAGGACTCCCCAGTCCTGGCCTGGGGAATGAGATAGACATTGGACATATTATCAAAGGAGATGGAAATGGGCCAGGCGCGGTGGCGCAGGCCTGTAATCCCAACATTTTGAGAGGCTGAGACAGGAGAATCTCAAGTTCAAAGCCAGCCTCAGCGATGGCAAGGTGCTAAGTAATTCAGTGAGACTCTGTCTCTACATAAAACACAAAGTAGGGCTGATGATGTGGCTCAGTGGTCAAGTACCCTCAAGTTCAATTCCTGGTACCAAAAAAAGAAGAAGAAGATGGAAATTGGGTGGAGGAAAGTAGACCAAATAGTTGAATCTTCTCCATCTCTAAAGTGTAGCCATTTCATTGGCCCTTTTTTGTGATCTAAGAGGGGGATTGGAATGAACTTCACTTGTAAGCAAGAATTAATCCTTTACAAAGGATATGTTGGTTAATTCTTCCCAAAACAATTTTTTTTTATTTCGTTTTGTTTTTGGTACGGGGATGGACCCGGGCACTCTACTACTGAGCTACACATCCCCAGCCCTTTTTATTTTTTAAGACAGTGTTTACATTGCCGAGGCTGGCCTAAAACTTTGGTCCTCTCGTCTCAGCTTCAGTTGCTGGGATTACAGGCATGGACCACTGTTCCCAATTTGTTTAAACATGTCACATTCAAGGCTAATAACATCTGTCTTTCTTGAATTTTCGTATGGACCATTGTGTTCACATATGGTGTTTAAAAGGGAAGTTTTGAGTCGAGATGTTAGTGAAGGCTTCCTCATGTAAGAATAGCAGTCGTGGAATTCAAAATCCCAGCGATGTAAATGCCCTCCGCCTTCATGACTGCTGTCCCCAGCATGGCACATTTTTGCGTATGGAGGGGCAGGAGTGGAGAGGTGTAATTGGGCTGATTGGAGCCTATTGTGCTGCTCTGCAGCGCAGACATGGGGCAGCCTCAGGGAGTGTTGGTACCTCAAGATCACTGGGGAATGATGTCCTCTTTCCTCAAAATAACATAGCAGAAATACTGAATCTACACTGTTTCTCCCCTTCTTTGTTTCCAACACCCCCCACACCACCAATTTAATTGTGATCCTCATCCCGTACCCTAAAAACTGACTTTTATTGTGCATTTGTTTCTTAACAGTTGCGAGAAACAATCAAAGCTGGCAAAGGTGTGACTTCAGCTATTGACCTGTGTCGTTACCATGGAAACAAGGCATTGGAGGCCCTGGAGAGCTTCCCTCCCTCGGAGGCCAGATCGGCTTTAGAAAACATTGTGTTTGCTGTGACCAGATTTTCATGACAGAAAATTAAAAAGACTCTATTGTTCCTTAGCTGAAAAACCTAGGGAATGAGGTGATTGGGAGAACTTTTGTGAGGAAATATCTAAATGTGTTTATGACTTTAAAAATATACACATTTTCCCCTTCCTTATATTACATTGCTAAAATGAATACTGCCTTCTTTTTGGAACTGCTACAAACAAAATTAGAAGAAAAAAAATAAGGTCAAGCAGTTTTCACTTGTCACGCCAGAAGCACACTTGAGGCTGCAGTAGCAGAAATAATTAATGAGATTCGCTCCTGTGACCTCAGCAAATGGACAGGAAATAAGTCCTTATTGATTGGACTGAGCCACGGATGGCGCCAGGGCGGTGGCCTGTGGTTTTCCTTCTAGAGAGGACAGAGCGATCTGGAAGCTGCAGGTGTCAAGAGAAACACTCTGGATCCCAGCCAGGAAGGACTGTCAAATCAAAAACCACTGACCCATCTGTCAAAATGGAGGAGAGTCCAATGAATTAAGAAAAAATACCCTTTCTTTGTCATCTTCCAATTATGTCTCTATTTATAGATACAATATAAATATATTTTGTGCATCATGGTTTTTATAAGATTTGGGGGGAGGAGGGAAATTGCTGAAAAAGTTGCCAAATATTTAAAATAGGAAATTAAATGTTATCTTGGTATATTAGAAATTGTCTGTTTTTCCTTCTTGAATATCGTTATTTTCAAACATTTCAAAGAACCAAACTTTTTTTTTAATTGAAAAAAGAGGTTTTTGCCAAGTAAAATGTATTCATTTGTAACTTTGTTTTAGAGAATACCTTTGATTTTTACAAGTTTGAGAAATATAATTGTTATATGTATAGGGAGTTCATTGGTAAGCGTTTTCCTTTACCCTAAGAATGTCAAATTTTGGTGTTGAACCACAGACATCCAATTATAGAAAGAACATAAGCAGTCTTGCAGGCCTAAAATCGGACGCTGTCTCTGTGTGGTTCACAGGAGATGATTTTTGTGGTTTGTACGCATGCAATGTGAGAATGCCGTTGACAAGAAGGCTGAGTTTACATAAATGATCTGGACTGAGACTCAGCTACCTTTCTTCCTCATGTGGTGTAATTACAGCCCTATCTGGAGACAGCGAGCACAGCAAAGAGATTTGATTACCTGCTTCACTCAAACACTAAGGGAAGTTATTTTAGTTAAATTTCTCTCCCCACTAACACCCCAAAGTTTTATCAGGGCCCAGCATGTAGCATGCAATGAAAAGAAAATGTAAGGCTACTGAGGTTAAGGGATTGTTTTATGAAATATTTTTAAGTGGACTTGAAATATTATAATTGTACAGTTTCTATTACTACAATCTGCAGGCCTATAGATTGTGAGTAGCATTCTCCACTCTGTTTGAAATGTCTTCTGTTTGAAATGTCTTTTCTCACTGAAATTGGCTTAATTAGTAACTATGGCTATGATGCTTTAGATGAGACTGGGTTTTAATCATTAACTTCTGCCAGGGAGGAGGAGTGCCTTCATGCTGGATGTACAGGAACCTCAGGGAGCTGCAGGAACCTCATGTTCCAGGAAGCAGATAGACAGGTGCTTCAGTGCAGAAGGCAGGACCCTGGGGCTCCTCTGATTCTGGCTTAGATCTGGTTTGCTGTATGACCTTGAACAAGTCACTTCCCTCTCAGCCTCAACTTCCTCCTCTATAACATTAGATTAAATGAGATAATTTATGAAGACCCTTCCAGATTTGTTTTATTTTCTAAAAGTTTACCATTTCAGACTGTCTCGATAGCAAAGATGCTGTATGAGATTCATAGAGGAGGAAAGGTGACATGCTAAAGGGAAGCTCTGAGGGAATGCAGAAAACTTCAGAGTATTCTAGCTTCACCATATGTGACATGGCCCCCTGGACTTGTGTTGTAACACTCACCTTCCTGCTTCCGTCGGGACCTTTCCTACCTCCCTTTCCATCCCCTTTACTTTGCCATCTGGACTCCCAAGCTCCTAGATGCCTGAGAGCAGCAGCCCCACCTTACTGTTAAGGGACAGAGTTCTGCCTTTGCCCCCAGGGGTGCCTTTCTCCTTGGTTGTGCTCAGCAGGTTTCACTTCCTCAGCATCTTGGCAAGTGTGTGTTCGTTTGTTTGTGGTAGGCCTTGTACATGCTAGGCAAGCACTCTACCACTGAGCTACATCCTCAGTCTTTTTAATTTTATTTTGAGGCGGAGTCTCACTAAATTGCCCAGACCAGCCTCAAACTTTTGGTCCTCCCACTTCAGCCTCCTGAGTCCCTGGGATTGTAGGCATGCGCCACTGCGCCCTGCTCTTGACAAGCTTTTTTAAAACCTTACATCTTGACAAATCCACTCCAGAGTATGAAATGCCAGTAGCCTCTCTCCATGCCCATTCTTCAAGGATATTTATTTTATTAGCTCACACCAAGTTTTTATAATTTCAGACACCTCTAAGGAGAAATTTTGGGCACCAAGACATTGCTTAATGACACCTCTCTGCCTACTGCCTGGGTATGGCTAGCAGAGATAATGAATAGACAGAGTCAATGGCTCTCCAATGCCTCCTTTACCCCTGCTTCATCCCTTCCCTATCCTGAGTTTCTTACTAGAGGCAAGAGTTCATTAGCCCTTGTCCTGCTTCCTTCCACCTGTTAACCCCAAACTTAGTGTTGGTGCCTCCAAACCTCACTTCAGCCCATGAGCCTAACTGCACTCTCCTCCCTAACAGCTTTTTCTTTATTAAGCATAATAAATGGTGTACTGCTGTCAGGTCTGGTGGCACACACCTGTAATCCCAGGTGTTCAGGAGGCTGAGACAGAAGGATCACAAGTTCAAGGCCAGCCTCAGCAACTTAATGAGACCCTGTCTCAAAATAAAAAATAAAAAGGGCTGGGGATATGGCGCAGTGGTTAAGCATTCCTGGACTAAACCCCCTATTACCCCCACACCCACCAGAAAAAAAGAATAAGACTTTTCTCCTTTCCAAAGACTCAGGCCTGTTGCCTTCTATCTCCTTCTTATCCTGTTCTTGAATCTTAGGTTTCTTCTCTATGAATGTGCCCAGGTCCCCCTTTGCCTAAAATCCCTCACTTTTCCCTTTATATTCTTCCACCTGCACTTTCTCCCTCCCAACTTTACAAACAAATCTACTTACAGTCTACAAACTCGTTAACTTTATGACTGGTCCTTCACTACTAGGTCCCCACCATCTTGCCTAGTGCTTGTGCTTTGGATACTCAAAGAATACTTGAGCAAACACATCAGGTTCTTCTGCACTGCTCTCCTGAGATGGCTTCTTTGAGATCACAGATGGTGTCCTCCCAGACCTGTCCCTGCGTGTAGCATTTCATATAGTAGCTTGCCCCTGAGTGCTCATGTATCCACTTTGGTTCAGATGCCCCCTCTCTTCTCTGAATAGTCTTTTTCTTACTCCTAGAGCTGTTCTTTTCTAAAAATTTCAATTACATTTCCTCCAGAAATCACAAAGCAGTCTCCTGCCCCCACTAAATCTTGTTTATTTCCTCAGTGCGAGATATCAAACCAGGACCTTATGCATGTTAGGAAAACTCTCTACCTTTGAGCTACATGACCAGCCCCTGAATCTTTTTTAAAATTCTCTGAGTTAGGGCTGGCTATACAGCTCAGTGGTGGAGTGCTTGCCTAGCATGTGTAAGGCTCTAGGTTCGAGCCCCAGGACCATATACACCAAAAAATCAACAAAAAGCACTCCAACAGGATGATCATATACTTCTTTCTCATTTCCTACCTTTATTCCTGATCTCTTCTTAAATCAACTGTTTTTTCTTTTTTCTTTTGGACTGGGTTGTGTCTTTCCATTAGGGAGATTACAGACTTCTCAAGGTGACCTTAGAAGAAGTGTCCCCATGGGAAAGCCAGCACTGATAGTGGAATCCATCCTCCCTTTAGCTCACCCCCTGCCCTCCAGCTCTGAAGCACCAGCCTCTAGGCCTCTTCTAGTGGGGAAAAGTTTGTCTTTAATACATATTGCTTTCTCTTAATAGAAAGAATAGGATCTCAGGATCCTATTCTTCTTCCATTCTGGAGATGCCTATCTTCATTGAAAAGTAGCAACTAGCTTTTATTTAGTAGATCTGCTCACATCTAGGATTGACAGTGTGTGCGTCATTGTGCATCCTGTGAACTAGTGAGTGCGTTGGATTGCCACTGTCTTAGCCATTAGAGTAGCTTGAATCTCACTTAATTTTTTTTTCTTTTGAAACACATGGAAGTAAATAATCAACTTACAGAAATTTTGAAAAATAAAAAAAGTCATTCGTAACTATCACCCTAAAATAATCAGTATTACCATTTCATTTATGTTTTCTTCCAGCTTTTTTTTTTTTTTTGCCATTTATATCTTTTTTGCATGTTTGTAATTATAGTACAAATTCAACTTTGGGTCCTGCTGTGTTCATATAACACATTATAAACATTTTCCCATGGTGCTGCAGCCTTCATGACTGTTATTAATGAATGGTTTAAATGTTAAACGAGGCATCTGAATTTCTATTCCTGGTTGTTTTCTCTGGTGTAAATAAGTATATTGAAATGAGCTAACTTTAAAAGTCAGCCTCCAGACCCACTATTTTTTTTTTTTTTTTGGTACCAGGGATCGAACTCAGGGGTACTCAACCACTGAGCCACATCCACAGCCCTATTTTATATTTTATTTAGAGACAGGGTCTCACTGAGCTGCTTAGAGCCTCGCCATTGCTGAGGCTGGCTTTGAACTCGCGATTCTCCTATCTCAGCCTCCCTAAGTTCTGGGATTACAGGCATGTGCCACCATGCCCGGTTTCTTTAATCATAATTTTCTCTATTTGGAGTCCAAGTCATAGGAACCAATTGGAGAATGTAATAAAAATAGTGGATTCTTGTAGACTGGAGAGATATTCACCATTTCACAGCACACACTCACAATTTATTTTCACAATAAATTGCCACCAGTTGAAATGACTTAAATAGAGTATGAAATACTACATTTGTATAATGCAAATTTAATGTTTGGTCACTTAGTTACTAATTATGCATGTGTATTAAGTTAACATACTGGATTTAAATAAAATCTATAAAGTTTAGTGTTAAAAAAAAAAAAAAAGTCTTTGACTTGGACAAATAGTGCCTGTACAGGTTTTCCATGGCAGCAGGTTAAAACTGTGGAACAAATTACCTTAAAATTCTTCAACTTGAATTATTAATTTTCTCAGTTGATACAGCCTTAGTGGGTCCCAGTTCTTTAAGGTGATGCTCAAGATGAATTCACGCCTCTTTGTATTTTCCTCTTGTTTCAATATAAGTTCTCAGCCAGTCGCACTTTGGTATGATGACTTCTTTCTTCACACTGAGGTTTGGTTGATTTTTTTTTTTTTTTTTTAGTACTGCAGATTAAATCCAGGGGCAATTAACCACTGAGGCACATCCCCAGCCATTTTTTATATTTTATTTAGAGACAGGGTCTCACTGAGTTGTTTAGGGCCTTGTTTAGTTGCTGATACTGGCTTTGAACTTGTGATCCTCCTGCCTCAGCCTCCTGAGCCGCTGGGATCACAGGCAGGTGCCACCATGCCCAGCGTCAATCAGTTGTCATAGCTTCTCTTTCGGCCAAGACCAAACCACTTTGCGAGATACATGAAGTCATCTTCACTTCTTCAAAGATTAAGAGAATGAAGCTCTTAGGATTTGTTCAAAAGGAAACAAAATAATAATTGATTCAAATTTTTAATGCTATAATAGTATGAGTCCATCATGTTTGTTCTTATTATCTTGTCCCTTTGTGGGGGTGGGTACTGGGGATTGAACCCAGGGCACCTAACCACTGAGCCACATCCCCAGCCCTTTTTTATATTTTATTTAAAGATAGGTTCTTGCTAAGTTGCTTAGGGCCTAACTTGCTGAGGCTAGCTTTGGACTTGGCAATCCTCCTGCCTCAGCCTCCTGAGCTGCTGGGATTACAGGCGGGCACCACAGTGTTAGGCCATCTTGTCTTCTTTCTTTGTCTTGTTTTGTTTTGGTACTGGGGATTAAACCTGGGGTCATTTTACCACTAAGCTACTGCTCCAGCCCTTTTTATTTATCATTTTGAGACAGAGTCTCACCAAATTGCCCAGGCTTATCCTTGAACTTGTGATCCTCCTGCCTCAGCCACCTAACTAGCTGGTATTTCAGATGTGTGCCACTGCATGGGGCAAGTTCTACATTCATTTTAATGTCACGTGTAAGACAAAATAAAGTTAAGGTTTATATTTGGGTGCTTTGGGCTAACCTTCCATCTTATGCACATACCCCATTTCACTTAAGTCTTTTACCCTCTAGGCTCCCTCCCAGCCCCAGTCAACATCTGCCATCATTCAGACTGTGTGTGTGTGTGACTGGTGATCAAACCCAGGGCCATGTGTGAGACAGGCAAGTGTTCTACCACTGAGCTACACCCCTACCCCAGACATATTTTCTTACAGAACTTCAGAATCGTTCTCAACAAGCACCTTAGGTAGCCACTTGCCACTTCTCGACCCATGTATTGGGGACTGAACCCATGGTCACTCTACCACTAAGCTATATTCCTGTTTTGAGACAGAGTCTCCTCAAGTTGCCCAGGCTGGCCTCGAACTGTGATCCTCCTACTGCAGCCCCGGAGCTGCTGTGCTTACAATGTTCCAACACACTCGGCTGTTAACATATCAGAGGCAGCACACAAGTCAAAATCTATTTGCCATCTCCATTCAACTAACTATTTGCTTTAACCTATGTTTTACCATTTTTTTAGTTAAGTATTTGAAGTAAAATCAATAGCCCTAAAAATCAAAGTGATTTTATTTGCTTTCCAAATGGTATATCCTTCATATTTTACTTTCTCTATATTGTATATAAATTATCTTGATAAAGATAATGAATGGAGTCATACACTAGGTTGATTTTTAAGATGTCGGTATTCATCATGTCATCCAAATCCGTTGGTCCAGAGGTGATTATATTTTGTGCAACCTTGTCCTCCTAAAAGCTGTCAACAAAAATTGAATATCTGTTAAGTATGGAAAAATTCTTTTGAAATATCTTTACAAAACACTTTTCATGTACCCTTTGTGATCATTATTTCCTATTTGGGAAAGGTTAAAAGGTGTTGTTTTTTCATGATGTAAGAAAGGCTTATATTGTATTTAATCAATTATAACACTACTATTGATCTGAGGTTTTTTTAAGATTCTCATCTTTTTCTATATGTATATGAATGTGGGATGAATAGATGGACAAGGGCAGGTAGAGAAAGTAAGTCTCTTTTCTTAAACCAATAAACATCTATATTTTCCCTAGTGTCCTACCTATCAACTTTTGGTAAGAGGCTGGCCTGACAGAGTAACCTTCATTTGTATCTAGCTATTGCTAAGCTATCATCATGGTATCAAGACACTCAGGCAAATGTAGATGCCTAAAACAAATGTGTAGGAAGAAAGATTTGTCCCTGGTCCCCTCACCTCTACTGTCATCTGGTTGAGTAGTTCAGCACTAATTTGGTATCACAGTGGCTTCATAGCTCTAACAAAACAAACACGCTTGAAAAGCAAATTATTGCTTCCTATGAAAATATAATGATGTCTGCAAATTTTATATTTGTCATTTACAGAAGTCCTCACTAGTCTCTGTACCCAAACCTTGTAATCATTGAAATGGCCTGCACAGTAACATTTATTGAATTTTTGCCCTCGAGCAATACGAAACACCAGCAAAAATATAGCCCTATTAATCATAATTTTTATGTTCATACAATCAAAATGAATGGCACCTTTTTGTTCTAACTCAATAGTTAAGGTTTTTCAAATTTCAAATCCTGATGGATGATTTTCAGCAAAAAGATCTACTGTGATGTTTATATTTTTAAAGTAGTATAAAAATAAACAGCACTTTCTAATTTTGTATCTTAGTGTCATCCTTTACCTTTCCACATATACATGATATATTTTTTAATCCAAGGGGAACAGCTCAATTTTCTTAAAAGTTTCCATTGATATTATCAAAGTAGGTTTGCAGACTGAATGTATCGCTTGTTTACCCAAATAATAGCATAAATATCTGTTTTTAGAAAGCTTTATCATAAGGCTTTTTATATGATTGGATTCATAAACAAAATTATGATTAGGAAATAAACCACTTTTCCCTTTGGCTAATTCTAATGTAAGCTTTCCAACTGAAACATTGTATTTGAACACTTCTTCCATTCATAGCATGTGCCCATCAAAAAAGCACTTTCTGTTTGCAGTACAGTAAGGTGAACTGTTTGTAACCTAGTTAACAATGCCAACTAGAGGCAGTAAAAGGTATGTATTTCATATGCAAATTCTAAGCAATAGTTTCTACAATTATATGTAGTTGCTTGCTCTATTATGTTCAACATCAGCATTACAAAATTGAGTACAGGAAGGAGAAAATAATACAAACATTATATTTTTATATTCCCCAAATATTCTTTTATTGGATTAATTAGAAAAATAAGTTAAAGGGTGTGGGGCTGAGGGCGTAGCTCAGTGGTAGAGCACTTGACTTAGCCAGTGTTAGGCCCTGGGTTCAATCCTCAGTACCACATAAAAAAAAAAATAAAGGTGTTGTGTCCATCTACAACTAAAAAAAAAAAAAAGTAAAGAAAGAAATTAAACGGTACAAGCCGGGCACGGTGGTTAATGCTTGTAATCCCAGCACTTCGGGAGGCTGAGACAGGAGAATCGCGAGTTCAAAGCCAGCCTCAGCAACAGTGAGGCACTAAGCAACTCAGTGAGACCCTGTCTCTACATAAAACACAAAATAGGGCTGGAGATGTGGCTCAGTGGTCAAGTACCCCTGAGTTCAATCCCCAGTACCAAAAAAAAAGAAAAGAGGTGTATATTTGAAAAGCAGTATTTAAAGGGCAACAAATAAATGTAAAGATTACCATCTGGAGAGTTATAAGTTGAATTGGAAGAATATTCACACAACACATGCTCTGTAAAATACCTGTATAGAAATCGAGGTCTTGCATTAGAATAGGGCTTCCTGCTGATCGAGGTTTCTGAAGGGAAGTGCAAGAATCTACACTTTTTATTTTTTGAAAGAGGCAAGGTCTGCTATGCTTCCCAGGTTGGCCCTGAATTGGGCTCAATTCATCCTCCCGCCTCAGGCTCCCAATTAGCTAGAATGACAGGCATCAGCCCACACACTTATCTCAATGATATACATTCCAACTGGGCAAGGTGGTGTACCCCTGTAATCCTGTGATAAATAGAATCCCCAGTTGTCCATTTTCAGAATATAGTTAGCCTTAATTGGGATGTAAGATCCAATTGTAGCCATTTTAACTATAGTCCTTCCCTTTGTTGTCCCCAATTTTAAAATTAGCCAATCGCATAGACTGTAACCCTGAGCTTCTCCTATCAGAGCAAGGGGCAGTGCTGCCTCAGGGGTAAAAAACACAGGCAGACTGCTGGCAAGTGTGCTTGCTTGCCAGACTTTGTTCCATAGCACACCCTTCTGCAGGAGTAAAGTTTACCCTGCTGAGCTATTTCCATGGCACCCTAGTATTTCTAACAATCCTAGAGAGTTGGGAGGGTGAGGCAGGAGATTTGCAAGTTCAAGGCCAGTCTCACCAATTTAGTGAGGCCCTAAGCAACTTAGCAAGACCCTGTCTCAAAATAAAAAGTTAAGGCTGGGGATATAGCTCAGTTGGTAGAGTGCTCACCTCACACGCACAAAGCCCTGGGTTCAATCCCCAGTGCAAAAAAAAAAAAAAAAAAAAAAAAATTAAGCTGGGCACAGTGGTGCATGCCTGTAATCCCAGCAGCTGTGGAGGCTGAGGCAGGAGGATCGTGAGTTAAAAGCCAGCCCCAGCCAGGTGCTGAACAACTCAGTGAGACCCTGTCTCTAAATAAAATACAAAATAGGGCTGAGGATTGGACTGGTGACATAGTTCAGTTGGTAGAATTCTTGCTTTAATTATACAAGGCCCTGAGTTCAATCCTCTGCACCACCACCAAAAAAAAAAAAAAAAATACGGCTGGGGATGTGGCTCAGTTGTTGAGTGCCCCTGAGTTCAATCCTTGGTTCCCGCCCCCAAAATAAATAAGAATAATAAAAAATTTAAAGGGCTGGGGATGTGGCTCAGTTGGCTAGAGCTCCCCTGGGTTCAATCCCCAGTAGAGAAAGAAAAAAAAAAATCAACATTTTCCAGAAGCTTCCCAGTAATTCACATACACATGATCCACTGGTATACATGATAAATTTCTTAGGCTCCATTTACACTAACTGTGGTGCAACAGACAGACATGAACTTTGAAGTAAGACAGATTCCAGGCAGACCAGAATGCTTAACTAAAGTATAAGTCAGAAAAAAAATCTATCCTATGAAAAACAGAAGGGGGAGAGGAGCATAAAATATGTAGTTAATGAAAATTATAAAATAAAAGGACAGAAATAAGTACTTACATTACAATTAATTATAATTAATATAAATTATTAAATTCCAATTTAAAAACAGACTCCCAGGACTGGCCTTATGGCTCAGTGGTAGAGCACTTGCCTCACATATGCTAGGCCCTAGGTTCAATCCTCAATACCAAAAAACAAAAAAAGCTGAAACAATATATGTGTGGGGCTGGGGTTGTGGCTTGGTGGTAGAGCGCTTGCCTAGCATGCGTGAGGCACTGGGTTTGGTTCTCAGCACCACATATAAATAAAATAAAGGTCCATCAACAACTAAAAAAATATTTTAAAAATATATGTGTGTTTCTGTATCACTCTACACCCAAGGAATTATTTAATAACTATTAGGTGGAATGATGACAATATCAATGTCTAACCTATAAAAATGACAATTTCATATTATTCCATCTATACCTTATATGTTAAAGGGATTAAATTAACTAATGTATATAAAACAATTAGCCCAATGCCTGACTTCATCTCCATTGGTCTTCTGCATAGCAAGCTAGTAAGAAATTCTGGAAGTCCAGCCGTCCTGTCTAAATTTATGCCAGACTCGGGTATGATTTGACATCACCTGGTGGTGACAGTTGGCCCCATTTTAAATATCATGGGAGACAGTTCTAAGCCTACAGGCAGCAGGACAGCATCAGTGATTCCAGAAATGGCCCAGTCAGTTTACCAGATTCAGAGATTCAGCTGTAAGAGTAGCAAGGCCCCAAATGGCTCAGCCTTGGGCTGCAGATATAGCTCAGTTGGTAGAGTGCTGACCTTGCATGTATAAGGCCTTGGGTTCAATCCCCATGCAACACCCCCCCCCCAAAAAAAGAAAGACTCATCCTTTCCCTGCTTTAATGGCCTTAGGCTCTACTCTAAGACCCCTAGCATAGAACTTCTATCCTGACCCCAACCCCTGTGTTCTGTTCTCAAACCAAGGCCACATGGGAAATGGGAACCAGCTGCTGATTCTGCATTATATTGGAAATTATATATTTAATTTCTTAAAAGTATATGTACATCTATAATTTTGATTTATTTTTTTCTGTGCTGGAGATTGAACCCAATACCTCACACATGCCAGGGAAATGCTCTACCACTAAGCTATATCCCCATCCCTTCTATATTGTGTTTTATTTGGAGATAGGGCCTCATTAACTTGCCCAGGCTGGCCTCAAACTAGCAATCCTCCTGCCTCAGCCTCCTGAGTAGTTGCAATTACATGTATGTGCCACAAAGCCCACTTTAATTTTTTTTGGGGGGGGAAATACTGGGGATTGAACTCAGGGGCACTCAACCACTGAGCCACATGCCCAGCCCTATTTTGTGTTTTATGTAGAGACAGGGTCTCACTGAGTTGCTTAGCACCTCGCTGTTGCTGAGGCTGGCTTTGAACTCACAATTCTCCTGTCTCAGCCTCCCAAAGTGCTGAGATTACAGGTGTGCACTACCGCACTCAGTTTAAAATTATATATATATATATATATTTTATTTTATTTTATTTTTGGTACTGGAGATTGAACTCAGGGGCACTCAACCACTGAGCCACATCCCCAGCCTTGGCTTTGAACTCACAATTCTTCTGTCTCAGCCTCCCAAAGTGCTGGGATTACAGGTGTGCGCCACCACACTCGGCTTAAAATTATATTTTTGATGAATGCATTATTATAGATTTGACTGTGCTTATCAAGGATTTTCTGAATGCTTATAGCATAGTAGCTCTGTGTTTTTTATTTTAGAGCTTTTGATTACTGCAAGTGTTTCAGTTAGCTATAATGCTTTTATTAGATTGAGATTAATTAAAATTTAAACAGGAAAAGGGGGGTAAGCAAAGGTCAAAAATCCCATTCAGAGAATATTAACCTTATTGCATGAATGCCACAAAATTTTCAATTAACCATTGCCTTTTGTGGATGATCTCTGGTTACCCAGTAGGCTCAGAAATTCTTAGTTTGTATTTTTCTTTGTTAAAATTCCTTGGTGTATTGGGCCACTCTTTCCTTGGTTGCATGAACAAACATGTAGCGCTGTTCTAGTATTGTTCAGTGATCCCCATGAATCCAGAAAAACTGGACTTCTTTATTTTCTTTTGGTGGTACTGGGGGTGGAACCTAAGAGTGCTGAATCACCAGGCTACATCCCCATCCTTTTTTTTGGAACCAGGGATTGAACTCAAGGCCATGCACGACCACTGAGCCACATTCCCAATCCTATTTTGTTTATTTAAGGACAAGGTCTCACTGAGTTGCTTAGTGCCTCACTTTTGCTGAGGCTGGCTCCATCCTCCTACCTCAGCCTCCCAAGCCACTGGGATTACAGATGTGTGCCACTGTGCCCAGCTCCGTCCATTTTTATTTTGTCTGTCATTTTTGTTTTATTTTTTGGGGTACTGGAAATGGAACCCAGGGGCACTTTACCACTGAGCCTCATCCCCAGGCCTTTTTATTTTTTATTTTGAGACATTCTTGCTCAATCACTGAGACTGGCCTCAAATTCTCAATCCTCCTGCCTCAGCCTCCTGAGTCAGTGGATAGACGTTATCCACTGCACCTGGCAAAGCTAAACTTCTTGGAAGTTGCACAGAGATGCAAGCCTGTTGAGGGACAGTGGTCAGTTCTTGTTTACACTTTTGTTTCTCTGCCAACCTTCTTCCTGGTATCCCTTTAGTTCTGACTTCCTGCTAGGTACTGAGTCTGAGACAGGTAGTCTAAGAGACCAAGCCTGCTGAGGAGAGGTTTTGGATCAGGGACTTAGTTTGTGGCTTGTATGAAATAGGCATCAAGCTGATTGTCAGTTCTTGAAAGATGTGTGGCATAGGCCAAAGGAAGTCTTCAATCTGTTTACTACCTGCCTCTGTAGCCTTATCTGCTCCTTCTATCCTGCCCTCCCCCTAGCTTTAAGGCTCCTTGGTTTTTGCTTGGACTATTTATAGTTTTCCAAATATTGCCTGCAGTTTTCTGCTTTAGCTGCTGCCCTTGGTCTTCCCTACTCAGATTGCTCTTCACCCAGCTTCCATGGGTCAAATTCCTGCTCAGCTCCCTCCTCCAGGGAGCCTTCCTCATTTGTTCTGGTTCCTTACTCACCCCCACTTGGGTCTGTCCTCTGGTGCCACCTTCTTTATATCTGTTTCCAGGGTTAGTGATAATTCCTCAGTTAAGACTGAAAGCTCTGAGGAGAGGCAACTTGATCATCCATATCTCCCTCTCTCTCTTTTTAGTACTGGAGATTGAACCCAGGGGCATTCTGCCACATCCTCAGCCCCTTTTGACTCTTCATTTTGAAACAAGGTCTCGCTAAATTGCCCAGGCTGGTCTTAAACTTGTGATCCTCTTGCCTCAGCCTCTCAGATAGCCAGGATCACAGGTGTGTGTCACCATGCCTGGCCATTTGTTTAATTCTGAAAGCTTTTATCATCTTAAAACTGGCCGTGCCATGTTCCCAAGTGTTCAGCCACTTGCATGAGTGCTCAGCCCTTTACGTAGGTACGAAGAAGTCTTGCTTTCCTCCCTGTACAATGGATATGAGCCAAATTCTATCATGGCAAAAACTCCCTAAGAAGGGCTAGAGATATAGCTCAGTTGGTAGAGTGCCTGCCTGGCATGCATAAGGCCCTGGTTCAATCCCCAGCACTACAAAAAGGTGTTTTCAACAGGCTATCCTTTACAGTAACGTATAAGTCTTGGGAAGGATTTACATAGCTATAAAATTTCTTCCTTCCTTGTGCCTTGGTTTTTTAATATGAAATATTATCAAATTGTTGGATGTCAACTTGGAAATAATATATTTTATTATATAAGCCATTTGAAAACTTTAGTATCTCCACAAAGATAATTCAAGAAATACTAAATGTTTGATTCTTGGACACTCACAACATGCAGTATGTGTCTGCTCCAAAAGTTAGGAGTTTTTCTGCCACTATATATATGCTAATGCTATTACTTTTTCAAATTAAAAAAAAATTTTACTAGAGGAAAGGAACCTAAAATTTGTAATGCAAACTATTTAGAGGAAAGAAGCAGATCCATGTGGATTATTTGATTTATCTGGCCTCTTTTCCCTCAACTCACACATTTTCAAGTTCCAAAGGGCAATTATTCCTCCTTCACCATGCTGATTAAATAGGTCAGGAGGGTAATAAGGTCATTTATTTGAAGGATTTTCATCTGGTGTATTTCTAATATTCTTGCCCCACTCCTGACCACTCAAATCAGTACCATACTGAGTCCAGCATCTCTCTCTCTCTCACTACCAAAAAAAATGATGAAACAAAAGTAATTTCAGTGAACTTTCTGCCCCCAAATTTATCATCTTTCCAGAGCACAAAGGTTATATTGCTTTAGCCCTTTAAACCAGTAATGGCTCAATAACAACATTAGTGCTTTAAACCAGCAATGGCTCAGTAATAACCAGTATCATGTGTTTACTATTAACTCAGTAGCTAAACCTTCAAGGTGTTAAACTCCTTTTGGTATAGCATTTTATTACATATTTTTAAAAATATATATAATTGAATTCATAAATTTCTCATGGCAGAATCAAGAGAACAAGGGACTCTACAGTAAAAGTGAATGTTACACCATATTATTATCATTATTATTATTTTTTGGTAACAAAGACTGAACCCAAGCCTGCTTAACCACTGAGCCACAACCCTAGCCCTTTTTATTTTTTATTTTGAGGCAGTTTTTTGCTAGATTGCTTACATTCTCGCTAAATTGCTGAGGCTGGCTTTGAACCTGCAATCCTCCTGCCTCAGTCTCCCAAACCACTAGGATTTGTGCTACTATACTGTTTTAGTCAGCTTTTTCACTGCTGTGACTAAATGATCTCACCAGAATAATTATAGAGGAGGAAAAGTTTATTTAAAGGTTCACGGTTTCAGAGGTCTCAAACCATGGACAGCAGGTTCCACTACTTGGGGTTCAAGATGAGGCAGGACATCATGGCAGAAGAATGTGATGGAGGGAAGCAGCTCACATGATGATCAGAGAGCAGACAGAGAGACTCCATGCTCCAGATACAAAATATATACCTCCTAGCCACACTCCCAATGCCTCAGTTACCACTCAGTTAATCCCATTAGGAATTAATTCACTGTTTAGGTTAAAGCTATAACCCAATCATTTCTCCTTCAAACCTTCTTGCGTTGTCTCACACATGAGCTTTTGGAAGACATAACACATACTCAGTTCATTTTATATACGTGTGTGTGTGTGTGTATTTTTTTGTACCAGGGATTGACCCTAGGGGTGCCTAACCACTGAGCCACATCCCCAGTCTTTTTTTTTAAAAAATATTTTTATTAGTTGTTGATGGATCTTTATTTTATTTATTTATTTATATGTGGTGCTGAGAATCGAACCCAGTGCCTCACACATGCTAGGCAAGCGCTCTACCACTAAGCCACGACCTCAGCCCCCCAGTCTTTTTTTATATTTTATTTAGAGAAGGTCCCACTGAGTTGCTTAGGGCCTCACTAAGTTGCTGAGGCTGACTTTGAACTCATGATCCTCCTGCCTCAGCCTCCCAAACCACTGGAATTACAGATGTGTGCCACTACACCTGACTCATGATATATTATTAAATAGATGCTGAGTGGGATAAAATGGAATATTTGATTAATTGGCTAAATTAGGATTTTCTTCCTAAAAGATTTTCCTAGTGCTTCCTTAGAATCCCCAGTACGGAGGCGCTGGGGTTGTGGCTCAGTGGTAGAACGCTTGCCTGGCATGTGTGAAGCCCTGGGTTCGATTATCAGCACCACATATAAATAAATAAAATAAATGTCCATCGACAACTAAGAAAATAAAAAAATAAAAAAAAAACCAGTATGGGGAAATTCCAAACTTTTATAAATAACCTCAGAACATATAGGTTTAGTATGTGGGGCAGGATGATATTTCTGCAATATCTATACTTTTATTCTCCTGGTATTTTCCCCTTTCCTGCCGCTGAGTAGATATTCCTATCTGGGTTCACTGACTTGGTGAAGGGCGGAGATGGGCTGAGAGCTGAAACAGCTGGTAAGCGTTTGTTTCTTAAAGCTTAAGGCCCTAGAGGAGGGGCATGTGGGCCTGAGGCAGAATGTCTTGGACAGAAGCAGAAGAGCTCTGTACTGCGTGCTGGCTGAGCAGGGCCACTGCATGAACTTCCCAGCCGCCTGGCTGAGAGGCAGGACTCTGTCCAGTGAAGATGTAGCTGTGAGCTGTTGCAGGTCCCGGTCACAAACTGGAGACAACAGGGCTGGATGTGACCTGTACATAGGCTTTGTGTCTGTGCCTGTGAACTTCAGTCATTTCATATTAAACACCAACGATTTGGGCTGAGGTTATAGCTCAGTGATAGAGATCATGCTCAGTATGTACAAAGCTCTGGGTTTGCTCCCTAATGTCAAAAATAAATAACAAGGGCTAGGGTTGTGCCTCAGTGGTAGAGCGCTTGCCTAGCATGGGTGAGGCACTGGGTTCGATTCTCAGCACCACATATAAAATAAATGAAAAAAATAAAGGTCCACCAACAACTTAGAAAAATATTTTTTAAAAAATAAATAAATAACAATAACAATAATAACAACAATGACAACAGTAATAATGTAGGTAATTTCACCTAAAAATCTGGATTTCTGCTTCTTTTGAATTATTGGCAGATTTGGCTATATTAGCTCATCTTCATGCACCAAACGCCTGCCTGCTTAGATAAGGAACTGTATTAGTCTGTTTTTCATTACTATAATGAAATACCTGAAGCTGGATGCTTATGAAGAAAAGAGGACAAATAAGCTCAGTTTAGGAGGTTGGAAGTCCAAGATCACACAGCCCCATTTGTTTAACCTCTGGTGAGGGGCTAGTGGTAGATAGAATCATGGTGGGAATGCATGTCAGAGGGAAATATCACATCACAAAATAGGAGGCTAAAGCCAGAATGAGACCTATGATCCCAGCTATTAGGGAAGCTAAGGCAAGAGGATTTTAAGTTTGAGGTCAGCCTGGGCAATTTAGCAGGACCCTGTCTCAAAACAAAATTGAAGAAAGGGCTGGGGTGTAGGTCAATGGTAGGGTGCTTGCCTAGCAAACACAAAGCCTTGTGTTCATTCTCCAATACCACAAAACAAGAACAAAACCCAGGAAGCCAGAGCAAGGAAAAAAGGCCAGACTTGTTCCATTTTATAAAACTCTATCTTGAAAAGTAACCCAGGGCTCCCATGAGAACTACCTTAATCCCTTCTGAGGACACCTCTCCAATGACCCCAAAATCTTCCCCTAGGCCCCATCTCTTAATGTTGCCACACTGAGGACCAAGCTCCAACCCTTCAACCCTTGGGGGACAAACTCAAACCATTTCTAGGGAATGAACAGTCTGAACTGCCACTGTTCCTAGCAGCAGGGGCCCTATGCTGAGACTGGGGGTTAGCTGCCACTTCGCAGGCTTCTTGTACTGATGTTTTCCAGACAACAGAGGGATGTTCTTCTTTGCCCAAGATTTTTCCCATAAATGGGGAAACAAAAAACAGATGGAAAGGACTAGGGATATAGCTGAGTGGCAGAGTGTTTCCCTAGCATGCATGAGGCCTGGGTTCGAGCCCCAGCACTGCAAAAAGAAAAAAAAAAAAAAACAGAGATAGATGAGTGAAGAAAAAAGATAGTTTAAAGATGGCTCATCTTGAAAGACACATGGGAGCAGCTGTGCTTATTGGAAGAGTGAAGAATCCTCTTTGTGGTTAACTAACGACCTCTCCTTACTTGCTCCCTGTGGGCATTTGCATCGCATATCTAGGCAGCCTTGCACAGAGATGACCATGTCCCTGGTTGAGCCTGGCAGAGCCGATGCCACAGGGCATTGAGAGCAGAAAGACCTTGGCTCTACAAGAACTCCATGTGGCCAGAGGCCTGGAGGGCAGAAACTCCTAGAAGTCCCCTGGGCTAAAAGGACTCCAAAAGGGAACTCAAATATAAATTATAAAATAGTTATTTCATACACAAAGACTTGTGCATGCTGCCTTTGCTTTCTCACTGGCGTGGGTACTTGGCCCAGGGATCTGGGAGCCCTCAAGTGCACATGAGATGGAGGTTTCTAGAAGGAGGCTGAAGGACAGCAAGATTTCTTGTTCTTTTCTTATTAGTTGGGTGAGAAGAATGGACATTAGGATTGGGATTTGGAAGACAGGTACCACCTGTAATCCCAAATGCACCAGAGGCAGGGCAAGTTCCAGGCCTGGGCAAGTTAGCGAGGCCTTGTCTCAAAATAAAATAAAAGGGCTGGGATGTAGCTCAGAAGTAGATTGCTCCTGGGTTCAATCCTAGGAACAACAACAAAAAAAAAACTAAATGTGATTTGGAGCCTATTACATTTTAAATGTATTTGAGTTGTGGTGGTATTTGTTTAACTTTCTGTGTAAAGTGAGAATTTAAAGTGATATTCTGCCAGGCATGTGCCTGTTAGCTCAGCTACTCAGAAAGGTAATGGAGGAGGATTGAAATTTCAAGGACGGCCTAGCAACTTGGTGAAACCCTGTCTTAAAATAAAATATAAAGGGCTAGGGATGTAGTTCAGTGGCAGAGCTCTTGTCTAGCATGCACAGGCCCTAGGTTCAAGCCCTAATAACAAAACATGAAATAAAGTGGACTTCTATGGGTATCTTCCAGACAGCATTGAAGCTGCCTATGTGAATTTTTGTGCTTTTTTTTTTTTTTTTTTGGTGCCAGGGATTGAACTCAGGGGCACTTGGCCACTGAGCCACATCCCCAGCCCTATTTTGTATTTTATTTAGAGACAAGGTCTCACTGAGTTGCTTAGCATCTCAGTTTTGCTGAGGCTGGCTTTGAAATTGCTATCCTTCTGCCTCAGCCTCCCAAATCACTAGGATTACAGGCGTGCACCACTGCGCCCAGCATAACTCTTGTGCTTTTGCTGTTAAATTAGAAATGTGCTTGGGGGCTGAGGGGGTGTAGCTCAGTGGGAGAGTACTTGCCTAGAATGAGCGATACCCTGGGTTCAATACCCAGCACTACAGAAAGAGAATAGAAATGTCTTTGGGTTTTATTATTTTTACTATTTGCTTGTATGAATGAGGGAAAAAAAATCAAACCCTTGCCTGGTGTGTGTATCATGCGTGCACACCCCCCATCCTACCTCTGTTCCCTACTCACCATAATCTCAGCAACTCTGGAGGCTGAAGCAAGAGGATTTCAAATTTAAGACCTGCTCCAGTATTTTAGCATAATCCTATCTCAGAAAAGCTGGGGTGGGGGTGGGGAGGTGCTGGGGTTGTGGCTCAGTGGTAGAGGCACTTGCCTAGCATGTGTGAGACACTGGGTTCAATCCTTAGCACCACTAAAAATAAATAAATATTGTGTCCATCTGTAACTAAAAATACTTAAAAAAAAAAAAAAGACTGAATGACTGGGGATATAGTTCAGTGGTAAAGTGGTAAAGTACCTTTGGGTTTAATCTCTAGTACTGATAAAAAAGAAAAAAGAAGTTAGGATTTGAACCTAGGGACCTGTGCATGCTAGACAAATCCCCTAACTGTTTTGTGTGCCTGGGCTAGTTATTGTTATTCCAACAGGTCACTCACCACATTTATAACAAATAAAAATACCAGCTGCTAACCTTAGGTCAGTCATGTTACCGGGGCCACAGGTAATTGCGTCATCTGTATCCATCCTGTAAGGCAGGGTGAACCAGGAAATGGAAGCGAAAAGCTCAGGCTGCTTCCTGAGGTCACACACACAGCACATGATCAAGCCTGGATCCAACCCCAGGTCTGCTGGACTTCACACCCCGAGCTGCACAGCTAGCAAGCCTCGGCATTTGCCACCACCTGCTCTCTCAGACAGTGATAGGAACAGAGGGACAGGAATATGAATGCAAATGGCCAAGTCCACACAGAGCAGCAAAGTTCAATTAGTCACACCCTTTAGGAGAAAAAAGGGAAGGCAAATTCCAGCAGCACCTGGAACATACTAGGTGTGCAACAATTATTCATTAAATTGAGGCGTGAATTGCAATCCACAGAATCTCTCTGGACATTTTTTTTCCCCATCTGTGTCAAAATAGGGTGGCATAGACCTTTTCTGCCTCTCACAGTTCTGTCACCAAGGGCAAACAGGATGCCAAATATACTTAACACTATTGTTTCTGACGTAGCCCTTGCTCTGTGGCAGGCACCTTGAGAGGTCCTGCCCTCCAGGAGCTGACATTCTAGTAGGAGAGAGAGACAAATAAAAAAGCAGTCACACAGGAGAATCGCGAGTTCAAAGCAAGCCTCAGCAACGGCGAGGCACTAGGCAACTCAGTGAGACCCCCTCTACATAAATCACAAAATAAGGCTGGGGATGTGGCTCAGTGGTCGAGTGCCCCTGAGTTCAATTTGCAGTACCAAAAAAAAAAGAAGCAGTCACAGTTTAATGGGAGCAGGATCCAGTCTCTGCATTAGTCTGCTTGGGCTGTTACAAGAAAATATCACAGACTTGGTGGCTTAAACAGTAGGAGCTGAAAATATCACAGACTTGGTGGCTTAAACAGTAGGAGCTTCTCAACAAGCTCGAGAGACTGCAGGGCTTGTTTCTTCTGCAGCCTGTCTGCTGGGCTTGCTGAAGGGTGCCTTACCACTGTGTCCCCCCTGGTCTCTCTGCGTGGGCACACTTCTATCTTTTCCTCTTTTTGTAAGGACATCAGTCCTATTGGGTTAGGGCTTCACCCTATAATCTCATGTAACCCCTGTTGCCTTCCTAAGGGCCTTATCTCCAGATATAGTCACGATCTGAAGTCTACTGGTGGTTAGGATTATGAATTTTGGGGGAAACAATTTAGTCCTTGGCAGTGTTTTTGATAGGAAAGAACAAACTGCTGTGGGAGTGCACAGCAAGAGCCTCCAACCCACAAATGGGAAACCTCAGGCCTCTTGAGGAAGGGATATGAGATCCTTCCTGAGTACTAAAGAATGAGGCTGGGGAAAAGGAGTGATCATTTGTTATTGTTGTTGTTATTGTTGTTGTTGTTTTTGTACCAAGGATTGAACTCAGGGGCACTCAACCACTGAGCCACATCCCCAGCCCTTTTAATCTTTTTTGTAGAGACAGGGTCTCGCTGAGTTGCTTAGGGCCTCACTAAATTGCTGAGGCTGGCTTTGAATTTGCCATCCTCCTACCTCAGCCTCCCAGGCCAATCAGTCGGATGATCATTTCAATGCATGCAATTCTGCGAAGCACAAAGCTTACACACTCCTTAGTGATCTCTGATTGCTCTTTTTAAAACTTTTTTTGGTCTTTGGTAGGAGTCCCTGTCTCCTCTCCGCCATCCCATACCTCAGGGGTCACCATTGTTAGTCCTGTATTTCCCAGACCCTTTCTAGTCACACCTAGACATATCTACTTTTGGTTATTGTTCTTCTTCTTCTTCTTTTTTTAAATGAAATTTATGTGCATTACATATAAATCTGCAATTTGCTTATTTTTTTTTTTAATATTTTTTATTAGTTGTAGATGGACACAGTATCTTTATTTTATTTATGTATTTTTATGTGGTGCTGAGGATCAAACCCAGTGCCTCACGCATGCGAGGCAAGCGCTCTACCACTGAGCCACAATCCCAGCCCCAGCAATTTGCTTATTTTACTCAAGAATACATCATAGACATTCTCCTATTCTATAAAAAAGAACCTACATAGCTGTGCATGGTGGTGCATGCCTGTAATCCCAGCACTTTGGGAGACTGAAACTGGAGTTCAAAGCCAGCCTCAGCAACAATGAGGCATTAAGCAACTCAGTGAGACCCTGTCTCTACATAAAAACACAAAATAGGGCTGGGGATGTGGCTCAGTGGTCAAGTGCCCCTGAGTTCAATCCCCCATGCCAAAAAAAAAAAAAAAAAAAAACTACATAGAATGCCTTAGCAAATATCATTTAACTATTTTCCAAGTTCCCTTCAATTTATTTTTACTATTACAAATGAACATGTAATGACCATTCTTGTATTTATAACCTGATTGAGTATTTCTCCAGATTAGATTCCTAGAAGTGGAATTAGTGGACCTCAAACTCACCATTTCTATGAGGTATTTTATTTGGTGTGTGTCTGTATATAGAGGTACGTATGCATGATCCATCTATCTATATGCTGTTTCATTTAGTCTTCTGATCCACAGCATGAATGATTTATTTATTTATTTTGGTATTGGGGATTGAAACAAGGAGCACTTTACCACTGAGCTACATCCCCAGTTGTTTTTGTTTTGTTTTGTTTTGTTTAATTTGGAGATGGGGCCTCACTAAGTTGCTGAGGCTAGCCTTAAACTTGTGATCCTCCTGCTTCAGTCTCCAGAGTAGCTAGGACAATAGGCATGTGCCATGGTGCCCAGCTAAATAATTTTTTAAAAAAGGATCAGTCAACTAGAGCAGTATGAGTCTCCTTTCTCTTTTGCTTAATGGGCTGATTGGCTGGGAAGCCTGCCTTCACTGGCTCCAGCTTCCTGCCTCTCTGCTGCAGCTGTTTGATCAGCGTGGGGAGGCTTGCCTGCAGGCCCTTGGGCACCCCTCTGGGCATAGGGGCCCTGGTGGCCACAGAGCCTCCAGGCAGCACTCTGGGCTCAGAATGAACTAGCCTTCAGATTGGCATTTGTTTTCTCAAGGGCTTGAAATTGAGTGTGGGATTGCAGTAGTTTTCACTTTCCCTCATATTTCTTTTTGCAGAATCCTATTGTGCAAACCAAATATCCAACTAAAATCAGATCCTAATGGCTGTGTTGGGTGCTTAAAATCTCAAGCTGCTATAAATTATTAAATAGTCCTCCTACACATGAGAAAAAAAGGTCCATCTAAAATTCTTTAGCTTTTCAATCAAAATTTCATTTTGGGGATTGGGCAGTAGCTTGGTGGTAGATTATGCCTTTAGTCTGTGTGAAGCCTTGGGTTCAATCTCCAGCACCAAAAAAAAAATGAGCAAAACAAAAACCCACATTTTTTCCTACTTTGGGATCATAGCGTGTTATTTTATCCATCCCTCATTGACCTAAGGGTAGTTTTTTGTTCTGTTTTGTTTTAAACTTCAAGGTGTGTCTTTCTATAGGTTTGTTGTTATTGTTGTTTGTATGGGGATTGAACCCAGGGGCATTTAACCACTGAGCCACATCTCCAGCCCTTTTTATATTTTATTTTGAGACAGGGCCTCGCTAAATTGCTTAGGGCCTCATTAAGTTGCTGAGACTGTCTTTGGACTTGCGAACCTCCTGTCTCAGCCTCCGGAGCCAAGCCCAGCCAAGCCACTGGGATTCCAGTCGTGCTGCCACAGCACTGGGCTACAGGTCTTATTTAATAGAGTTACTACAAGCTCTCTCACCCCTCTTTCCCCATCTTTCTTTTCTGTTGTGAGTATTCACAGAATCTGGGTCTGCCAGCTACTTCTGTTGGAAGTTGAAGACTTGGCAAAATTATACATCCAGCAGGCAAGAAAGAAAGTGGAAATGTCTTACAAGTAATGATAAAATCTGTTGGGTTGTTTTAAGACTTAACTACAGAAAAAAAAGTCCCACTAAATATTGTCTTGGCAACTATAAATATATTTTAGCAATGATAACAACCTTTAGAGTAATGTTAAAAGATATTTGAAATCTAATGTCTGCCTGTCTGCCACTCTTTTATATATACATCATCGCTCACTCTTTAAATGCTGTGTAATTTTCCATTTAGTATTTTGTGTTTTACATGGGCAATTTCCCCTTTGTAGCATTTACTCAGGTAAGATTGAAAATGAGGGACTCAAACTGGGTATGGCGGCACAACCTATAATCCTAACCACTGGGGAGGCTGAGATAGGAGGATGGTAAATTTGAGGCCAGCTTCAGCAATTTAGCAAGACTTTTATTTTTTGGGGTACTGGAGATTGAACTCAGGGGTACACGACCATTGAGACACATCCCCAGCCCTATTTTTGTTTTGTTTTGCTTTTTTGGTACCGGGGATTGAACTCAGGGGCACTCATCCACTGAGCCACATCCCCAGCCCTATTTTGTGTTTTATGTAGAGACAGGGTCTCACTGAGTTGCTTAGCACTTCGCCGTTGCTGAGGCTGGCTTTGAACTCGCGATTCTCCTGTCTCAGCCTCCCTAAGTGCTGGGATTACAGGCTTAAGCCACCGCACCCGGCTAAGACTTTTATTTTAAAAAATAAAAAGAGGTGGGATGTAGCTCAGTGGTAAAGTATCCCTGAGTTCAATCCCCCGGAACCAAAGAAAATAATAAATAAATAAATAAAAGCCAAGCACCATTGTACACATTTGTAATCCCAGCATTTTGGAAGGTTGAGGCAGGAGGATCACAAGTTAGAGGCCAGTCTGGGCAATTTAGCTAGACCCTATCTCAAAATAAAAAATAAAAGGGATGAGGATATAGCTCAGTGGTAGAGTGCCCCCTGGGTGCAATCCCCAATACCGCTCCCCGCCCCCCACCATCAGGGACTGAGGATGTAACTTGTTGGTAGAGCGCATGCTAAAGCATGAGCAGGGCCCTGGACTCCATATCCAGCACAGAAAAAAAAAAGTTCCTCGCAAAGGGAAGGAATGTGCAGGTGTTCAGGCACATATCTTTATGAACCAGGAACCACTTCTTAAGAGTTGTACTGGGCAAAGATTTTGCTTTACTTTTATTTATCTATGTATCTATTTATTTTTTTATTTATTTATTTTTGGTACTGAGGATTGAACTCAAGGGTACTCACCACTGAACCACATCCCCAGCCCTATTTTGTGTTTTATTTAGAGACAGGGTCTCACTGAGTTGCTTAGCGCCTTGCTGTTGCTGAGGCTGGCTTTGATTCTCCTGTTTCAGTCTTCCAAAGTGCTGGGATTACAGGTGCATGCCACTGCCCCTGGCTTTTGCTTTAATTTTATTTCAATTTTTGAATTTTGAGATGGAGTCTCACCAAGGTGTTGAGGCTAGCTTCTAATTTGTGATCCTCCTGCCTCAACCTCCAAAACTGCTGACATTCAGTAAGCTACCGCCCTCTTAAATTTTGCCTTTTTTTTTTCCAGTGGTACTGGCAATTCAACCCAGGGGCGCTTACCACTGAGCTACATCCCAGCCCTTTTTATTTTGAGAAAAGGAGCCAGGCCTGGTGGTTCAGGCCTGTAATCCCAGCCACTCCCCTGGCTGAGGCTAGAGGATTGCTAATTAAAAAGGGCTGAGAACATACCTTAGTGACAAAGTGCCCCTGGGTTTAATTCCTAGTACCAAAAAAAAAAAAAAGGTATTTTGAGACAAGATCTCCCTAACTTGTTTAGGCCTCCCTAAATTGCTGAGCCTAATCTTGAATTTGCTATCCTCCTGCTGAACTTCAGGAGATGCTAGAATTACAGGTGTGTGCCACCACGCCCAGCTGAATTTACTTTTTATAGTTCCTTATTCTCGCCTGCCATGTTTGTTCAAAAATTTTTTGTAGAGCATTACTTTTATCCAATGCACTTTCATAACTATTATTTTTTTCTTTTAGGATTATTATTATATTATTATTTTGGTACTGAGGATTGAACCCAGGGGCATCCCACCACTGAGCTACATCCTCAGTATTTTTTTTTTTTTTTGAGAAAAGTTCTTGCTAAATTGCTAAGGCTGGCCTCTAGCTTGCAATCCTGTCTCCACCTCCAAAGTAGCTGGGATTACCAGCCTTTGCTACCACTCCCTGTTTACAACTATTATTTCTTAAAGATTCTAAAATTAGATACTTTCTAATACATTTGTTTTCACCTGTCTGCACTGCTTTCCCTTATTCCTTATTTTAAAAAAAATCAAAAGAAACAGAAAAAAAAACTTTCATATAAATATCTAAAGCATTTGAAGGTAGCTAATTTTCTTTCCTACCTACTAATGTCAGTACATTTCTGTTGATAATTTATTTGGAATAAACATGCTTTTACAATAATACCCAAGGTCACTGTAAGTGTCCTGATATGTTTGAAGATGCTAGCTATATCAGTTAAGGATGCATGCCTTGGATGCTATTTAATAAAAAATATTGTATTTGCAACATCTTTTATTTCTAACAATAGGAACACAGAAATGTTAATTTCTAATATTTATTTCTATTGTTTTACTACTTAAATACCTGAGTTGTGCTGTGGATGATTGGCTAAAGATATAGCCTTTTGCATTACACATTTCATCTGGTCTTTCTAAAAATTTAACAGGGTCATTTTACACCCTTAATGCATTACAGCAAAGTGGTTTAAATGCAAATTGAGTTTACATGCTACTCAAGTCTTCTACTGGGAAATCCTAGAAAACAACTAATGAAATGCAATTTATACTTTTAAAATTCTAATTATATGTCACATTAAATTGAAGGTGAGCATAAAACTGCTGCATCTGTTAACTGTGTCAAGGGATGTGCTATATCATACGTGTTATTTAATGTGCAAGTGTAAAAGTCAAGTTCCCCGCAGAAATCCAAGTGCCTCCACTTTGTCTTCAGGGAATGTATAAATTAACCATTCTCCCTCAAGTAGTCCTCCTCCCTTCCTCCCTCCACCCTATTTTAAATGTAGATAGGGCGTCCCAAGTCTTTTGAATTTGAAGGGCTGCTATCTCGGCCCCATTCTTTTCATCATCCTGTTTTGAATGACACTGAGCACGTATAGATTCTTTTATAAAAGCACCCCCTGGATGCGGAGCTCAGTCCTCCAGGCTGCTTGCTAATTTTGCATAGCAATTAGTACTGACTTCTCCAAGTCTGCAATCCAAATACAGCTCGAGAATGTTCAACATAGTTCCTCAAAGGTTTTAGATAACCGAACCCTGTGCCTTTTGATTTCAAACCCGAAGGGGAGGAACTTGCGTAATTACCAATTCCCAATTGGAGTGGTGTGGAGGAAGATATGGTAATCCAAAACTATACGTTAATTCAAACCCTCGCCGCGACTGGGCAGCAAGGAGCTAGCATATGCCTTCTTTTAAAATCTATTCTACCTATTCAGTGACCGCGCAGGGCTGAGCCACATGGTCCTGTCTTACAGCCAGTCAGCTGTAAGCAGCAGATGGGATCATTTGCATTTTTCTCTTTATACTTTCTTCAATCGACAAATTAAAGGATTTTATTTTTTTAAAAAATTACATTCTCATTGTTTGCCTAAGATACCAACGTGTCTTAAATGTTGAATTAGGTTTCCCTCTCACCTACTCTCCCCTAGGCACTGAGACTTGAGAAAATACCCGGGGCGTAGGTTTCATACTTATCAACTTGGAACCTACAGTCCGGGAGTTCGGAGTAGACAGAATCAGTCTTTACTGAGTTAATGACTAGTGTTTTTGTTTTAAGTGCTCCACGCAGATGTCCCGTGGGTTTGTGTTGGTGGCGTGTGAATCGGAGCGCGCACGCTTCTGAAGCTTTCGTCCGTAACCTCAAACCTAAAAACTTCGGGTTGCAAGCAGAAAGCAGATTTTTAGCTCTTAAGGCTTGCAACCGAGGCGGCCAACCCGCTGGGGGAGTGGCCAGAGCCAGCGTTTCCCAGCGCCGGGGTCGCTCTCCCGCGTCCCGCCGGACTCCATGCCCGCTCTGCGGGGCCGAAGGGGGCACTGCGCCCCGAAGTCTTTGTGTTGGGCGCGGCGCGGGAAGACTGGGCCGGGTGTCTAGAGCCACGGCCGAAATGCAAAAATTCGGGAGAGGTGCGGGCGCGAGCGTGAAGACGTTTCGTACTGTCGCCGTCCCGTGGGGGGAAAAAGTAGAAGGAAGCATTTTGGGCCAAACTGTCGAGTCTGAGAAACCACGTTTTAAAGAAATGACTCACGAGGGTAGAGCACACGGTGTGCAAGGGACATTGTTCGCTAGCGCCTGTCCGGCGCGCCGTGGGTGCGCGGCCACCGCCCCCCGCCCGGGCAGCCCGCGCGGTCCCACGTGGAGCAGCGCGGCGCTGGCCGAGCGCGCCGGGCCGCTCGGGTCCCCGGAGTGCGCGCCCCAGCTCCCCGCCGCGGCCGTTCACGCCCGAGCGCCACCGCTGGTCCCGCGTGTGCCCCGCTGAGGGGGAGGGGCGGGCCGGGGGTGGGGGCGGAGGGGTTGTGGTTCCACTGCAGCGGGGGCTCCTGTGTCCTTGTGCGGAAATGACACACGGAGTCCCGTCACGTCACGCGAGAGCGCAGCGCACGGACACACACAAAGAGAGGGGAAAATACACGGCGCCCGCCCGCCCGCCGCCCCCAGCAACTCCCCGGGCCGCCCCGGCCAGGCCCTCCGCGCGCGGCCCCCACTCCCGGCCCCGCGCCCTCCCCCCGCACGTGGCGCCCAAACTCGGCGCGGGCCCGCTCCGCAAAGTACAGAACTCGTGTCCCAGGTAAGTGCGGGGCGGATCGGGCCGGCCGCGCTGTGGCTGCTCCGGGGCAGACAACCGGAGAGTGGCTGCAACATCCATGCCGGGGTGGGGGCGGGAGCAGGGGAGGGGACGCGAAGGGGGGCTGCCCCGAGCGCGCCCGCCCGGAGGAGCGCCCACCCCCGCGCAAGGCCGAGCCGCCGGAGCGGGCGCCCGGCGCCCACGGGCTCGCCGCGCCCATTGTGCCGCGCGCCCCTTTGTGCCCGCTCGGAACGCCGCAGCTCCATGGCGTTCCGGGGAGCTCGCGCGCTGCGCGGGGGCGGGGGGGACGCACAGTGGAACGGTCCACGCCGCCGCCCGCCCCACTCGCGCTGCTCTCCAGCCCCGCGCCCCCGTCGGCCGCCGCGATGGAGTAGCCGGGGCCGCCGGAAGGCTCTGCGGAGCCCGCGGGGCTCCGCATTCGCTCTCGGCGGGCTGCGGTGGGGGACAGTGCGGCGTGTGGAAGGGGGTGTCAGAGCGGGAGCAGGGGGCGGGGACTGAAGAGAGCTGCGGAGCGGGGAGCTGGAGGCCGAGGAGGCTTCGCTTGGAGGGACGCTGCCTCCGTAGTCTGCAAATGGAGCGAAGCAGGCCGGCGGCGGCGGCGGAGGCGGCCGGGAGCGGAGAGGGACAGGCCCCGCCGCTAGAGGGCGCGGCGCCCTCCCCGGCCGTTCCACGGCGGTCCGCGGTTCCCGCTGTCCCGGAGCTGGAGGCGGGCCCGGCGCCCTGGGTGTGCACCCGGCTGGCGTGAGGCCTTCCTGGCCGGTCGCTGAGCTACAGCCTGCGGCGCTCGCCGCCCCGTGACCGTCCTTTCCCTCTCTATGGTGGACGTGATTTCCCACGAAGACTTTACCCTTGCTTTCTCCAGGAGTCGTGTAGCGACTGTTTCGAGGACTTTGTGTGCTAAAATGTACAGACATATTGTCAGTTTTTCTATGTATTTTTATTTAAGGAAAGCCAAGGTGCTGCTACAGAGTTTGATTGCTCTTTCAGGTAGCTCATCTGGGAAGAATTTTAGTCGCGGGTAAGCCAACCAGATAAGCGTACTCAACAGTTCCAAGCCAGAAATCCAGAATTTCACTTTTTTTCCCCCCCCTGTGCTGGAGATCGAAACTTTGAACGTCACCTTCTTAAAGCAACTTTTGAATGTTTTACTACAGATGTTTAATGTGTTACAGGGTAGCGGGTAGTGTGCCAAAACGCTAAGGCTGCAGGATAACTGAGGCACGGAAGTGAGCCTTTCAGGCTAGCTTGGTATATACAGAACAGGGACGCAAAAGATTCTTTTGCTGTTCTCTGTTCCACCTCCATGCCGCAGTTTTACTCCTTTTTTTAACTTTTTTTTTTTTTTTTTTGATAACTTGGAACTGAACTAAGGGGCAATTTACCCCTGAGCCACATTCCCAGCCCTTTTTATTTTATTTTTTTACTGAGATAGGGTCTCCCTAAATTGCTGAGACTGGTTTTGAACTTGCAATCTCCCGCCTCAGCCTCCGGAGTCTGGGATTACAAGTGTGCTCCAGGGCAGCTGGTGTAATTTTACTCTTTTTGTAACTATCCATCCTTAGTTTCCGGGTTCATTATACAGGATCCTATCACCTTCTCTCAGTACTGGGATTTGGGTAAGATTATTTTAACAATTTTACACCCTTAGTCACTGAACCAGTATCTGATAATTTAGTAGATACTCATTAAATGTTTGCTAAGTGAATGGAGAGATCTTGTATTCAAGAAAAAAGAGGTGAAGTCAGAGTGGCCAGTTCCTGCTGGAGAGTTCACCACTACGTTTCTGGCCCCTGAAATTCTCAGATAAAACCAGAGCCTTTTAAATCTGTCACATTAAAAACTACTGCCAGGCTGAGGATATATCTCAGTTGGTAGAGTGCTTGCCTCACATGCACAAGGTCCTGGATTCAATCCCCAGTACCACAAAAAAACCAAACTACTGCCAGCCAGGTGAGGTGGTGCATGTCTAGCGGTTCAGGAGGTTCGAGGCCAGCCCTTAGACTCTAAGCAAATATAAATAAATAAATATAAATATAAATAAATATAAATAAATAAATATAAATATTTATATTGACTCAAATATAAATAAATAAAATAAAAAAGCTGGGGCAAAACATCCCTCGGTTCAATCCCCAGTACCAAAAAGGAAAACTACTGTCAGCCAACATGGGCTTTACTAAAGAGTTATTTCCTTGTTGAAGTAATTTAACAAGAGTTTTGTTATACCCTGACACATATACACTCATAGACAGCAAGAAGAGAGGCCAGTTAGGACCCAGAAGACAAGATAGTTGGCCTGCAGTAATCTGTTGAAGTGTGCCACATGGACACATTGTCTCCTTTCTTGGCCTAACCCTTATCCCCACCCCCTATGAGCAAAGCCATGGCAAAGTGACTAATAATTAGGAAAAGGAAAATTGGATTTAATCCTGGTAGAGATTCGATTAGGTGAAAATTTAATATCCCACAGCAATATCCCACCTGCCTTTTTTTTCCCCCTTAGTACTCCATGCTTTACCCCTGAGCTATACCCCAGCCCTTTTTAGTTTTTGTTTTGTTGTTGTTTTGTTTTTCTTGAGACAGAGTCTCACTAAATTTCTGGGGCTGGCCTTGAACTTGAGTTACTCTTGCCTCAATCTCCCATGTCACTGGGATTACAAGCCTGTACCACTATACCCAGCTGAAATTATAAATTTTTAAAAATAAAATTTATAGTTAAAAAAATGCACGCTCTGAAAAAAGTGGATATTTATGTGCTCAGCAGCATCACCTTGTTCTCAGTTGCTTTCCCCCTCCATATCTGACAAATGCTCTTCTCCCTGTACGGAAGCTCCATCATCTCTCAAAATGACAATTCAGTCCATAGGTCTTGTGATTTCTGGAATTAGCTGCCACATGGCCCTGCACATGCCAGACTGAGCTTACTGTATGCTGGCATCAGGACTCCAGTGTGTTCAACAAGAGGGGCTCTTTGATCCGGGTTAGTGCCTAGCATATGTGTTTGTCTGAAAACCAGACTTTTAGAAATTATTGTTTTAGAGCTGACGTTTTCTCAGCAGCTTCTCTGAATAACATGTCCTTGCATTTTCAATTGAACTTGAAATATGTATTTAAAGTCAGCCCTCTTAATTTTTTACTTTCTAGTGATGGACACCTGTCTTCTTTGCTTGCCTGATTTTCTATCACTGGCCAGTGAGAGACAATTGCATCACAGTTAGTGAGGGTGTGGATTGTTCGTTGAACAAATCACTCTTAACCTTTTCTGGTAGACAAGGGACTGTTGATTTGCACACGGAGCTAGCAAAATGAAGGACCAAGGCCTGCCTGGAGTCATGGGCACAGGTCACACCAGACTATGCCCCGAACTCTAATTAGCTATGTGGTCACAAGACAAAACACTTGAAAAAATGGGCAGTACTGAGGAAATTTGGCTTACACCTAAGAAAGTTATTCTCCACCGTCCAGTCCCAGGGTGGATGCTGGGGTGTGCTTTCTCTCCTTCTCACATGAGCCCAGCTTCCGGATGTCAAGGTAAATCCTTCCTGAGGCCTGAGAGAACTGAAGTGGAACCTGCTAGCTGAGGAAGATACCATGTTTAGTCAGGTTCAGAAAATGCAGTGACCAAAGGGTTAGACACCAAATTGCAGGCAGGCAAGCAAGCAGGAATGCGGGTTGTACTTTGAATAAGGAGGCAGTGACCATTACAACTTTAGAAAAACTCAGGGGGAAATTGCCCTGGTTTTGTGAGGACTGGTATTTTTCAAACTGCATTTGCAGATGTGTCTAAAAATAAAAACAAATTGCGAACATGTCCTGCAAGCCCCACGGGCACGATGCCAACTGACAAGAGGGCTGGGCTCTAAATGCTGCAAGGCTCTCGGCTGACCTGAGTGCCCAGAGCCCAGCCCCAAGAGTGGATGGCATGGGAACATTCTTCCAGTCCTTGGGGAGAGCATTTGATTTGATTTCACCTCCCCCCAGTATGTTTCTTCTATTTGAAGGAAAACTTGTAAACCTTTAAGCCATTTTATTTAACTTTACATTAAAAAAAAAAAGTATCATTAAAATGGTACTTTAAAATTTGGGTTTTTTCTTTCTTTCTTTTTTAACATTGTGATAGGTCATGTGGAGTGCTGTGTGCCAGACACTTTTTCCTTTGTAATTTTCACACAAACTCTATGAAGTTGTGGTAGATATGTTCAGCTCCATTTCACAGAAGAACAAACCAAGGCTTGGATGGGTAGGTAAGCAACTCACCCAGTGTTAGATGCAAAATGTAGTTCTAACTGGGTTATAAGCCTTCTGAAAAACCAGGTTAAAAATCAGGGTTTTAACCTAGTTTTATCTGACTCTGAAATTTAGGAGGGAATTCCACTTTATTCAGGGGCAGCTGCTGTAGTCCCTGCATTGGTCAGCTGAGGGCTCATCTAGCTAGTTGACTTGCTTTCACAACTGAGCCCAGGCCACAGATGGTTGCCTAATCACAAGGGGGAAAACAGATCTGGGTGCTGGTGCCCCATTCCTCAGTCCCAGCTCTCCTTGGAAGACTGGAAGGAAGCTGTCACCCTGGGAATCCACCCTCCTCCTTTTCCCACTTCCTGGTCTCTGCAGCGTCTCCTTAGTGAGGCACAGATGCTGGCCCCTCTGCTTCTCCATCTGCATAATAAGAGGGCCCACGTGAGGATTGCCCCGGTTAACATATGTAAGATCCTTCTCAGCTACATGAATATTAGCTGCTGTCCTCCTTTTCTTTCCTTTTTTTTTGTTTTTTTGTTTTTGGTACTGGAGATTGAACTCAGGGACACTCAACCACTGTGCCACATCCCCAGCCCTATTTTTTGTGTGTATTTTATGTAGAGACAGGGTCTCACTGAGTTGCTTAGCACCTTCCCTTTGCTGAGGCTGGCTTTGAACTTGTGATTCTTCTGTCTCAGCCTCCCTATGTGCTGGGATTACAGGCTTGAGCCACTGCGCCCGGCTCTTTTCTATGTTTAATTTTTAAAAATCAACATGACCTGTAGCATAGAAGAGTCATTAAATCAAATTATGCAATGTGGTAGTTGTGAAAGGATTGAAATAACGTTTTGGTCTTTGATAAGACTTTAAAATTCTTGAGTTTGTTTTATTAATGACATCCTTAAGATGATCTGAGCACATTCTCTGCACTTTGTCTTTTGCGTGTGGCAGAGGCTGTACATGCCACAGTCCCCATTGTCTCAGGTTCCAGTCACATTCCTGTTCTGGGGCTTAGATTCTCAAGGGAATCTGGTAATGAGCATTTGCTTCACTTGGCATCTGGAAACAGGTCTGGGGTTGAGGAGGATTTGCCCCTGAGTGGCCCGAGGTCAGGGCTGCTGGCCGTCTCTTCCCTGACCTGTACCTCAGCCCACTGGCAAGTCCCAAGCCCAGCAGGCGGATGTTTCTGATTTAGCAGAGCAGAATCCTGAGTCAGCTGTCTGGGATTTGAACCTTAAAGTTTCAGGAAGCCCAAGTACTTCCCATTTCTGGGCCTGCTGCTTGTCCTGTGTGACTTGGGGCCAGCCACAAGCCTTTGGCAGCTCTGATTAGCTTCACACTGCTCTGACAAAGGTCCTGGCCTGGCTCTTCAGAGGAATTGATAGAGGAGTATAGAAGCCACTCCAGCCACCTGTGGCAGGCACTGGAGAATGTGTCCCTGTGGAACCCACAGATCAGTTGAGGAAGAGACAATAGTCCTGTGAGGGCCGAGGGCTTTGCCAGGAAATTGCTCCCCTAGGTGCCCCAGCCCATATTACTTATTATCATCTCCCATCCCGGGGCTCAAGAAGGACTCCCTCCAGTCTGGTCCCTGCATGACCCCTCACTCACCTACCTGAGGATCGAACCTCAGTCCTCACTCATGCCAGGCAAACCTTCCACCACTGAGCTACATCTCTTGTTCTTTTTAGTTTTTGAGCCTCAGTTTTCCAAGTAGCTGGGATTACAGGGTTGTACCACCATGCCAAGCTCCATTGTCCTCTTGTCAGTCAACTCATATTTAAAAAACTATGTTCAGTCCTGGTGCCATGTGTGGAGAGGGCATTGACAGAATAGATAAGGCTCAGGATTAAGATCAAAGATTTGGAAACATGTCCTCTAAGGAATGTTTGTTTTTTGTGTTGTTTTGGGTTTTTTTGGTACTGAAGATTGAACTCAGGGGTACTCGACCACTGAGCCACATCCCCAGCCCTATTTTGTGTTTTATGTAGAGTCAGGGTCTCATTGAGTTGCTTAGGTTTTTTTCTTTCCTTTTTTGCGGTGCTGGGAATTGAACTCAGGGGCTCTAGTGCTGAACTACATCCTCAGTCTTTTTTTATTTTTTTATTTTGAGTTAGGGTCTTGCTAAGTTGCCCAGGCTGGCCTCTCTAAGTTGCTGAGCCTGACCTCGTACTTGCAATCCTCCTGCCTCAGTCTCTGAGATTACAAGTGAGCACCACTGTATAGCTAAGTAGGAATATATATATTTAATTTGTATTTATTTTATTTCTTGGCAGAACTTGGGATCAAACCCAGGAGCATTCTGCCTCTAAACTACATCCCTGGGCCTTTTAAACTTGTTTTGAGACAGAGTCTTGCTGAGTTGCTGAGGGTGGGCTCAAACTTTCAATCTTCCTGCTTCAGCCTCCTGAGTTGCTGGGATTGTAGGCACATGCCACCATGCCTAGTGGACTGTTACAATTCTTATTTTTCATTTTTATAAATTTCATTTTCAGTGTCAAAAGTTTGCATGCCCGCTGTAAATTTTGGAAAGTATAAGGAAAGAATCATCCGTAATCCTCCTAATTGGAGGTAATTAAATTTTGGCATATTTCTTTCCAGCTGCTTTATGGCATTTTTTAATTACATAGTTGAGATATCCCTAGTGAACTTTGAAGTATGTTATTATTGACTGGGTAGCCCTATAATGAACGATTGATTTTGAATCTTTCCCCGTAATTTAATGCTTAGCTCTTTCTTCCAATAGAGGTTTTGAACTCTTAACGCTTCAAATGTGTACAAGTTGACTTCCTAGCTTTGTATAATGGAAAAAACAATAGTGATCAAAGGCCATCTCAATCCAAGTCACATTCATTTGCTCTCTTCCATTTTCTTTGCACCTTTTTTTCTTTTTTCTTTTTTTGTGTGCAAATTATCAGTAATTAATAATAGTTATGGAGTTCTCATACTAGGATTCCCATGCTCACAGTCTAGCCCTAGAGTTTGGCCTGTGTTCAGTGTTAAACTAATTGGCCCAGGTCTTTTGCTTTCTGGCCTTTGCTCATTGCTGTGACTCAGGGTCAGAGTTTCATTTCAAGTGGATGAGGCTCTGTAGGTGATAGATTTGGTTAGAGGGAGGCTGGGGTTGTGGCTCAGTGGTAGAGCACTTACTTGCCTAGCATGTGTGAGGCACTGGGTTTGATTCTCAGCACTGCATTATAAATAAATAAATAAAGGTCCATCAACAACTAATAAAAATATTTTAAAAAAAAAAGATTTGGGGGGCTGGGATTGTAGCTCAGTGGTAGAGCGCTTGCCTTGCATGCGTGAGGCCCTGGGTTCGATTCTCAGCACCACATACAAAGCAATAAAATAAAGACATTGTGTCCATCTACAACTAAAAAAATATTTAAAAAAAAAAAAAGATTTGGTTATAGGATTTTAGAAATGAATGTGTTGAGGGACATCAAGGTCTGCTTTGATTGACATTGACAGTTAATTCCTAGGTGGATTTTTTCCCCCTGGAATTAGTTTTTTTTTCTTTGTACCAAGTATTGAACCCAAGGGCACTTAACTGAGCCACATCCCCACTCCTTTTTAAATTTTTTTCAAATTTTGAGACAGAGCCTTGTGAAATTGCTGAGGCTGCCTTTGAACTTGTGATCTTCCTGCCCCAGCTTCCCGAAGCTGCTGGGATTACAGGGATGTGCCACTGCACCCAGCTAGAATTACCCTTGATTAACATTCTCTCTCTTCAAAATTGAGAAATGTCTCGTAATTCTGTGTTTGGGTTTAAAAATATTTGCTTCCAGATCACAAAATTCAAGCACTGGGGTGCTCTACACAGCTGGGATACACAGCCTGTATTTGCTAGAGGTGAGTTTGGTTGTTGTAGAAATCCCAGTGCACTGTTCGTTAACTTAGATAGCTCTGATTGCTCTTTTATCTTCTGTCATTTACTTATCCTTCACTTACACAGAAGTTCCCATGGTTCCATCTTCAGCCTCTAGGTGCTCCTGTCTCTGCCTCTGTTGGTTGTGATCCCTGTCACAAACCTCTACAGTTGATTGGTCCCCACACAGAGGACTGACCTCATCCCCCATTGGACTAACAGCTCCCCATGTATCACATAGGCCACGGAGTGATCTTGTACATGGTCCTTACCTCCCTGAGCCTTGGGTCCTACACCTGTAAAACAGGGAACTGCATTAGATGCTCTCTCAGGCCTCTCTCTGCCTAAAATGCTACCTCCGTTTTAACTTGTACAATAGGAATGACAAGAGTGTCTATTTTATGGGATTATTAGGGTAAGTGAGTTTACTATAAATCTCTTGGTACAGCACTTTCTACACTGTATTAGCAGGTATATTTACTGAGTCTCCTCTGAGTGTTCATAGTACTAGGCAAGTGTAGGAAGGGGTCAAAAGGGAATGGCACAAGACGGCTCTGGCTTCCAGGAAATTGCCTTGTGCATGGAGGCTCCCTCTGTGGACACCTGTCACTGGCTGAGGCCTGGGCACTGTGTGCCACACCAACATTATTTGTTTTCAGCACCCTTCCTCTGTCTCTTTCCAAAGAGACTACTCATCTCCAAATCCCTGTCTTAAGATCTGCACCCCCACACACACCTTTTTCAGTACTAGGGATTGAACCCAGAGGCACTCTACCCCTGAGCTCCCCCCCTAGCCCTTATTACTTTTTAAAAAAAATATTTTTAGTTATAGATGGACACAATACCTTCATTTTATTTATTTATTTAAAAAAATTTTTTTAAGTTGTAGATGGACACAAATATCTTTATTTATTTAAATATTTATTGATTTTTTTAGTTGTAGGTGGACAGAATATCTTTATTTTTATGTGGTGCTGAGGATCGAACCCAGTGTCTCACACATGCTAGGCAAGCACTCTACCACGGAGCCACAACCCCAGCCCCTTATTATTTTTTATTTTGAGACAAAGTTTTGTTGAGTTGCTCAGGCTGGCATTGAACTTGTGATCCTCCTGCTTCAGCCTCCTGAGTAGGTGGGATTACAGGTGTGTGCTACTATACCTAGCTTCAAGAACTGTTCCTGAGTGAACTCAAACAAGTCGTGATAAAGAAATTTCCAGGCCAGGTATGGTGGCGCATTCCTGTAATCCCAGTGGTTCAGGAGGCTGAGGTAGGAGGATTGCAAATTCAAAGCCAGCCTCAGAAACTTAGCAAGGGTCTAAACAACTTAGCAAGACCCTCTCCCTAAAATATAAAAAATGGGCAGGGGATGTGGCTCAAGAGGTTAAGTGACCCTGGGTTCAATCCCTAGTGCCAAAAAGAAAGAAAGAGAGGGTGGGAGGGAAGGAAGGACGGAATGATTGAATTTCCATGTTACTGTTAAGTGAAAAAAGCACCAAACAGTGTTCTCAGTCTCAAGATCCTTTTAGACTCTTTAAAATTATTGAAGATCCCAAAGAGCTTTTGTTTTTGTGGTTTATAGCTATCGGCTTTTTTTTTTTTTTTTTGGTACCGGGGATTGAACTCAGGGAGACTCGACCACTGAGCAACATCCCCAGCCCTATTGTGTGTTTTATGTAGAGACAGGGTCTCACTGAGTTGCTTAGCGCCTTGCCATTGCTGAGGTTGGCTTTGAACTTGCGATTCTCTGTCTCAGTCTCCCAAAGTGCTGGGATTACAGGTGTACACCACTGCGCCTGGCTATCGGCATTTACCATGTTAAAAAACTAAAGCTGAAAAATACTTAAATATTTATTAACGTTTTTTTAAAAAATTTTTCTTTTAAAATTTTTATTTATTTTTGGTACTGGAGATTGAACCCAGGCATGCTTTACCACTTAACCACATCCCTAAACTTTTTTATTTTTTATGTATTTACTTTTTAAAACATGGTGTCATTTTTTTAAGAATACATTTATTTGTTTGTTTTTTTAATGTGGTGCTAGGGATCAAACCCAGAGCCTCATGCATGGTAGGCAAGCGCTCTACCACTGAGCCACAACCCCAGCTCTTTATTTTTTATTTTGAGATGGAGTCTCGCTAAGTTGCTGAGGGCCTCTCTAAGTTGCCAAGACTGGGCTCCAACTTGGCGAGCCTCCTTTCTCAGCCTCCCAAGTATCTGGGATTACAGACATGCACAAACGTGCCTAGGGCAAATCTCTTTTAATGTCTGGATTAATAGAGGACAATTGAGCCCTGGCGATAGAGTGCTTGTCTAGCATGTGCAAGGCCCTGAGTTCTATTACCCGGTACCAAAAGAAGAGCTGAATTTCTGTACTTCTCTTTATTCAGTCTTCTGTGAAATAACATCCTCTGGAAATCTCCGCTGTAGACCTGTGAAAGAGCAAGAGTACAGGGCAGTAACATCTTAGTGTTACGATGGTAGTGTTGATCTCCTGATCTTGTTCTGGTAAACTGACCCTCCACAAAGGAACAAAATGCCTTCTTTGTAGTGAGAGTCAATTTCTATGGTGTAAATACCTCCTCCCACCACGGCCTGTTTGGGGCCACCCACCTGACTAATGGTGGAGTCTGGGAGAAACATAAAATCAATGCAAGCCCTGTGAGCCTGCTCCATGCACCCCTTTTTGAGGACCACACTTTGAGAACCATTGATAGAGACTATCTCTGGAAGGGCTGGAGAAAGTGAACATGTTTGCCTCCAAAACAGTAACTCGGTGATTGTTCAGGGCACTTTTAAACTCAGTATTCCTTTTGAATTTTGTTCCATGTGGGTAAATTACCTGATTAAAAAGAGAAAAAAAAGTATCTTCCTTCTTAAGATGAACTCTAAAAGTGCAACATGTCCTGTAATCTGTAAATTTTTTCAGCTCTTATTTCTTTGTGGCATGGTTTATTCCAAGTGCTACATTCACGTTCTCCTGCCACCCAGCTTCCCTTCCAACCCCAAGCCAGATGTGCGCTGATGGGCAGGATGCAGATTCATCCCTGTTCTAGCATGAGACACAGGGTTGCCATAGACCTACAAGTTACTGTTTCTGTGTAGCCAGTTTAAACACCTTGTCCAAGTTGTAATTTGATATTTGAGTAGCTAAAGCATCCTGTTATTTCTGAACATTTGGAATTACCCGCCCTTTGTGCTTTTTTGTAAACTGAAAGCTTTCCTGATGACCCACTAATCTTCCCCACCCCCACGCCCTAAATGGAAGGTTGAACGGTTTGCCAGTCTCTCTCCACGGAGGATGGAGACTAGAAGACATTTTAATAAAATTTCTTCTCTGAGCTCTGCAACATTTTAAACCTTTCTGTACTAATGACAGTCACCTTACCTAAGGCTTTCTAGGCTATTTGCTTTAAAAAATGCGGAGGCACCGAGGAGTGTAGATCAGTGATTGAGCATTGCCTGGATGCAGTCCTCAGCACTGGAGGGGGGGGGGAGCGTTTTCACTAACTAAATAAAGCACTGGAGGCTGGTGCTGTTTTAGACTTAAGGGCATCTTGCAACTTGTGGCATTTTTTAACTAGAAACAGCTGCAAGCTGAACAGGTCTTGGTGACTCTCAGCTCCTCCTTCATTCATTTAACTATTCCTTTGGCTTGTTCTGAGGTTTCTGAGGGACACACAACAGCCACACCTGGGGGGAGAAAGCTGATTTGGAGGGATGTGCGTAGAGTGCCCCACAGTTTGAGGTTTGTGCTGAGAGGCATAAGGTTTTGCAAAGGAAAGAATGCTGGAACTAGAGGTTCCTTCCACACAGTCCAGCAGGCAGAGGTGACTATGGCAGCAATCTGGCACTGTGGGTGCAGGGAGCAGCGAAGCTGCAGATGCTGCAGGCTGCGTGGCTTCTGCACAACCTGCAGTTATGCAATCAAAAGGAATGTCTGTGGCATGCCAGGCATCTGGGTGCTCTGTGTCCACCCACGAAGAGCAGAGCTTGTGACCCTCCACTGGGCAGGTGACCAGCAAATGGAAGTCACTGGGCCATCGATACTCCGGCTGCAACATTGTTGCTGAGCTGTCTCTAGTCTGTTCAGGGATGTGGGGAGAGTGACCTGCACGTCCTCCTGCAGAAACTTTCCTGCACCGTGGGGTGGAGTCTGTTTCCAAGCCCAGAGCAGACTGACTTTCCAGGTAGCTTCCTTGTGGTGAAAGGAGACACGGGTGTCCTTAGCTGCTGCTGAACTGAGCGACCCGAGTCTGGAAGCGGGCCTTGTGTTCATCGAAAGCACCTCACCAGAAGAATGAGAGCTCTGTTTCCTCCTCTGACTGCCTGACGGGAGGTACAGACAGACTCATTTTGAACCCTGGTCTGCCACTCAGTTGCCATATGACACAGCGAGTTACCTGCCCAGGTTTCTTGATTGGTGAAGATGGGATTAAAATAGCTCAGGGAGGGGCCGAGGCACACATACAGTGGCCGCCCAGGGCTGGGCTTGTGCTCTGCAGCTCCTGGGCTGGGATGTTAAGGAGGACCTTGACCCATTCCTCCCCACAACAGCTAGTGGCAGCTGCAGGTTTTCCAGGCCTTGCAATTGGGAGGCCCCCCACTCTCCCATGAACGTGGCTATCTGCCTGTGTTCTGGGTTATTTCTGTGCTAACCTAGCATCTGCCACTAGTTGACAAAAGAACACAGAAATGTTTTCCAAAGCAGATTCACTCTGGGTGTCTCGAATGCCCAGGCAGCCGGCAGTCCCTTCCTCTCACCTCACCCCTCAACCTTCCTAGTTCCCTGCAGCTCTTCTCCCACTTACAGGTGGCTCGCGGGTCTGCTCTTCCTTTGTCAGTTTCTAGAGGGCTCACAATTAAAAGGTGCCAAATTGCCTGTTGTAATGTCATCTGGTTGTGGTTCAGAATATAGCTAGCTTCCTGTTCACCAAGTCCCATTGGATAGACTCCACCCAGCACCTGCCTCCCAGCTCCACACTGCTCTGTATGTGGCTGGCATCAGAGAAACGTGGGTGGGCGAGTGTAAGGACAGATGAATAGAGCGCCCTCGCTCAGCTCCTGGGGTTGTCTGCTGGGCTGTTTCATCCACTCCTGTTTTCTAGTGTTGGCTTATCCTTTCAATGCTTTTCTGCTTAGCCAGAGCCTTTGCAGTATTTTTACCTGTTTTCCCTCAAACTATCAGCCATGTTCTCCTTTTTCTGTCAAGAATATAGTTTGTATAGTGTACCTGCCTCTGATACACTCATTCCTCTCAATCTGTTCTGCGGCTTTTCACCCCTGCCCTTGATTGGAGGCAACAGGTTATGTGACTGAGTGACAGAGTTTACAAGGGCAGTTGGCAAGCTTGGGGCACTGGGCTGGCCTCGAGTGTGTTTCCTGATAGGCCCTCTGGCTGGGCCAGGAATCAGGTCTGAGTTTCTGCCTGGCCTTAGCAGCCCTGTGGTCCACTCAGAGACACCCAGAATCATATGGCAAGGTTAAATCTTGAAATACAGTGGAAGGAGTCACTAAACTTGGTCCCTGGTAAAATAACAGAGGAACCCTTTTTGTTTTCTTTCAATATCACTTTGCATATACATTTTTTTATGTAGGAGATAACTTTGTGAACAGGAATTATTTTTTAAATTTCAAACCCACCTTATTTTCTTTTTTAACCTCTGAAATTAATACAGGGACGAAAAGAATCATGTCTAACTCAGAGGGTTATTGTGATCCTCTGAGAACAAGGCTTCACCTAATAAGCACTATGTAAGTGACTTTTGAAGTTATTACTGGGCACATAGATCACCTAGATACAGTCTCTGTTGCCGTTCTAAAACAGAGGACAGTATATTGAACACACCATTCCATAACTATCTCTTGAATGGTTTACTAAATGATGTAGTTGGCATCCCTCTTACGGAAGTCTTAAGGGATACTCCTTGGTCCTGTTTCCTCTTATCCTGCACTCAAATGAGAACTCTGTGTTTGCAGTCACCTTAATCAGTTGTTGGAACCATAGCTCCCCAATGTCAATATTAAAGGTTGCAATGTACATTCTTTTCCAAATGTTAGTAATTAGTTTGTATCTTATACTATTGAAATACATGCTGTTATGGAATTTGGGGGATCCCAATTGATGATTTTATATATTTTTTATTTTTTGGTACCAGGGATTGAACTCAGGGACACTTGACCACTGAACCACATCCCCAGCCCTATTTTGTGTTTTATGTAGAGACAGGGTCTCACTGAGTTGCTTAGTGGCTCGCCAGTGCTAAGGCTGGCTTTGAACTAGCAATTCTTCTGTCTTAGCCTCCCTAAGTGCTGGGATTACAGGCATGCGCCACCATGCCTGGCTCTTCATGATTTTAATGATGTCAGTTCCATCCTGGGCTGGGGCAGTGGGAGTCAGGGCTGGCTCTGCCTAGACAGAGCACCACTCCCCATATGCTCTGCCTCATGCCCTCACCTGATCTTTTGAACCTGATTGTCTGGAGCTCTGAAGCACTGTGCTATAGAACCCTCAATACCTTTCTGTCCTTGTTGTGGAAGGAAGGGCTAGGTTAGCATCATCCAGTAAAAATACAAAGGGACTCCATATGTAGTTTTAAGTTCCTTATAACTATGTTTAAAGAATAGGTGAGGGGCTGGGTTGTAGCTCAGTGGCAGAGCGCTTGCCTAGCACGCGTGAGGCACTGGGTTTGATCCTCAGCACCACATAAAAATACACAAACAAAATAAAGGCAGATTGTCCATCTACAACTACAAAAAATTAAAAAAAAAAAAAGAATAGGTGAGATGCCTTTTGTTTTGTAGTACTGGGGATATAACCCATGGCTTTACATTCTACCACCTTTTCCTTTTTGGGGGGTGGGGTGGGCGGGGAGCCACAGTCTCACTAAAGATCCAGGCTGCCTTGAATTTTAATAAAGTTTTATTTAGCCCAACAAGTCCAAAATATTATCATTTCAATGTGACTAGTATAAAACAATTATGAATGGGGTGTTCTACATTTCTTTTTACTAAGCTAAGTCTGAAATCTGGTATGTATTTCACACCTTTGGCATGTCTCCATTTGCACTGGCCACATTCCGAGTCCTTAGTAGTCACGTTTGGCTAGTGGCAGCCTTCGTGGGCAGGATAGGTCTTTTGGCTATCTGGATTGCTGAGACCTCAGCTACATGTATTGGGACCCACAACCTGCCTTCTTTCATTTCATGGCTAGAGTTTAATAAGCAGGGACTAAAAGCCAATCATTTAAATTGGGATCTTTTGCAAGACTTAATTTGCTCAAGTAACGTTCCCCTGGCTCAGTAAGTGGCTCTCAATGGATGCTTGAAGACAGATTTCACCCACGTGAAGTCTTGGAGAAATGCTCCCAGGGGCTGGCCAGACCTGACTGCTCCTGAGCATCTGCAGACAAGATTTGGAGGCTGGGCTTGCCTGCAGTGCTTCATGATCTTTAACTTTCTACTATGCAGAGCCAGGGGCAAGGGAATTTCTCTGTGGGTAGGGAACATTAAGAAGTAAATCAAGCAATAAATGAAGGCTTTGTGTTTGTCTTTTCATTTAGTGGAATAGAAGATGAACTCAGCTGAATTCGGTGAAGATGTAGAAGAAGGTAAAAAATATTTCTCATTCAATGTTTTTGAATAGGTCATATATTACATAGTTCAGAAATGTAAAATGTAAAAAGTCTCCCACTGCCTGTTTTCGTCCCTTTCTACCCAACACCTGTTATAAGCATCTTATATATTTTTTCAGAGTTACTTTTTAGAAGTGCAAAAAGTTAATATTTAGTTCTTTCTCTCCATTTCCCTCCTCCCCCCCAAAAAAATTTATAGACCAATTTTGAACTTGGAGCGAGGTTTTATTATGTAGCACTAGTTTAGTAAGATAGAGATCACTTTGCTGGAAAGCACAGGTTTGTGACTAGATAGATGTCCTCTGAGTGACAGTGCCAGTGGGTGATCCTCAAATACTTGTTGCTCAGAGAACCCTGCCCATCTCTCAGTGGCCCTGCTCTCCCCTGCTAAGTCCTATTTCTTCTCTGCCACAGTTCTAAAAAATAATACTGTGAAGGTGGAGACGGAGGCTGAAGATGCTGCCCTGGACTGCTCATTGAATTCCAGGCCTTCAGAGAAGCACCCTCTGGACAGCGTCTTTACTGCCCTCCAGGACTCCAGCAAACGAAAGCAGCCAGGCAGCGAGGGCCAGCCAGATACTGTCCCCAGCGTGAAGAGGAGGCGGCTGATACCCGAGGTGAGGGCTCAGCACCTTCCCTCTGCTTGGGCTCTACCCCTCTCTGAGCCGAGGCCATATTTCTACTTTTGGGCCTCCGGGCAGCTGCTAAACTGTTGGGCCCAAGAAACCTGTCCCATCTCTGACTTCAGTTCAGCTGGAATCTTTGTCTATGTCTGGATTCCTTACCAGGCGAGGGGTTTCTTCACAGTGCCGCTGCTTTTGAGTTCTTTGTGTTGCTGTGCTCTGCGAGAGCGGAGATGTTGACGGCAGGGGTGGTTAGTACAGCCGACCATGGCTTCCTTGGTGGACTCAGTCCTGGGAAGGCTGGGGGTTAGCAGGTCTTCTCATCCAATCTTATGGCCCAGTACTATTAGGAAGCTTGTTCCCTAAAGAACTTTTCAGTGAATCTTTTTGTGAAGTGGGGAATTCTTCTACATCACACCTGTTACCATATAAGTTATCTATTTTATGAATTTGCTTTATTTCTTTATTGCCTTCTGGTTGTATTTTGCACTTGGCTAAATGCTAAGAGAGAGAGAAAATGGAAATTAACACGCTGGCCCCTATAGCAGCCTGCTGTTGAGGTTGGAGACAGGACATCCACGTGAAGTGGTTCACACTGAGGAGAGAGGCAGCTTTGGGACATAAGGTGGGTGTTTGTCTTAGGATGCTTCGGTGGTGGTTGGCAGAGCCTCCCCATGGTCCAACAAATATACCTTTAATTCTTAGGAAAACATTTCACCAAACCCCCAACCCAGCTCCAAGTTTCCTCTCTGCCCTGCCCCTCCTCTGCCACATTCACTCCCTGGGAGACCCAGAGAAGCATGTTAACTTCTGTATCTGCTCACAGAGAATCCAGGTTTTCAGTGCTCCTTGTCATTAGTCAGAGCACTATGGGGTATCAGTCTGGGACTCTTGGTTTTATTGGTTAGTTTCAATTCTCTATTGGATACTGGGGAAGATCCAAATAAATTGGGAATTTATGCATTTTAGGGTCTTGGTTAGGCCTTAATAACTAAAAATTATCATCTTAATGCAACAATGATGAGACAAGATTTTAACCAGGATTTAAATATGCATGTTTATGTTATGTAAGGACCTGCATTCCACATTACAGGACATTGAGAGATGTATTTTTAAAAATTTAATCTTTTTTTTTTTTTTTAGTTATCTTTCAAACAGCTTTACTGAAATATAACTTGCATACTCTGCCATTCCTCCATTTAGGTTTTGTGCATCTCAGTGGTTTTTAATATAGTCACAGAATCGTGCAACTACTACCACAAATTCATTTTTCAATTCATTTTCATAACCCCAGGAAGAAACCCCTTAGGCAGTCACTACCTTTCCCATGCCTCCAACTCCTGACGGGGTCTGATCTACACCGAGTCTCTGTAGATTTGCCTATTCCGAACATTTCATTTGTACGGAATCACATACTGGATGGCCTTTCGTGTCGGGCTTCTTTCACGCCCACCGTAATGTTTTAGAGATTCATCCCTGCTGCGGCATCCTACTTCATCTCCACTGCCCACACCTTGGCCCCTTTTTTCTTTTTGCAGTATTGGGGATTGAACCCAGGCCCTTGCACATGCTAGGTAAGTGCTCTACCTCTGAGCTGCATCCCCACATCCCCAGCTCCACCCCTGTCTTTTTTTTTTTTGAGGTGGGGAGTACAGGGGATTGAACCCAGGGGTGCTCATCCCTAGCCCTTTTTATTTTATTTTTATTTTTTAAATTTTTTTTTTAATATTTATTTTTTAGTTGTAGGTGGACAGAATATCTTTATTTTATTTTTTATGTGGTGCTGAAGATCAAACCCAGTGCCTCACCCGTGCTAGGTGAGCACGCTACCACTGCGCCATAACCCCAGCCCCCCTTTTTATTTTTTATTTTAACACAGGATCTAGCTGAGTTGCCCAGGCTGGCCTCAAATTTGTGATCCTCCTCCTTCAGTCTTCCGAATAGCTGGGATTATAGGTGTGCACCACCCTAACTGGTTTAAGAATTTCTCTTAACATTTCTTGTAAGGCAGGTCTACTGGTAACAACTCTCTTATTTTTTGTTTGAGACACAGGATGTATTTGTTCTTCACTTTTGAAAACTAATATTGCAAGGCACAGTGTTTTGGGTTGGTCTGTTTGTCCACTTCCCGTTTCTCTGCGCTCCCTTGCCTTCACGGTTTCTCAAGACAAGCTGGATGTAAATCTTACCTTTGCCCCTCTTTGGTTTCTCTCAGGATCAACTTCTCTTTGGTTTTCTGTAGTTTGCAAATGATATGCCTAGGTGTAGATATTTTTGGCATTTATCCTGCTTGGTTTCTCTGAACTTCCCAGATCTTTCTTTTGGTGTCTGCCATTAATTTGAGGAAATTCTGTCATGGTTTCAAACATTTCTTCTCTTCCTTTCAGTCTTTCTTCTCCTGGTATTCCCACTACCTGTATGTCACATCTTTTATGTTGCCCAACAGTTCTTGGATATCCTGTTCTATTTTTTCCCCCCAATCCTTCTTCTCATTGCTTTAGTTTTGGAGTTTGCTGTAGAGGTATCCTCAAGTTTAGTCTTTTCTCAGCCATGTCCATTCTGCGAAGGCCATCAAAGGCATTATTCATTTCTGTTATAGGTTTTGGTTTTCTCTCTAGCACTTCTTTTTTGTTTTTCACATTTCCGCTTCTGTGTACATTGCCTGTCTGTTCTTATATTCTGTCTACTTGAGCCGTTAGAGCCCTTGACATACTAGTCCTAGTTGTGTGATAAATTCTTTGTGTGATAATTCCATCATCTCTACCATATGATTCTGCTTTGGTCTTCGTATACGTTGTATTTTTTCTTGGTAGTCAGACATGATGTACTGGGTAAAAGGAGCGGTTGTAAATAGCCCTTTAGGAGATGGTGGGGAGGGGAAGGAGGGGGAGGTTCTGTAACAGCCCTATGTCTGGGTCTCCGGCCTTCAGCAGCCCTGTGCCTCTGGACTGTAAACTCCACTTATTCTCTTTAGTTTCTCTACTCCCTGCCTGGGACTGGACGGCTGGTGTGGACTGGACTTGGTATCTCCCTTCCCACAGGTCAGATAGCCTCAGATAAAACTGCTTCAGGGTAGGCTCCAGTTAGTTTCTCTTGAGGGCAAATCTCCCTAAGTACAGAATACTTGGAGTATTTCAAAATGTTTCTATTTTCATTCACCCTCCCACAAGGCTTGGGAGAGTTTTTCTCAGTAGTCACTCTGAGAAACTGGTAGAGCTCTTGAAGGTAAAGCCATAAAAACATGGGGGCTCTCTGATGACTGGGGCCTCTGGAGTTTTTTTAAATTCTTGGACTTGTCCACCCAGAGCCTCCAGCAACCTATCCTTACAGATCAGGCTTCCCTGTCCCAGCTCTGATTGCCTTGGAGGTCTCCATTATTGGATGTCTGATCTGGGAAGTTATGATTCTCTGTATTCACGCACCTCTCTCAATTTTGGGGTCAGTAGCCTGAGCTCACCTATCTTATGGATCAATTACAATTTAAGAAAATTGTAGATTTTTTTTCTTTTTTTTTTTTTTTAGTTTATTGAGCTTTTTACTTGTGAAGACAGAGTGGAGATTTCTAAGCTCTTTACATGCAGAACCAGAATCCTGAAACCACTTTACTCCTTTTTATGGCTGGATGGTAGTCCGTTGTGTGGACACCTTCTGTTTATCCATTCATCAACTGATAGATATTTGGGTTTTCCGTTTTTTGACTTACATGAGTAATAATTGAGCAAGACATTTTTTAAAAATCTATAATGCCCAGGGGAAAAAAGTTGCATTTTTAGAATATCTTTGAGCTTTTTTAAATAACAGAATAATTAGAAATATTTCACCCTTGACTCTGGCTGTCTATACCAGCCCCTTACTGTATACCTTGTGAGGTAAGGAAGAGCTTCATGCTTGGATGGCAGTTTCTAGTGAATAATGGCTGGGTTAAAACTCAGCTCCCATGCTGGGGTTGCAGCTCAGTGGTAGAGCACTTGCCTAGCATGTGTGAGGCACTGGGTTCAATTCTCAGCACTGTATATAAATAAATAAAATAAAGGTCCAGCCGAGCGCGGTGGCACAAGCCTGTAATCCCAGCACTTAGGGAGGCTGAGACAGGAGAATCATGAGTTCAAAGCCAGCCTCAGCAATGGCGAGGCACTAAGCAACTCAGTGAGACCCTGTCTCTACATAAAACACAAAATGGGACTGGGGATGTGGCTCAGTGGTCGAATACCCCTGAGCTCAATCCCCAGTACCAAAAAAAAAAAAAAAAAAGTCCATCGACAACTAAAAAAGAAATGAAAAACAAACAAAAAATTAGCTCCCTGATTGCTTGTTTGAAAAAACATTTAACCATTGGCTTTTTCTTATGTTTTATTTTAGATCATAATTTATTATCTTGTTTCCTAATGATTGATATTTAAGTGTTTTCCAGTTTTCTACTATTACAAATAATGCCACAAGGACCATCCATATACCTAAACCTAGTCACTTGTATGAGTGTGCCTAGAGGTTATTCTGATGGCTTTGGGAAGTTTGAGGAGGAGGAAGTTTCAAGGAACACTTGAAAACATTTTTCTCATGTGTGAGGTTCAATCAGCAAAGCAAAAAAAAAAAAAATTTTTTTTCTCTGTGTGTCATATTACATTTCTGCTTATGCTCAATTCTGCAAATTCACTATAAGGTTGAAGTAAAGGTAGAGTTCAGGAAATGGAAGATAAAGATGAGTGTATCGGTTTACTTGAACTGTGAAACAAATGACCCAGAATTTAGTAGTTTGAAACAACTGCCCTTTTTTTTTTTTTCATTCTATGGCTCAGCTGGTGGAGGTTCTTCTGATGTGGCCTGATGTGTTTGGGGTGGGGTGGTCTGGAATGGCCTATCTGGGCTGGGGTGACTGGAGCTTCCCTTTGTGCACATTCTCCCCCCCTGGGAAGCTGGTCTGGGCTTGTTCACATGATGATGAACGAGTTCCTAGGGGCTAAGGAGGGCACGCTCCAGAGCACAAACACTGTGGAACCTCTGCTTGCATCACATTTCCAGGGGCCTGCAGGTCAAAGCAAGTCACATGGCCAAATGCAGGCTCAAAGGTGGACAAATAGATTCTACCTCCTGATGGAAGGAGCAACCATCTCACACTGAAGAGAATGGGAAGGAATGCTGGCCCCGTTGTAATAACTAATTCACGGTGAGGAATAGTAGGCTCTCGACAAGGAGTTCTGAACATGTGCGGGCCAGGCGGGCCTTTGTGGGCAGCCCGGGTAGCCCCACTGCTGTGTTGTACAAATGATGTTACTCTTCCTTCTTTCACTCAGTACATTTTTTTAAAAATATTTTTTTAGCTGTAGATGGACACAGTACCTTTATTTATTTATTTTATGTGGTGCTGAGGATCGAACCCTGTGCCTCACACGCAGGGCAAGGGCTCTACCGCTGAGCCACAACCCCAGCCCTCACAATGGGAGCGTGGAGAAGGGAGCTGCTGCTTATTCTTAGGGCCGAAAAGGATGGGAATGTTCTTATAATTAGTATTTTAGTTGAATTCTTCAGCACAAAGCCAGTCAGAACAGCTGTGGCATCGGGCTGGAAGTCTGGGTTGATGGTGGAGAGATGTTCTGGTATCTGAATGGTGTGAAGGTTGCCCCTAGTGTTCTTGACAGTGGCAGGGCGGGGCTGGAGCAAGATGGGCTGGACCTTCAGGCGTCCCTTTTTTTTTTTTTAATATTTATTTTTTAGTTGTAGGTGGAAAGAATATCTTTATTTTATTTTTATGTGGTGCTGAGGACCAAACCCAGCGCCTCATGCGTGCTAGGCGAGCACGCTACCACTGCGCCATAACCCCAGCCCCTCAGGCGTCCCATTTTGACATGCTTGGAAGAAAGGGAACCAAGAGTGTATTTGAATATTTCTACTATGACTTGTCTGATCTGCTTGTACTACGTGGTCTCCTGTGATTGCTTTTCAGTGGGCTGGATACAGAAGGCAGTTCTAATCCTTTAGGTTTTGGAGTGGAAAAGATATGTTAAGGCCCAGATTTTATTTGCTTATTTTATTATTCACTTTATTAATTTCTCTTAGTGTACTTCAAGACATCCCTGCCCTCCTTCCTTGTTCTGTATAAATAATGTAAACATGAAAGTCTTTTGAAATTATTAAACTCCTAGCCAGGCATGGTGGTGCACACCTGTAAGCCCAGCACTTAGGGAGGCTGAGACAGGAGAATCACGAGTTCAAAGCCAGCCTCAGCAACAGCAAGGTGCTCTGCAGCTGAGTGAGACCCTGTCTCCACATAAAATACAAAAAATAGGGGCAGAGATGTGGCTCAGTGGTCGAGTACCCCTGAGTTAAATCCTTGGGACCTCCCCCCAAAAAGAAAGAAATTATTAAACTCCTGTAGAACATTCAAAGCAGTATTGCCTTTTTTTAAAAAGTTTGTGTAAGTAGACATGTCAGTAAATCAATAATCTCAGAACCCTGGGGACTTTAGAACGATCTACGACATTCATGAAATTATCAAATGTGTTTTTTCAAAATAGTGCTTATCTAATGCGAACAGAATAGTTCTTTTTCATTGTCCCTGTAAGTTTTCTGAGCCTTCTACATGGTGGCAAGGCTGAGGCAGGGTATGTGAGGCAGGGTGTGTGTACTGCCTTCTTGGCACACTTGATACTTGGTAAGCCAGAGGAAACCTGCAGGCTGAAAGGAGTGATAGAAAGAGTGGGAAGCCGGGCATGGTGGCTTTCGCCTGTAATCCCAGCAACTCAGGAGGCTGAGGCAGGAGGATTGCAAGTTTGGGACCAGCCTCAGCAATTTGGTGAGACCCTGTCTCAAAATAAAAAATAAAAAGTACTGAGGGTGTAGCTCATTGGTAAAGTGCCCCTGGGTTCAATCCCGAGCATCAAACAGAACAAAACAAAATCAAAAACAAGTGGGAAGGAGGAGGTGTGGTAACAGCTATCAGTACCTAGCCAACAAACAGCAGCCCTGTTCCCTTTCTTTTTTCACTTAATTCCTATTACAAGCCAGTGAGGAAAAAATTAATGTATCCTCCAGGCAGATGAGTCAACTCAGACAGGTAAGTTAAAGCACTGGAATGCCAAGGGAGCAGCCTTGCCCCTGGGGTCAGGAGGGAAGACCCTGGCTCTCTGCTCTCGTTGCCTTCTCTGATTCATCTCCCCTTCGAGGTAACATCAGTAGGAGCAGAGACTCTGGAGTCAGATAAGGGGGCAGATGCTGGTTCCGTGACCTCTGGGGCTCAGGTGCTTCCACCATGATGAATGATATAGCGCTGCTCACCTCCCTCGCTTCTTGGGAGTCCGCGAGGTGCTCGGTGAGGAACCTGGTGTGGTCTGCCCCACCCTTCAGAAGTGTTTATTTGCCTTCCCAGAAGCCCTATCTCCAATCCTCACCCTGAGACCAGTATTTACCTGCCTCCTTCCACATTTATCAGAACGAAACTGGCATGGGACTGTCAAAGGAGGCCATCTGATGCCCTCCAGGACGCCCCAGGCCTGAGCACCACCAAGGTCAGAGCATAAAGCACCTGTTTTCTCTTTTCCGCTCCAGGGGAAGAGGGCAGAGGGGCGAGGATTTGAAGGGTGTCCCTGATGCTAAGGTGCTCCACATTCACACATCTGTCAATGTTGACAGCTGGTTTTGAGTGACATTTAGTACCCTACTCAAAAGGAAAACTCAACCTCCCTCAAAAAGTCTAACAAAAGCCTGTGTGAAGATTTATGTGGCACCTCCCCCTGGAGAGGGCCTCGTAGCCAAAGGCAGCAGATGTGGGAGGTGAGTAGCCAAAGTTTTTATTGGGAATTGTCTTTTTGTTCACAGAAGTGGAGGCAATGTTCAAGAGCTTTGTGCCAGGCAGAGGTTAGCTCTGTTCTGGGTTTTTTTGTTGTTGTTGTCTGTTGCTTCCTTGTTTGTTTTAATCCTAAAATGCTGTTGTGGTCGATTTCTCAACTGGAGAACAGAAATGCCATCTCACTCGTGCATGCAGTGCCAGTACCCTGAACGCCTCCTAAGTCAGTGACTGTGGGATGAGCCGGGGATTTTTGAGAAGCTGCGCAGCAGCCACAGCAGACAGGTACTGTGGCCATTCCCATGTATACAAGGCTCAGAGAAGTTGGCACCACGAAGCCTGCTGCATTTCACACTGTGCCCTTAGTGCTGAGGCTTGAGGGGAGGCGAGGGGTGTTGGTAAGACACCTGAGGAACCTTAGATGCAGTATTACCTCAGTCTTCCTCGTCTCCCTTTTTTGCTGTTGTCTTACCGCCCCCCACCCCACTCCACCCCAGTTCATTTCTTTAGCATATTAGCGCATTCTTCATCCTCACCATATACTGTTGGCAAGGTAAAGGTGGCCCCAGAGGCTAAGGGCCATGAGAGGAGAGACTGCATCCAGCTCGTTCCCCATGTGCCAGGGGCTTGCACAGTGCCTGCCAGGTGCAGGAGACTGTTTACCAGCTCTCGTGGTAGAAGACTCCTCCAGCCCCGTTGCTGACTGGATCTAGGAGGAAGAGGGGGAGAATGCTGTTGAAAATGAAAAGGTTAGCATCATTCTCACCGCAGTTGTACCAGGAGGATGATGCCAGCCCTCTTGCTGCCTTTTCTCCTATCCTGCCCTTGATAGCACATTAATTCTAGACGCGTGGCTTCCCAAAGGCATGCTGCTTTCTTGGTGTTCCACTTTGCTGCCTCTCTGGGCACCATTTAGCCCCTCATCAGTCATTGAACTGAATTCAGTGACTGCTTTTGGATCTGGGGGGCTGATGGAGATGTCTAATACAGCATCTCCATGGTGACCCAGTCCCTGGGATGTCGCTGGGCATGAACACCTGGAATCTCCCCTAGACTTTCTACTTGTATTGCAAAATCAGCGGATTTTTTTCCCAGTCCCATTCTCCAGCAGAGAGATTTGGGCATTCCCTTGTGAGTCTATGGGTGCTCCTGGTAGAATGAAATGCCCTGATCGTGATCCGAGCTTGATGCTGGCAGTGCAGAGCCTCCGCTATGCAGCAGAGTCCCCATATGGTTGGAAGATAAGCCTCGGAGAATTGGGAACTGTGTCAGCCAGACACCCAGTGCCAAGTAGCACAGATTTAAAGATTTCTTGATACTCCTAGACAGCTGAGCAGAGATTTTTATCATCGGCAGCAAAAGCAGCCAGCCCATCATCACTTTGGCAGCATTTGTGGAATTAATTGGAGCACTGAGTTGACAGGACACCAGTGTGGGGATGTCTGAGAACCTTCTCTTTGGTACTTGTGTTTTATGTTGAATTGTGTGTCCAAGGTTTCTGGGAGTGCAGAACATTGCCCTCTACTGGGACTCTAATATTTTTTATTCAAACAGTTTAGTCAAAAATGTTGATGTGGACAGCAGTGTTTCTAACATGCTCTGTGTAAACGGAAACATTTGTATTAATAGGGCTGAATATTAGAGGATTTCTAGTTCAGATACACTCTTGCCTCCTGCCTGCAATGGGAATGTGGGGGGAGTCCAAAAACATAAATTGGTTTTTTGAGTTTAGCCAGTCCCACCAGTAACTTCTCCCAGTACTTATTTTCCATGTTAGGTTGTCGTTAGGGCATGTAGAACATGCACTGTCATTGCACAGATGTGAATTTCTGATGGTCTCTTTCTGCACAAAATCCTATTTATTAATTTTTAATATTTGTTTCTTCTTTTTTTGCAATACTGAGAATTGAGCCTAGGGGTGCTCTATTGCTGAACTATACCATCATTACTACTTTTTATTTTAAGACAGGGTCTTGCTAAGTTGCCTAGATTGGACTCAAACCTGCCATCCTCCTGCCTTACCCAACCCCACAAGTCTCTGGGATTACAGGCATGTACTACTATGCCTGGCATGAAATCCTATTTTAAGCATATCATTGGTACCCCTTGTAAAGCAAACATTCCTTTTCTAAAATTATTCCTGCCAGGCACGGTGGCGCAAGCCTGTAATCCCAGCACTTAGGGAGGCTGAGACAGGAGAATCGCGAGTTCAAAGCCAGCCTCAGCAATGCCAAGGCGCTAAGCAATTCAGTGAGACCCTGTCTCTACATAAAACACAAAATAGGGCTGGGGATGTGGCTTAGTGGTCGAGTGCCCGTGAGTTCAATCTCCAGTACCAAAACAAAAAAAGAAAGAAAGAAAAAAAAATATTCCTAAGGTGGATATGATTTTTAATTATTGCTATTACAAACTCAGATTGACTGTATTGGTAAAACCACATTATAATCTCATAATCCACAGAACCTCCAAAATTATTTTGATGTAATAGAACCTAAGATGAACAAATTGCAAATCTAATTTCATCTACAAAAATTAGGAAGAAGGACACTCTGATTTTGTTGGGACAGTGCTTTTCAGCAGTAACCCACAGTTACAATTCCACTTTCAGAGCACTACAGCTCACGGGTATTTGTATGTAAATATATAGATACACAGAGAAATGAAGTAAAACTTTCCTGAATTTACTTTGTGCAATAATGTACTGTTTCCTATTCTGTTTTTTTCTTTCCTTTAATTTTTTACTTCTTTGCTCTGTCTTTCATATGCTGGTCATGACACACCAGATCAATTTTATCATATACTGATCACAATTCAAAACACATTGCAAGCTGGGCATTGTGGCGCATGCCTGTAACCCCAGAAACTTGGGAAGCCTTTAAAGCAGGAGGATTGCAAGTTGGAGGCCAGTCTCAGCAACTTCATGAGACCCTGCTCAAAGCAAAAAAAAAAGGGGGGGAGAAAGAGAAAGGCCTGGGGATGTGGCTCAGTGATTAAGCACCCCTGGGTTCAATCCCTAGTACAAAACAAAAAAATCCACATTGCATTATGGGTAAAACTTTTTTTTAGCTCTCTCCACCTCTTCCTTTCCTTGTTTTGGGTGTATGTTTTTTTTTTTTTTTTTTTAATTTTTTTTTTAGTTGTAGATGGACACAATGTCTTTATTTTATTGGTTTGTATGTGGTGCTGAGGATCGAACCCAGGGCCTCATGCATGCGAGGCAAGCGCTCTACCACTGAGCTACAATCCCAGCCCCTTGGGTGTATGTGTTTTTCTGCTCTTTTTCTTTCTTTCTTTTCTTTTCTTTTCTTTTTTTTTTTTTGAGATGGACACTATGTTGCCCAGACTGGTCTCAAGTGATCCTCCTGGCTCAGCCTCCCTAGCAGCTAGGACTACAGGTGTTTGCCATCATGCCTGGCTTTTTTTTTAAAAAATAATCCTGTGCTTTCTGCTAGGTAGCAGAACAAAGGAACTGTAAAGAATTTAAAATCTCCTCTCAGCTGAATTGCCAAGTACTCCTCCCCTTTGCAGCCTTCAGGGCAAACAGACTTCCTGAGAAGTACCTTTGGTGAGAGCTTGAGTGCACTGGGGAAGTCCTCTGTCCACTGGTTGAGAGGAACCATTACCAATTAACAAAAGGCCCACAGTGTTATATACCTCTGCTGTGACGTATGAATAGCATTGTTTAATAGTTAATCCTGTTGTACGAGGGACTTTTGGGAAGCTAAGGTGGGGGTATCACTAGTTCAAGACCAGCCTCAGCAACTTAACAAGACCCTGTCTCAAAACAAAACATAGAAGGGACTGAGGATATAGCTCAGTGGTAAAGTACTGAAGATTAATTCCCACCCACCCCCACATTATAATCCTATTGTAATAATAAATATTTGTTAAACATTTACTGTGACCCAGCCATGGGCTTAGTGCTTATGGAGATTGTTTCATTTTTAAGTCCTTACTGCCTTCCAAGACAGATGCTGTTTGTTATCTATACCTGAGATACACACAGGAAGTTGAGACATGAAAGGTCACAGAGGACAACCTAAAAATTGAACTGAGCTCCTATCCAAACCTTCATTCCTCTCTACTGTCATGGTTTGATGGAGCCACTGGTCATGTTTTATATTTTGCAGTGCTGGGAGTGGAACCCAGAGCCTTCTGGTATGCTAGACAAGTGCTCTACTACTGAGCTGTACCCTAGCCCCCAGCGTTCCTTTCCTTAAGCAGATATTCGAGAGAGGTAGAACATCATGTCCTGCTTTAGCCATCCATGTATGTGATTGACATTCAGTGACCTCTTTTTGGCCCTGGGCACTTTGCTAGGCAGTGCGGATAGACCAAGAATGACATGGTCTCATGATGCTGTGCAATGAGGATGGAGAGGAGGTGACTCCAGGGAGGGAGCAGGACAGGTGGCAGGCCAGCCATGCCAGGCTTGCTCCATCTAAGTATGTTTCTAGCCCTCTGCTCTTGGAAAGGGGGTGTGTGTGCAGAAAGGTCACGTGGGATGGACAGCACTACCCTTCCTTAGCGTCTACAAATCCACCATGAAGAAAGTATCGGCTAGTTCTATGGGATGGTGAAAACACTTTTGAGAATCCTTTCATGTTCAGATTCCTAATGGAGTACTGTAGACTTCTTTGGTATGATTGTAATCAGTAGAGAAAACGGTCTTTCTTTACGGTGAGTCCGATGATACTGTTATCTAAATGAGAGTGTCCAAAAAAAAGAAAAGAAAAGAAAAAATTAAAGAGAGTGTCCAGAGCTGGGTATGGGGGCTTATACCTGTAATCTCAGCTACTAAGGAGCCTGAGGCAGGATGGTCAGCCTGGGCAACATAGCAAAATAAAACAAAAATATAAAAGAGGAGCCGGGCGTGCTGGCTCAAGCCTGTAATCTCAGCACTTAGGGAGGCTGAGACAGGAGAATTGCGAGTTCAAAGCCAGCCTCAGCAACGGCGAGGCGCTAAGCAACTCAGTGAGACCCTGTCTCTACATAGAACACAAAATGGGGCTGGGGATGTGGCTCAGTAGTTGAGTGCCCCTGAGTTCAATCCCCGGTACCAAAAAAAAAAAATATATATATATAAAAATAAAAGAGGATCCAGGAAGTAGTTCATTAATTTAAGTGAAATCCAACCTGTGGGAGTTCAGAAGGCTCAAAGTCTTGTTGTGTGACCCTGTGATCTGTTTTGCCCTGGGTCCCTTGTTCTCCTGGCCAGATTGCTCTCCTGACATTATAAGCCCCGCCTCTTTAGCTTGTCTCTTTCCCCTACGTTTGTATAGGCTCCAGAGAAAACACCTCATGTTTTGATTTGTGCGGGCATTGGTTACCTGAACACTTGAAAGTGACTCTCATCTGCCTCGGTGAGGTCAACTGTGGGCAAACACTGTCTGCCAGACCCTGACCACTCTGAGAGGACTCACAGTACCTGGGAGCTTGTTAGTAATGCACACCCACAGTTTTCAGTCTGTAGTCTAACAGGAACCCAAGTGATTCATGTGGACATCAGAATTGAAGCACCACTGGGCTAGGCCAGACTAACTATATTTTTCCCAGATGTAGTAGTCGTTGCAGTTTGTTCTTGTCTGGTCTCCACTTGCCTAAGGCGTGTGCATGTCAGTGGAAGCATGGGCTTTGTGCTTCAGTCCTGCACACTCCCCTGACACCTACCCGTGCTCGCGAATTAGCTCTCCTGCTTAATTTAACCCTCACAAACATATTTCAGTAAGTTTCTGGGTCAAATTCAGCATTCATGATAAAATAGGTTTGTTAGGTAACATAACTGAAATACAATGAATTGTACCTTTTTACATATTCAATTTGATGAGGGTTTTTTTTGTTTTGTTTTGTTTTTTGGTACTGGGGATTGAACTCGGGGGCACTCTACCACTGAACCACATCCCCAGCCCTATTTTGTGTTTTATGTAGAGACAGGGTCTCACTCAGTTGCTTAGCGCCTTGCAGTTGCTGAGGCTGGCTTTGAACTCGCGATTCTCCTGTCTCAGCCTCCCTAAGTGCTGAGATTGACAGGCGTGCGCCACCGCGTCCGGCTCCAATTTGGTAAGTTTTGACATATATACAGTATGCCAGTAAACCATCACCACAATAAGATGATAATTATATCCATTGCCTACTAAAGTTGTTTCATGTCCCTTTGTATCTTCCCTGCCACCCTTAGGCAGCCACAGTTCTGCTTTGTGTTACTATAGGTAAGTTTGCACATTCTAGAATCTTACATAAATGGAATCGTACAGTATGGTTTCTTTTGTAGGACATGATGTTCTACCTCTCTCGAATATCTGCTTAAGGAAAGGAACGCTGGGGGCCAGGGTATAGCTCAGTAGTAGAGCACTTGCCTAGCATACCAGAAGGCTCTGGGTTCCACTCCCAGCACTGCAAAATATAAAACATGACCAGTGGCTCCATGAAACCATGCATAGTTATTTTGAGATCTCTTCTGAGTACTCTTCTATGTCTGTCAGTTTAATGCTTTTTATTGCTGAATAGTATTCTGTTGTGTGAATATAATAGTTTATTTATATACTTGTTGATAAAGACTTGGGTTGTTTCCAGTTTTCCTGTATTTGCAGATAGGGCTGCCTGGAACACCGTGTACAGGTCTTCATATGGACATGTGCTTTTTATTCTGCTTAGTAAACAGATACTGAAGGATGGAATACCTAGCTTATATGGTCCATGTATACTTTTTTAGAAACTGCTACACTATTTTTCGAACTGGTTATATCACGCCGTTCCCACCAGCAGGATGTGAGAGCTTTGTATCCTTCCATCATCTTCAATGCTTAGTATTGCCTTTTTAATTATACCAAGTCTGGCCTTGGACTTGCATCCTCCTGCCTCAGTCTCCCAAGTCACTGGGATTGCATGTGTGTGCTGTTTATAGTTTTTAAAAAATTTAAAGTGTCTTTTAAAGGACAGAAGTTTTTATTTTTGCTGAAGTCCAGTGCACCAGTTCTCTTATGGATTGTGCTTTTGGTGTTGTCTCTAAAAATATTGGTCTAAAACAAGGTCACAAAGGAATTTTCATAAATTTTCTTTTAGAAAGATTAGAATTTTAGGCTTTTAATTTAGTTTCATGATCCATTTGGAGTTAGTTTTGTGCATAGTATGAGGTTTAAATTTAAAAATTGATATTCTTTTTGTATTTGGATATCAGATTATTCGGACTTATTTGTTGAATAGACTATCCTGTCTCCACCAAATTGCTTTTGAATCTTTGTAACAAATTACCAGTCCTACACATAAAAGTATATCTCTTAAAATATCTAGAGCCTAAAAACCACTGAGGAAAGTAGTAGGAACTCTGGGTTCCCAGTTGGTGATGGAGCTTGGCCTTAATAATTAGGTTCTCTGGAGAGGCTCATATTCCTGTGGTCTTCTTGCATCCCTTGAAGAGTTCTCTTCTGGCCTTGCCAGCATTGGTTCTCTATCTTCCTTTGGGCCCTGTGGACAGGAAGTCTAGAACTGATGTCCTGACGGAGCATGCACCTTCCTGGGTCCAGCCTGAGCCCTTTCTTGGGGATTGGGGAGAGCAAGCAGTTTGGGCCCTGGGATGCAGGTGTGTGTTCATGGGTTGAGTGGAGTGGTTGGAGGAGGGGAGCATTGACCGTGGCAGACTGTGTGGCAGACCTGAGTCCAGTGTAGGAGGTCAGAACACCCACCTAACTCTCTGGGAAACATTTATATTTTCCAGGCACTCCTCGCAGGCATGCGGAACCGGGAAAACAGCTCACCCTGCCAGGGCAACGGAGAGCAGGCCGGCAGGGGCAGGAATGTGGGTTCTGGGTGGCCCGGAGAGGAGGAGCCCTGCAACGACGCCACCACCCCTTCCTACAAGAAGCCTCTCTATGGCATCTCGCACAAGATCATGGAGAAGAAGAACCCTCCCGTGGGGGACCTGCTGAACACCTATGAGCTCTTCGAGAAGGCCAACGCCAGCAATAGTCCCTCCCCTCTGCGCCTGCTGAATGACCCTCAGAAGCGGGACTGTGGCGGCGCATCAGGAGCAGCCACTGACAGCGACCCCAACATCTACTTTCTGATCCAGAAGATGTTCTACATGCTCAACACTCTTACTTCCAATATGTCCCAGCTGCACAGCAAGGTGGACTTGCTCTCCCTGGAAGTGAGCCGCATCAAGAAGCAGGTGAGCCCCTCCGAGCTGGTGGCCAAATTCCAGCCGCCCCCCGAGTACCAGCTCACTGCTGCTGAGCTCAAGCAGATTGTGGACCAGAGCCTGTCAGGCGGTGACCTGGCCTGCCGTCTGCTGGTACAGCTATTCCCCGAGCTCTTCAGCGACGTGGACTTTTCCCGCGGCTGCAGTGCCTGTGGCTTTGCTGCCAAGCGGAAGCTGGAGTCACTGCACCTGCAACTCATCCGCAACTACGTGGAGGTCTACTACCCCTCAGTGAAGGACACTGCTGTGTGGCAGGCCGAGTGCTTGCCACAGCTGAATGACTTCTTCAGCCGCTTCTGGGCCCAGCGGGAAATGGAGGACAGCCAGCCAGGAGGCCAGGTCACCAGCTTCTTTGAAACTGAGCAGGTGGACTCTAGCCACTTCCTGGACAGCAAGGACCAGGAGGAGGCCCTGTCTCTGGACCGCAGCAGCACCATCGCCTCAGACCACGTGGTGGACACGCAGGACCTCACCGAGTTCCTGGATGAGGCCTCCTCGCCGGGTGAGTTCGCGGTCTTCCTCCTCCACCGGCTCTTCCCGGAGCTCTTTGACCACCGGAAGCTGGGCGAGCAGTACAGCTGCTATGGCGATGGCGGAAAGCAGGAGCTGGACCCGCAGAGGCTGCAGATCATCCGCAACTACACGGAGATCTACTTCCCCGACATGCAGGAAGAGGAGGCCTGGCTGCAGCAGTGCGCCCAGCGCATCAACGACGAGCTGGAGGGCCTGGGGCTGGAGGGCGGCAGCGAGGGGGAGACGCCACGGGACGACTGCTACGACTCCTCCAGCCTGCCGGATGATCTCTCCGTGGTCAAGGTGGAGGATAGCTTCGAGGGCGAGAGGCCGGGCAGGCGCTCCAAGAAGATCTGGCTAGTGCCCATTGACTTCGACAAGCTGGAGATCCCGCAGCCTGACTTTGAGGTGCCAGGCGCCGACTGTCTGCTCAGCAAGGAGCAGCTGCGCAGTATCTACGAGAGCAGCCTGTCCATTGGCAACTTTGCCTCCCGCCTGCTGGTACACCTCTTCCCGGAGCTCTTCACCCACGAGAACCTGCGCAAGCAGTACAACTGCAGCGGCTCCCTGGGCAAAAAGCAGCTGGACCCCACTCGCATCAAACTGATCCGCCACTACGTGCAGCTTCTTTACCCCCGGGCCAAAAATGACCGCGTCTGGACTCTGGAGTTCGTGGGCAAGCTGGACGAGCGCTGCAGGCGCCGGGACACAGAGCAGAGGCGCTCCTACCAGCAGCAGCGCAAAGTCCATGTGCCAGGCCCTGAGTGCAGAGACCTGGCAAGCTATGCAATCAACCCCGAGAGGTTCCGAGAGGAGTTTGAGGGGCCCCCTTTGCCTCCCGAAAGGAGCAGCAAGGACTTTTGCAAGATCCCCCTGGACGAGCTGGTGGTCCCCTCTCCCGACTTCCCGGTGCCTTCTCCCTACCTGCTGTCGGACAAGGAGGTGCGTGAGATCGTGCAGCAGAGCCTCTCTGTGGGCAACTTTGCCGCCCGGCTCCTGGTCAGGCTCTTCCCTGAACTCTTCACTGCCGAGAACCTCCGGCTGCAGTACAACCATTCCGGGGCTTGCAACAAGAAGCAGCTGGACCCCACACGACTGCGGCTCATCCGCCATTATGTGGAGGCCGTGTACCCGGTGGAGAAGATGGAGGAGGTGTGGCACTATGAATGTATCCCCAGCATCGACGAGCGGTGTCGTCGCCCCAACAGGAAAAAGTGCGACATCCTCAAGAAAGCCAAGAAAGTGGAGAAATGACGGGCCTGTGGGCTGCCCAGACACTTGGGGTCACGAAAGGCTGAGCGATGGGCATCCTTGGGACTGAGTCACTTTGGAGCATGTGTATGGTATCCACAGACAGGCACCTTATGTCAGTGGGGAGTGGCTTCCTACATTTGCACACATAAACACCCACCCAACCACCCATGAGAAAGCAGCCTTGAATTTGGTCGCTTCACTTTGTCCTGTATTCTCTGGTGGCACAGCCCGAGTTTGGGGGGAGCCAGGCTGTGAGCAGAGGGACTAGAGGAATAGGTCCTCTCTCCTTGACTGTGCCCTTTGCCACCACTTACAATCCAAAATGCAAATTCAGCAGCTTCTGTTCCTCTCCCCACATTTTACATCTTCCATTTTTAACTACTACTTTTTTTTTTTTTTAATTAAAATGAACCCCTTTAAAAAGAAAAAAATCACTGGGCTCTTTGGGGGCCATTTTACCTAGAAATCTTTTTAAATATTTGAGATGAAGTACTGTAAGATAACTTCAGTTGCTGGGATTTTAAAAGATGACTTCAGAGATTTATGAATTTTTTCATAAGTGCCATGTTTGTGCATGATGGGTAATCATAGCTTCAGGTGGCATAGAGACTGATTTTACTGACCTTGTCTTTGACATCTGATTTTGGAGGAGTCGAGATGCCCCTTGGACGGCAGTGGAGGGGATGGAGTAGGAATAGCATGAAGTCCTTTCTGACAGTATGCAAGTGTTCCCTTCTGCTGTGGTACCCAGGAAGGTGATGTCCTGCCGCGTCAGTAGAATGCTGTGCTTACTCTGTAGATGAGAACACTGGATGATGATATGAATGTAGATAGACCTGGAAACACATACACAATGTCTTCATTTGAGCTAGCCCTTCCAGGCCCCCTGTTCCCTCTCCACATGTGGGTGCTGGTTGGAGGGGCAGATTTATTTCCTTGGAAAATTAATAATGTGTGTGAGCATTTGGCTTCTCGTTTGATTGAAGGGTGGGCTGCTTTGGGTTCACCAAGAACTGTTTACTTTCTGTGCGGGTATTTGTACAAAATCCAGATCTGGGAGCTGTGTGGTGACTTCCCCAGACCTCAGCATTAGCTCCTCCTGTTAGCATGGCATCCTTGCTCCTCTGAGCAGGCCCAGGCCTGGGGCCCTCTTAGGGATACCAGATATCGAAAGGGCACAGGTCATCTCAAATGGGGTTCTTGTGTCCCTCCCCAGGTCCACTCAGAACTTTCCCCTTGGACCCCCTGGATGTTTCTGCTATCTTACCCTGGTCCATCCGTGTCTTCTAGGTGCACATCTGTCCCCTCCCCACTGGTTGGGAAGGTCACACTGTTCCAAGCCAGCACTTTGCTCTCCAGGAGCGCCAGCTGGGAAACTCCCCAGACAGAACCTTTACCTGCCCTACACTGGGGGCCAAATGCTGAAGAAGGAAAGGAAGCAGTCTAACCCCCAACTGAATGCATCTTACCAGAGACCTGGATAATTGACTCACACAGGGTCAGGGAGGTTACAGATTTAATACCCTAATGGTTTAATATTTTGCTACCTTAAAATGCAGAAATAATAGAAATAACCTGTGAATTTTCCTCATACAGTTAAGAACTTTAGGTCTAGTAGCTATATGACATCATTTTGCCTTCACCCAGTGGACATTTGTTTATATAACATAGAATTTTGAGCTGCTTAAAAATTATTCTTCGGTGTCATTTACAGATTATTTCTGTTAAAACTGCAAACCTGAATTATTGTAGTTGCAAAGTGCACAGGGACTTAATGGCTCTGTGCACGCACCCACACATGTACACACACCCACACATGTACACGCACCCACACATGTACACGCACCCACACATGTACACGCACCTACACATGTGCACACACTTCTCCTTACTAGAAAACTTGAGTGAGATAAGGGGACCTCAGTGAACACAAGTTTGCCTTTGTGCCTGCAAAGAAGGGACTGGGGCTGTCGGGAGACTCACTTCCTCGCTCACTTGGGCTTTTCATTCTGCCTCAGTCTCTCCGCCACATACACACGTGCATGCGCCCTACCCAAAGATGGCTGTGGCACTCTCCTGCTGGCCCCACTAGTCAGGGGTCCATGGAATTTATTCCGGTCTCTAGGATGTATCCAAGAGGATCCAAGCCATGTGAAAATTGCCCTGCTTTCTAGAGGGTAAATGTGATCCTGCAACTTCAGAAGCACAATCAATTGTTAATTTTTGAAAAATTCCTGTTTGCTTAACATTATTGAAATCAACAGGTTCTAGAAATTAAATATGTCTCTTTGTTACCTAGAGCATGTTAAATTTTTGGAAACTGTATTTCGGTGGTTTCCTTAACACCTTTCTTGTGTACCCACCCCTCCCTGCCCCCAGTCCTACAGTCCCTTTCCGTGAAGAGAGGTGAACACACCCTGGGACCTGTTTGTTTCCTGTCCCCCTGGACTGTGTTCTGTCTGTCTGATGTCCTCACTTCTGCATCCATACAGGTGGCTCTGGTGGGCATGTGTGGGGTTTTTTTGTTTTTTGTTTTTACATGAAGCAATAGAAGTACAAAATACTTATTTTTTCACAACTTAATATGTTCCATAAAATCTGTTGGCATCCCCCCATCCTTCTCCCCATCTAAATCTTTGGTTTTGACTTGTTTGTGTTTTGGATTATTTTCTGCCTTGTATCCCAAGGACTAAAGAATTAGCACAGACACATGCTGACGTTAAGTAAAATAGTAAAGTCACAGTAGATGGTAGTGGTCATGGTTTTCTCTGTTAGTAAGTTGTTGAAGAATGTATGAAGATAGTCATGAATGTACTAAGTGTTCGGATCCTGCTTCAGTTCACATGGCTGTGTCTACATGAAGACAGAAGTTTGACAGGGAATCAAGTGGTGTCTGGTGTCACTAGTGCTAGTGTGCCCCTCCCCCTTCAGTGTTGGCTCCAAACCTTGCTTTCCTTTCAAGTTAGGGGGCATGTCAATAGTAGTTATCAACCAACCAATGGGATCTACTTAGCGGTGACTGGACTGGCTGTTAAAATGGTGAGAGTTGGTAAGAGTTGCTGGCCTGACCACACCGCAGCATGGTCACTTGGGTTCCTGGAGAGATGGCCTCAGTTTCCACCTTTCCCCCCAAGGGGCTGCTTCCTGCCTGATGGAGAGGAGTTCTCGAGACCCCTGGTTGGAGGTCACTGAGCTCTTGCCCTGCCTGGCTGTGATGACGATTCTGAAGTGGGGGTGGGGGCCAGCGGTGTCCCTGCTGTTGGGAACACTTGCCTCTTGTAGATCCAGCCTTAATGTTTTCTGACATCCTAGTGAGAGCAGACCCTGCACAAAGTGGATATCAGAGTTAATACTGTGAGGAGACAAAATAATGAGAATAGTTTTACCAAAGATAATGAAATATCGCATAATGTGTGCATATTACCATTGAATTGAGTGCATCTTTAGAAAACTGAATGTAACAAAAACCCAGGACATTTTTGGAAATTGTATGCTCTCTAGCAACTTTGTGTGAATTTTTATACAAGCACTGTTTTATGAGTTATATAAAATGTTTTAAAAATAGAAAAACTCTGGTCTCCTAACATCTTATTTCCTTAAGGCACTGGCCTCTTAGAACATGCCTTGGTCTATCCGTCCTGTGTGGCCTTCTGCCCACCTCCAAGGGGAGAGCATGAATGTTCTGGGGGGTTCAGCCCCTCGGGCTTCCACTCTGTGGGTGTCAGGGGTGCAGCTCACGGAATTTTGGAGTTTCGGTTCGGCCACAGCTGAATGACTGACAAGTCACCAAATAAATCCTCCTGCTTCTACACAAACCACTTCCTGGCCACACAGTGGGAAACTTCATTTGACCTTTTTTTACCTTCACTGGTTATGTGCCAGGCCAGCCCTGTCAAGCTAGCAGAGCTTCACTTAACTTTAACCTCTTTTCTGCACTTTAGATTAAATGGGATGTAGTTCCTCAAAGCTAATGAGTTATTAAAAACTCATTGAGAAAAAAATACATGATTTTTTTTGTTTGTTTGTTATGGGGATGGAACCCAGGGGCGCTTAACTCCTGAGCCACATCCCCAGCCCTTTTTTGTATTTTATTTAGAGACAGGGTCTTGCCAAGTTGCTTAGGGCCTTGCTAAATTGCTAAATTGCTGAGGCTGGCTTTGAACTCGTGATCCTCCTGCCTCAGCCTCCCAAGCCTCTAGGATTACAGGCATGCGCCACCATACCTGGCGAAATGCATGGTTTTTTGATAGCAAACGCGCATGTTTTCCTTCACATTTTCTTGTCTTTGGCTAACTTTAAAGGAATAATCATTAATATTTTATAGTAAAAATAAGCCTGAGGATCACAAAATGTAAATAGATTGTGGCTCCTTATTGGAGCCTTTTTCGTACTGTGAGTGCACTTATTTCAGGGGTGGGGAGTTGTTTGTTTATGGTGCAGAGGATTAAACCCAGAACCTCATGCATCTACCACTGAGCTACACTCCCAGCCTTGTATTTCTGATTTGATAGCCCCAAACGCTGCTTGACTGACATATCTGTGCTGTAAACCTTGTGGGCAGGGCCCCTGGTGTGCACATGTGTATGTGAGTGTGTGTGTGTGTGTGTGTGTGTATGGTACTGGAGAGTGAACTCAGGGGTTACTCTAAGTCCTTTTAAATTTAAAAAAAAATTTTTTTACTTGTTAATGGACCTTTATTTTATTCATTTATTTATATGCGGTGCTGAGAATCGAACCTAGTACCTCACACGTGTGAGGCAAGTGCCCTACCACTGAGCCATGACCTCAACCCAAAATTTTTTTTCAATTTTGAGATAGGGTATAAGTTGCTGAGGCTGGCCTCCAACTTGGCGATTCTTCTGCCTCAGCCTCCTGAGCCACTAGAACTGCAGTCATGCACACTGCATTTGACTAAAGAAGGCTAAAAGATTTTTAAAGCTCCTTCTGGCTGCAGGTGTCTGTTTTCTACCAAAAAGAAAGTCTGAAGTAATTTAATAGATGAATGCATACCCGAGAGCTTTACTTCTCAGAAATAAGAGCTCCACCTGAAGTTAATTATGAGCTTTGCAATAGTGAGATGCCGTGGACTCTTTAAGGAAGCTTCCAGGTAGAGCTAAAATCCCTGGGCCCTGGTGGGGAGGGGAAGGAGAATTCACTGTCTGCTGGTTGAAGTTGTTGGGCCAGTCCCTACTGAGAACCATATCTGGAGGATGCATTATAATCCTTTCCAGAGCCCTGTGAGGTGAGTTCCATAATTGTCCCTTGATAACAGGTGAGAGCCAATACCCCAATGGTATTTATGGTGTCTCATCCAAAGCCTACAAAGGTGTGGTTGTGTGGGCACTCAGCTCCGTTTTGTGGTAAGAAAGCAGAGAGAAGTAGGTTTCTTGCCCAAGTTCACACAGCTGGAGAATGGTGCCAGGATTTGATCCCACGCCACCCATCTTGGGTGCTAAATACCCCTTGAGCCATAATACCCCAAGATTCAGATCCCAGAACAATTTCAAGTCAGTGGTCGGCCTCTGTCACCACATCTTCCAAGCCCCCTCTAGTCTGATCTTAGATACAAGTGTGCTGGTTTTAGAATTGCCCTGGGTGAAATAACTGGAGTGATTGTGGACGGACATATCCTGGAACAGTCAGGGAGTGAATTTTTTGAGATTGTGAAAATAGCTGCTGTAGATCGGATTCCTTGGGAGAGGCAGAGATGGACAGGGCAGTTCAAAGGAGGAGGCCAAAGGAACTGGGAGTGTGGTCCTGCCTGCAGTCCCGCTGTATTTCCTTACCCAGGGAGGATCTGCAATAAAAATTATATGGAAGAATTTGCCCTATTTGAGGAAAAGGGGCGGGGTGGCCAATATCCCAGTTTTCAGTTTTTAAGTCACTGGAAAAAAGCAGGCTTACAATGTCTCAACAGCAGGTATTATGGCCACCCGCTGAATACAATGGCATTTGATAGAACACTCAGTATGGAGAAGGCTATTGATTTTAAGGAGGAAGAATTAATTTGTTCTTCTAAACAGTCTGTGTTGGGCTTGATGGCGCACATCTGTAATCCTAGCTAATTCAGAAGCTGAGGCAGGAGGATCGCAAATTCGAGGTCAACCTCAGCAACCCTGTTGAAACCCTGTCTCAAAAAATTAAAAGGGCTGGGGACATAGTTCAGTGGTAGAGACCCCTGGATACTGGACACTAGGTTTAATCCCCAGGACCGATAAGTGAAGTCTTTGTGTTGCAGACAGTGAACTGTGACCTTGACAGAGGTGGAGAGCATACAGTACCACAGCCTGCCTTCTAGGACCTCTTGCAATGTGACAGCTGTCAATTGAGAAGTGATCATGGGTCCTTAAATAACAGGTCATTAAATTACAAAAATGCCTCCCATTTTTTGAGCACTATAATGGGGCCAGGGATGTGCTAGGAACTTGATTTATGTTATTTCATTTGCTCCTCCAAATAAACCCATTTTACAGATGGGAAAACAAGCTTCTAGGTTTAATAACATGGCCACGGTTATCAAACCTAGCAGAGCTGGCAGAGCTAGGGGAGGCTGACTCCAAGGATTGTGCTTTTGATTTCTATGCTGCCATTCCTGTACATAGTCAGCCAATTTTGTCATCTCTGTCTGCCTAGTGATTCCTGTGATTTAACTTCAGGTTTCGCTGACTGTCCACAGTTGGGCTTCTGGATCTATCCTAGAGACATAGTGTTTGACTTAGAAAACATTTTATTTCTTTCTCTTTGTGTTTCTAGAATTGGGCAACACTTTATTTTATAAAATAGAATAAGTATTCAGATGAGCCAAGCAAAAGAGTTAGGTTTTATAGAAAAAGGCTTTTAAAGAAAGCAAAAACCAGGCAACATTTCAGTTCCACAGAATAGAGGATAAGGAATGCAGTAAGAATCATGTCTGCCTCTAAAGGCGGTTCATTCATTCAGCAAATACATTTTGAGAACTAGCTATCTACTGGGTACTGTTCTACAAGTTTAATGCCTCCTAACCACACAAATTGGTACTTAAGCCCAATTGAGCCCATTGGAAAGAAGGTACTGGCAGTAAACAGCAAAAACCTGACATCTCTTGCCTAAAGCTGATTGTCCAGGTGTATGTGGGTCTAACCAGACTGGGACCTTGCTTCCTCCCCTCAGTGCAGACAGCTGCAGCCCCTGCAGATAGGATCAGCTGGGCTCAGGCCTGAGGCACACCTGCAGGACTACTTGGTTCCTGACGCCCCTGCGTCTCACAAGAAGGAAACAGTTGCTCGGGTGCTGAGTGCTGACTGCAGAGTTCCTTAGCTCTGGTCTTACTGGTATTCAGCTTGTGCTATTTCTGACACAAGGCATTAGACATTTGACTCCCTAGTTTTGACAAGCCAAAATCTTAGCACTGGCACAGGTCCACACATGAAGAGGCATATTCTTCAGCATATGTAATTCCCCTGGGGATGGGTGCCCTCGCTTCAGGCAGTTAATACAGATTGTGTTGCTCAAATTCAGGGTGTTGGCCCATATGGTTTTGGCCTCACCTTTGATTTCTATGTCTCAGAATTGAGAGTTAAAGGATTTCCCTACAATCCTAAAGAACATTCTCAATATGTTCTGGAAAGAAGTGTCTGATAGCCGGGCGCGGTGGCGCAAGCCTGTAATCCCAGCATTTAGGGAGGCTGAGACAGGAGAATCGTGAGTTCAAAGCCAGCCTCAGCAACGGCGAGGCGCTAAGCAACTCAGTGAGACCCTGTCTCTACATAAAACACAAAATAGGGCTGGGGATGTGGCTCAGTGGTCGAGTGCCCCTGAGTTCAATTCCCGGTACCTAAATAAATAAATAAATAAATAAATAATTAAAAAAAATAAAACACGTATGCAGAACAGCAAAACATTTCACAAGAATGAATACAAACAAAAAAGGTCCACATTAAACACAGAATGGTCGGCAAAGTAGGGGCCGAACGTATGTGGAAATACTCGAGGGGAAAAGCTCCAAAGAACCGGGAGGGTGGACATTGCTGCCAAGGTTTTTCCTAATGGAAAAACTCTTGTGTTGTTGGTAAATGTTTAACAACTGCTTCTCCAAGGGGAAAAAATTAACCCTGATGTGCAGTGTTTGCTGAGTTCCAAGGGAAAAGCCCTCCCGTGGCTGATTGGAGCTGTCTAGAGGACTCACTGAAAGCAGAGTTTGGGAGATGCAGGCGCCTGCTCTCCTGAGTCTGCTTAGGGGAACTCATCATTGTCTTCATTACCCCTTTGGGGATCTTCATGAAGTTGTGGATGGTAAATTCTCTGATAGTGATTTTTTGAAGCCAAAAGTTCTACCAAGGTAAGGTAGAACTTCAGTGGAATATTAGTTACTTGCTTGATATGCACTGCATTCCTTTTCAGAAGTTTCATAGAACATACACCACTTGCCCCTCTGCCAGCTGAAATCTCTTTTCTTCTAGTTTCTTGAAAAATAGTAATTTTGAGCCGGGCGCGGTGTGGCATGCCTGTAATCCCAGCACTTTGGGAGGCTGAGACAGGAGAATCGCAAGTTCGAAGCCAGCCTCAGCAATGGCGAGGTGCTAAGTGACTCAGTGAGACCCTGTCTCTACGTAAAACACAAAATAGGGCTGGGGATGTGGCTCAGTGGTCGAGTGCCCCTGAGTTTAATTCCCAGTACCCCCCCCAGATATATATATCTCCTTCCTTATCCTATTAGAACAGGGTCTCTCAACCTCACCACTGTTGACATTTTAACTCAGATTACCCTTTTCTGGGGAGGTCATGTGTACATTGTAGGATGTTCCACAACCTCCCTCAATGCTCATCCACTTGATTTTTTTTTTAATATATAATTTTTTAGTTGTAGATGGACAGAATACCTTTATGCACATATGTGTGTATGTGTGTGTGTGGTGTTGAGGATGGAACCCAGTGCCCCACACAAGCTAGGCAAGCGCTCTACCACTGAGCCCCAACCCCACCCACTTGATGTTCACAGCACTTCCTCTCTCATGACAACTCCAAATGTCCCCAGTGGGGAGAAATTACTTCCAATTGAAAACCGCTGTAAGAGTATGTCAAAGTCTTTTCTTTAATCTTTTCATTATGTTGGTCACATTTTCACTGAGGAGGCCTTGCCAGAACCACATTAAAAGGCAGCTGTCATTTGGGTCAAGTAATGAGTAACAAGAGTTCCCTAAATCTTTATGAATTGCTCTTATGTTTCTGCTCCTGTTTCATAAATATGTCCAGAGCCCTGTGCTGTGTAGACAACTGAAAAAAAATCAGTTTTTGCCATGTGCTATGACCAAACCAACATTCTCTGTCAACTAATGTCCTTAGCTTGATTTTTAAAAACAGAATTTGGGAATGAGTCCAACTTGCCATGCACCTAAGTCCAGGTACTAAAAGCTCCAATCAGCATTTCCAATGGCCCTTCTTGCTCAACTCATCTCACCTTGTTTAATGTTTTTTCTTTTTTCTTTTTTTGGCAGGGGGTGGGTACCAGGGAGTGAACTCAGGGGCACTAGGCTACTGAGCCACATCCCCAGCCTTATTTTGTATTTTATTTAGAGATAGGGTCTCAGTGAATCGCTTAGCACCTTGCTTTTGCTGAGGCTGGCTTTGAACTCATGGTCCTCCTGCCTCAGCCTCCCTAGCCGCTGGGATTACAGGTTGTTTAATGTTTTGACTTCTTTCTCCTCTGGAGACAAGGAGAGCACTCAGTATCTTAATTTCCATTTGACCAGTGAGGAAAGTGAAGCTGAGAGGCTAAGGCAAAAACTATGATAAAAGTAACCCAACTGGCTAATGGCAAGGATGGGCCTATAAACCAGGACCCTGACAGACCACTAGATTTCCCTGCCCCTGACCATCCAAGACTTCTTAGGTTTTCTAGTCATTTCCCAAAAAGAAGTCAAGAGAGGGAGATGGACAAAGGGAAAAGAGGATGAGAAAAAAGGATAGACATATTGCCTAAATTATAATTCTAACTTAAGAAAATTAAGCAGTTTTTACTGATGACTCAGTAAAGCTAAATTAACAAATGGTAAAATAGAACAATTTCCTGTTACACTGCATGGTATATATTATTTCTGCCTAAGAGTTTTAAGTTTTCAAATAAAAATCAATTTTCCTGAGTCTTCTAAAAAATGAGCTAGTGAAAGACCTTAGACTCACGGGCCCAAATATACACTGCTTTGGACTAGAGTTTTCCTTTCATTGTCAGTCTACCTTGATTCTCAGGAATTCTTTTTTTTTTTTTTTTGGTACTAGAGATTGAATTTAGGGGCACTCGATCACTGAGCCACATCCCCAGCCCTATTTTGTGTTTTATGTAGAGACAGGGTCTCACTGAGTTGCTTAGCACCTCACTGTTGCTGAGGCTGGCTTTAAACTTGCGATTCTCCTGTCTCAGCCTCCAAAAGTGCTGGGGTTACAGGCGTGTGCCACTGTGCCCGGCTTCTCAGGAATTCTTGGAGGACAAAGTTGCCCAGACACCAGGCATGGTGCTGCACACCCATAGTCCCACGGACTTGGCAGGCGAAGGCAGGAGGATAGAAAGTTCAAGGCCAGCCTGGCAATCTAGTGAGGCCCTAAGCAACTTGGCAAGACCCTGTCTCCAAAAAAAAAAAAGGTGGGGGGCGGCTGGAGATGTACCTCAGTGCTAGAGCTTCCCTGGGTTCAATCCCCAGGGAAAAAAAAAAAAAAAAAAAAAGCCCACACAGCCAGTTATTTTGATGTGACAGTCTGTTGAGTTTCCCCCTTGGAACTGACCCTTCCTGATGATAGGAAAGAGTTTCTGGGAACCTAAAGGCCAGCCTGTGCAGATGCTCTCTTAGTGGATGACATAAAGTGTGTGTCCCTCTACCAAGTATTACTATATTCTTTTTTTTTTTTTGGTACTGGAGATTGAACTCAGGGGCACTCAACCTCTGAGCCACATCCCCAGCCCTATTTTTTTTATGTGGAGACAGGGTCTCACTGAGTTGCTTAGTGCCTTGCTGTTTTTGAGGCTGGCTTTGAACTTGCAATTCTCCTGTCTCAGCCTCCCTAAGTGCTGGGATTACAGGCTTGTGCCACCGCGCCCGGCTACTACTATATTCTTTATAGATTTCATCCCTTTTGTGAAATTTTCCTGAGAATTAGAATAATTCATGTTTGATTCAATTTTCTTTGATTAAAAACTGTTTCTTACTTTCACCTGAAAAATTAAACCCTTTGCTTATTACCCTAAAACGGGACACTTTCCTGGTTACGGGTCAGATAATTATTTCAGGCTTGGTGGATTACACGCGGGGTGTGTGTAGTGTTATTTAAAAGACATAAAAAGAAAGATTTTTTCAGAACTGGGGATTGAACCAAGGGTGCTCCACTACTGGGCTACATCTCCAACCCTTTGTTTTTTATTTTGAAATAAGGTCTTACTCAGTTGCCCAGGCTCATCTGGAAACTTGTGATTCTCCTGCACCAACCTACTGAATTGCTGGGATTACGGTGTGTACTATGTCTGCCTGGCTTGTAGAAAACATTATTTGCTTGAGGACTATTCCAAAACAGTACTCTGCCTTAGTTTGACACCTTCTCTAAACAATTTCAAATGGGCTCTAGCCCAGATAGAATTAGTTGTAACAACTTTACTCATCCAATTTCTGAAAAAAAAAACTGAAAGAAAACTAGGGCCAGTGTGTTGGTAATTCAGGAGGCAGGTGGAGAAAGGGACCTCCCAAAGCTTCTGTAATAACCCAAAGGGCGACCTTTACTTTGCTAGTTTTGCCATAAGAAGCCTGAGCCCGGGGAAGCTGGCCCCTGGACAGGGGAAAAATTCAAATAAAAATCCTAAGAAACAACAAGGCAGTTTATTTCATAATAACTTGTGATGTAGTGTGGGAAGCAGCGGGCAAGTTATTCAAGCCCTCTGTGAGCTTTGTTCCTCTAGTACACACCTCACTCTGGGGAAAGGGTTCTTAGCACTATGAGGGGGAAAGCAGCATAGATCCAGTCTGGAGGGAAACCCTGGCCAGGGAGTGTTTCCAGATACAGATCCTAATTTTCACAAAATGCTCTGCAGATCCCGCAAATGGAAAGAGAACTTTATTTTAGTAAAAATGTCCTCTTTTTTTATTTTTAATCTTGGCTTCTTCCCCCACCCCTAGAAAGCAGCTTTATAGATAAAAAGCAATCCATTTATTTAGATATATTCTTCTTAGGCAACATTAACTTTTTCCACCGTCGTAACACCACTCGGTATTTTTCACTTTCAGTCTTCTCTTCAAACACTTTTTTCAAGAGAATCCGCATCACTGTTTCTGTTTCTGTTTCTTTGTTCTCTCCAATGAGAAGATCCAATGTATCTCCTACTTTCACCTAAAAAGGAAAAATGGAATCTTTATTATATTTTAGGAGGCCCAGCCTATGCGAACATGTTTTTCTCCTTGTGATCGAACAGGTGATCATCATCTAGGATGGGCAGGTGAGAAAAGGGCTTTGACTCCTCTGAAACTGTTACCCTTTCCTTGTGCCTTAGAGTGAAAGAGCCTTACAGCAAGGGTGCCTCACGCACAGCGACTCAATACCAGCCAATCTTCTTCCTTCAGACCTAGACAACTGGCTTCCTGTGGGCAGTCTGTGTGTGTGTGTGGAGTGGTACAAATATGTCGATTGGATGATTTAAGGAAATATTTGAATGGATATATTTGTTTTGGGAATATTGGCAAGACAAAGAAGGTGGAGCACAGTCTTAGAGAATTTGTGCACAGAAATTATTTACTTATACTGGAAAGATAATTTTCAATGCCACACTTTCACTGATTTTTCTTTTTTCTTTTCTTTTCTTTTCTTTTTTTTGGTGGAGGTACCAGGGATTGAACCCAAGGACACTTTACCACTGAGCTACTTCCCCAGTCCTTCTGGGCTGGCCAAGTTGGCTGACCTTGAACTTGGAATCCTCCTGCCTCAGCCTCTGGAGTCACTGCGATTATCATTGATTTCACTAGAGACTGAACCATGGGGGGTACTTTACCACTAAGCTACATCTCCAGTCCCTTTTTGAGACAGTTTCCCTAAGTTGCTAACGCTGGCCTCAAACTTGTAATCTTCCTTCCTCAGCCTCCTGAAGTCAATGGAACTAAAGGCAAGGCCACCATGCCTGGCACTTTATTTTTTTGTTGGTGGGAAGAGGGATTCTGGGGATTTAACCCAGGGGCATTCTAGCACTGAGCCAATCTCCAGTCCTTGCTTTGAACTTGCAATCCTCTTGTCTCAGCCTCCTAAATCACTGGGATTTCAGGTGTGAGCCAAGGTGCTTGGCTACTTTCATTGATTTTTAACTCACGTGACCTACATAAAATGGGTTTGGGGCATTTTGTTGGAAATCATTCACTGTGGACAATAGACAGCTGCAGAGAAAAGGAGGAAACTGCTTCTCCATGGCCAGGCCCTGTGGCTCAAACCTATAGCCCAGCAGCTCGGGAGGTTGAGATGGGAGGATCGTGAGTTCAAAGCCAGCCTCAGCAACAGTGAGGCACTAAGCAACTCAGTGAGACCCTGTCTCTAAAAGGTGGAGTGTACAGAAAAGAAGACAGAATTGGATGCTGATTCAGTGGGTTAAAATGGCTGAGGTCAAACCCATTCTTGCCCAGAAGGGAGCTGTGGATTGAGCTAGACAAGGTACATCCTAGGGCAGTTCTGTCAGATCCAAGGCCTAAAGTCTCAGGCCTGCACTGAGGGTGTGAAGAGTCTGACAGATTACGTGGTCCAAGTGGCTCAGGATCTCAGGGAATCTTCCCAGAAACTCAAGGGACTAAACAAATCCAGTTGCCACAGCCTGCTACTTCTAAAACACAAGCCACGGGTGACGAAGGGCAGCCTCCCAAATGCTTCCAATGGGTGGGAACAACCCCATGTGTGGTCTATAGAGTCTACGCAGCACACACAGCTATTTAACAGTCTACTGGAGGGCTTCAGTTAAGAAGCATGATATTAAAGAAAGAAAGAAAAAAAAAAAAAGCATGATATTGCTGGTCATGATAGTGCACACCTATAATCCCAGCAACCTGGGAGGCTGAGGCAGGAAGATCACAAGTTCTAGGCCAGCCTCAGCAATTTAGCAAGGCCTAAGCAACCTAGAGACCCTGTCTCAAAATGAAAAGGGCTGGAGATGTGGTTCACTGGTAAAGCGCCCCTGGGGTTCAATTCTCAATACAAAAAAACAACAAAGAACTGAGGTTGTGACACAGTGGTAGAGTGCTTGTCTAGCACATGTGAGGCACTGTTTTTTGGGGTTTTTTTGGGTACTGAGGACTGAACTCAGGGGCATTCAACCACTGAGCCACATTCCCAGCCCTATTTTGTGTTTTATGTAGAGACAGGGTCTCACTGAGTTTCTTAGTGCCTTGCCATTGCTGAGGCTGGCTTTGAACTCGCGATTCTCCTGTCTCAGCCTCCCAAAGTGCTAGGATTACAGGCGTGCGCCACCATGGCTGGCTGAGGCACTGGGTTTGATCCTTAGCACCACATAAAAATAAATAAAATAAAAGTATTGTGTCCATCTATACTAAAGATATAAACAAAAATCCATTCTTAAAAAAAAGCAGCAAGATGTCAAATGCTGACTTTTACCTTATTTTCCAATTACATTCTCTATAGCAGACACAACTTCAGATAGTCAAAACATTACCTTATCAGGACAAGCCATATCTGTTCTCCCACCCATCCAAGTCCTTTGCAGGTCCAAGTTTGATCTACAACATGCACATGCATACCTGCTAGCCACCATTCTACAATGGTCATTCTGGGAAGCCCAGAGAAGGGCCAATTTTAAACCAATGACTTCTTACCCTCTGAGCTGAGAAACAGACTCAAATTACACTCAGGCATCAAGACTGCACTCCCCTTGAATGAAGGGGAAGGAGGGAGGATGGGAATAGGAAAGAGTAGAAAGAATCTGACATAACTTTGCTATTTTCATATATGAATACATGACCAGTGTAATGCCACATCATGTACAAATACAAGAATGGAATCCTAATTAGAATAAGTTATACTCCATTTATGTATAATATGGCAAAATACACTCTACTGTCATGTATATCTAAAAAGAACAAAAAGACTGCTCTCCCCTTAAATATGAAGAATGGACCTACATAGGCATCATCTGGAGGAGCCCTGCCCTCCTAGAGTTGGGTTCAATCAGAAATATAAGGCTTGGTGGCACGTGCCTGCAATCCAGTGACTCGGGAGGCACAGGCAGGAGGAGTCCAAGTTCAAGGCCAGCTGTGGCAACTTAAAATTCAAAATAACTCAAAATAAAAAGAGCTGGTAAGCCGGGGGCAGTGGCGCAAGTCTGTAATCCCAGCACTTAGGCTGAGACAGGAGAATCGCGAGTTCAAAGCCAGCCTCAGCAACGGCAAGGCGCTAAGCAACTCAGTGAGACCCTGTCTCTACATAAAACACAAAATAGGGCTGGGGATGTGGCTCAGTGGTCAAGTGCCCCTGAGTTCAATCTCCAGTACCAAAAAAAAAAAAAAAAAAAGAGCTGGTAATGTAACTCAGTGATAGAGCACCCCTAATTCCCAATAGTGCCAAAAAAAAAAAAAAAAAGAAAAAAGAAAAAAGAAATACAAGGCTTGGAAACTGCTTTATCTTTTTTGGTGTAATTTTATTTCATTAAAATTCATTTTTAGTAAGTAATGTATGCATATGATACAAAAGGGTATACAAATAAAAGGCAATATTCTTTACATCCTTTCAAAGATACATGGTGCAGCTAGCATGTGGCTAAAAAGTGTATTCCTGAATGCCTTTGGTGGCTTCTTTCTGGGGCAGAGGCTAGGGATGTCTCCTGTGCCCGGCTGATCTCAGGGAGAGATGAGTTTAGGCAGGCATCAATCCCCACACTTGGGCTCTTCATACCCACTGTTTTGTCAGCAGCTACCCAGCACCTACAGCAATCTGGATCCCACCTGTTTTGCAGCTCACAGAAAAGCTTTGTTCAGCTGTGGGCAGCCAGGGTTGGTGCTGCAGCATCAGGCAAGTGCCTGACCCTTCAGGGCCAGCAGCCAGACACAGGCTGCATGGAGCAGGCCAAGGAAGGCAAGGCATTCTTTATCCCCCCCAGGCCCTGTCCTTTAGCAGACACAAAGCAAAACTGGCTGGGATTACTGGTTGTTCCAAATATCTACATTTCAAATCTCCCCTTGGCTGCAGTTTCTATGGCTACCAGGCCTCCTAGTAACAAGGCAGCTGAGTGTTAATACCGGTCTCTGCCTTTGCTGACCCTCAGGAGAAATCTGGAAGGCAGTTGAGACAACAGAACACTCATAGCAGAATGAAGCAGCAGCAATTGGGCCTTAGTTAACAATATCTCAAAGCAGAGGGAGAAAAATAGGCTTGTGGGGTTTTAAATGAGGCCCCAGCTGAGAGGCAGGGTGTTCAGGGAGTAATCATTCCTTACTCCAAGAACAGGTCTTGCCTTTGGAATACAGTGGCTGAGGAGAAAGCAATTAAGGGCAGAGCAGGGCCTATCTGGAGCACCTGGTTTTATGCAGCTCATTGAACAATGGCTGACACGCCAGTCTGAACCTGCTGGCTCAAGAGCTGTCAGAGGATCCTGGGCCTTGTGGGGGAGGGGGAGTGCTTGTCTCAGGGGAGGTTTCCCTCTTTTTGCCCACATAGCTGCAAGAACTTGTATGATCTCAGGGAGCAAGGTCTGCAGGATGCCTCAGTGCTCACCCCGATGCAGGTCGGGACAGTTACTATTTCCCATCCCAGGGCAATAGGAGGTGGCTCAGATCCTCCAACCCCAGGGGGGATTACGGAAGATGAAATAAAAGCTACCTTGAAAAGTGTATCTAACTCCACTGTAGCATTTGTTCCTTAACATTAAGAGATTACATCTTCTAATATCTCATACGTGTTATGTTTCCAAATTTTTAGAAAAGGTCTCTATCTTAACCCTTTTTATTGTGTTTTGTTAACTTTCACTAACAGTATTCCAATTATGTAAGTAACACATACTTATGGTAAAAATTAATAAAAGGCATGAAGAAAATCAATACAACCCACAACATTCCAAAGACACATACTAGTAATGGTAATATTTTAATTCCAGAGGTATGTATATATATAACTTTTTTTTTTTTTGGTAGGGAGGATTCAACTCAGGGGTACTCGCTGAGTTGCTTAGTGCCTTGCCGTTGCTAAGGCTGGCTTTGAACTTGTGATTCTCCTCTCAGACTCCCAACCTGCTGGGATTACAGGCGTGTGTCACTGCCCCAGCTCCCAGCCTCTTTTTAAAAAAATTGTTTGAGACAGGTCTCTAAGTTGTTTAGGACCTCACTAAATTACTGATGCTGGCCTCAAACTGGCGATCCTCTTGCCTCAGCCTCCCAAGTTACTGGCATTATATGAGTATACGATTGCGCCCAGCTATACGTAACTATTTTTACAAAAAACATTTTTTTGGTAACAGGGATTGAATCTAGGGATGCCTAACCACTAAGCCAAATCCCCAACAGTTTTTATTTTGGGGCAAGGTCTTGTAAGGTCTTATTGCTTCACTAAGTTGCTGAGGCTGGACTTAAACTCATGATCCTCCTTGCCTCAGCCTCCCAAGCCATACAAAATATGGATTATAAGCACAGTGGTGCACACTTGTAATCCAAGCTACTGAGGAGGCAGAGGCATCTCAAAAAACAAATACATCAGCCAGACATGGTGGCACATGCCTACAGTCTCAGTGACTTGAGAGGCTGAGGCAGGAGGATTAGTTAAGTAAATTCAAGGTCAACCTGGCAACTTAGTGAGACTGTCTCAAAACAAAAGGGCTGAGAGCTGGGCAAGGTGGTGCAAGCCTGTAATGTCAGCACTTTGGGAGGCTGAGACAAGAGAATTGTGAGTTCAAAGCCAACCTCAGCAATGGCAAGGCACTAAGCAACTCAGTGAGACCCTGTCTCAAAATAAAACACAAAATAGGGCTGAGGATGTGGCTCAGTGGTCGAGTGTCCCTGAGTTCAATCCCTGGTACCAAAGGAAAAAAAAGGTCTGGGGATGTAGCTCAGGGTAGATTGTCCCTGGATTCAATTCTCAGTATCAAAACAAAACAACAAAACAAAAAACCCAAACATATATGTTGTGTGTGTATATACATACATACATACATACATATATATATATATATATATATATATATATATATATATATATATATTTTCCCCCTTTCTTCTTTTTTCTTTTAGGGCCAAGAGTGTTAGTGGCAGTACTTGGCTAACATGCGCAAATCCTGAGTTTGATCCCCAACACTACAAAACAACCACCACCAAATCACAAGAATAATACTGTCAGAAAATACAGAGCATGTTTTTCATGCTGCTCTACACACAGCGCAGTGCACCCAAGCAAGTGCTCAGTGGGGGCTGCGGAACTGAACAGAATGGAGCACCTGCTCACACAACACCAGGGCAAAGAACACATCTACACGAATCAAATGTTTCCTTTTAATCTAATTATTATAATTCCATGGAGGCTAACATTAATACCCTGGTAGTTTAATTAATGGATTGTTGCCAGTTCTGAGAGTGGCTTATCCTAAAATCCTCTTCATCACAAGGTCATTAAGGCTCCAAAGGAGAAAGTGGCCTACGTGACTGAAGCCTGTTGATGAATCCCGCCAGTGGATCAGAACTACAGAGGACCTCAGAGAAGGTAAGGAGCCCAAGGGAAAACAGGGCAGCACTGAGTATTGGCAGAGCAATAAAAAAATAATATCTGGCTATCATCATAGGTTTAATGCCTCACCGTTCTGCTTTTCTTCCATAATTTTTCCCCATTCAGTCTGAGTTCACCTTTGTAGAATGCATCTTCCACTTTGCTATTCAAAAAAAAAAAGAAAGAAAAAAAAAAGTCAAAGTATTTTAAAATATAGAAATTATTCAAAATAATTATACAGGTTTGAAACACCTGCCATTAATACTTATTCTGATGACTCTCCATAAAATCTCCATTTTGAGTGCTGGGAAAGTGAAACTCAACTTTGTACATATCTAAAACAGGGAGACCAAAGGGCACTTCTAAATATATGCTGAGCTGGTACAAAGATTTGCTAGTACTGTTGGGCTGTTAATTGGATGAGGCTTTGTGTATGTGTCAGTAGGGACTGAACCCTTGGTTTAATACTGAGCTACATCCCCAGATTCCTCCCTTTTTTTTTTTTTTAAATTTTTGAGACAAGGTCTTGCTGAGTTGCTAGTCTGGCCTCAACCTTGTGATACTTCTGTCTCAGTCTCCCAAGTAGCTAAAATTACAGGCATGCACTACTGTGCCTGCCTATAGGAGGCTTTAGCATGCATACCAAGCTCCATTCTCTCAGTGCAACACCTACACCACTACAGCTTGGTGATTGGCAATGCCCAAAGTGAGTGGATACTGGATTCTCTGACACCTGCTCTTCATTCTGAGAGGAAACCCAGGCACTACACTTATATCAAGACCACTGAGAAACCTGCCAATCTGCCCTAAGGTTGAGGAAGTGCCAACCAGACAACTGTTCAATTCTCTGAATTTAAACCACTGGACAACTAGATCAGAGAAGGATGCAAATAAAAATTTCCTTTTGATGATCTGACTCCAGATGACTGATAGTTGGGGTTCAGTTTAATAATAAAAGCAGCAGCTACTACTCTGGGAAAGGAGAGGTCCCATTATGAGTTTGCCAGGTTTTGGAGAAGAGTCAACAAATCCTGACCATCATGCCAAGAGAGGGACCAATGGGCCCAAAGTCATCTTTATGAATCTCTTAAGATTCATGAATTAAAAAATTAACCTATACCATTAAATTAGGTCTTAAAGGTACAAATTACATAAGGAAATCTTTCTGAATTTACTCATACCACAATTCTTACCTTGTATGCAGTATGCACACAATGATTGCTAAGAAAACGAATGAACAATGACGGTCACTGTTATAATCAGTCTAGCTGACAGAATGAGCATATTAAAGAAATTCTGAAAGTTACACTTGCTATTTCCATGTATTACACATAAATTTTCTTCATAATATGTAACATATATTGAATACTGACTATGTTCCAGACACCATTATAAGTTTTTTAGATATATATATATTTTTTTGGTACTGGAGATTGAACTCAGGGGCACTCAACTACTGAGCCACATCCCCAGCCCTACTTTGTGTTTTATGTAGAGACAGGGTCTCACTGAGTTGCTTAGCGTCTCGCCATTGCTGAGGCTGGCTTTGAACTCTCGATTCTCCTGTCTCAGCCTCCTTAAGTGCTGGGATTACAGGCTTGCGCCACCGCGCCCAGCTAAGTTCTTTAGATATTTAACCCTAGCAATTACCCTCTAAAGGAGGTTCCATTATCCTCATTTGACAGATGAGGAAACTGAGGCATAGACAGTTGAAATAACCTGCCCAGGGTCACATGAAGAACCAGGACTGAAACCCCAGTAGTCTGGTTCAAGAGCCTGTATTATTAACCACTACAATATATTCCTCTTGTTGATTCTGAAAGGTACCTTCTCACATTGTAGTGAAATCCAGGTGCGTTTTTATGCTTGCTATATACATCTACTATGGTGATTCCTTTTCTCCTCAAGAAGCTGTTATTAAATCAATGGTTCATCGTACACTCAACTGTGTCTTAGAATCAAGGAAATATGGCACATGGGAATTGCAGACAGTCACTTGACTTCTTAGGGAATCAGTTTTCTCATCTATAAAATGAAATAGTTGAAACAGGTTACCTATAAGGCCCTTTCATATCTGTGGTTATTCTTTACCATAAATACAGGCTGAGTGATTTATAATGCTACATTAAAATAACCAGGTGACAATTGAGTTTATAATAAAACAGGCATCATACTTACTTTCTCCCAATATCAAGGCCTGTCTTCAGGATAACATCATACCGAAAAGACTGCACAACTTTCTCCAGGTCTTTGTAGTCTTTGATTACACTAGGGTCATCCTCCAGCTCCTCTTCCTGTTCACTCCTGTCCTCATGATCACCCTCTTCATCAGAGTCTTCTTCATCATCTACTTTTTGCAGAGTCTTTTTAGAGGATTTTTTAGAGCTTATATTACTTTTGAGTCTTACAGAAAATGGAAAAATATATTCTGGAGATACTAAAAGCCCTGGGAGTCTTAAAGGGAAAATACTATGGAGAAGTGTTTTATACTTTGATGTATTTAACTTGCTACTAGAAAAATACAAGTATCGATTCCAGGAAGCACAGAGTTTGTGTGAAGGTATTCCTTGGAGCACACTCCAGAATCCAATCCAGGCATCTGATTTTCTTAAAACACCAGTGAGCACTCTGACACTAGTCATAGCCATGGTGCGTATACCTGAAACAGATAATAATTCAGTTTTATTTCATAAGTGCAGCATCATAAATGACACCTGCATGCTGTGAACACTTTATCTAGTACTATACTTAGGCTTCCCTACATAAGGCCATATTAGTCTGTACCTACCAAGAGCCAAGTCCCACACCATAACGCAATTAACATGCTTAGCTTAGAGGGTTGCCATGATGGTTCAACAAGACACTAGAATGTGTGAAAACACTGGTTCTACTCTCTTCCCTCCCACAATTAGCTCTGGGTACTGACCACTACTGAAAATTATTAACAATAATTCTCAATAATTTGTTTTTCTTTTTTAAAAAAAGAAAAATTTGGGGAAACTTTATTAACATATACTACATCCTTATAATACTCATATGCCAAGGAAAGAGCAGATCATGACTTCATAAAACCCACAATGAATCTAAATGATTTCAACCTCCAACCCTAACGAATCAGAGCTAGGAATAAACAAATGGGAGCCAGGCGTGGTGGCACATGCCTGTATCCCAGCATCTCCTTCTCACTGTTTGAGGCATTCACTAGCAGAAGGGGCACAAAGACCCACAAACTAGATGATCATTTTCAGAGATACTGAGATGCTGATGTGCTAGAGAACAATCAATTCCTACTGTCACCTCAAATGCAGCAGAAATCATACCATGATGGTGGTAGACCTCCCTAAGCACACCAAAATGGTTTTAGGGACCATGATTTGGTAATAAAAGTTTCCACATGGTTGATATCCTCGTACTGTGAGTCTGCAAATGTCTTTGTGTCAAGGTTATACTTAGGTAATGACTTCTTTCATAATGGTTCTCATCAGTTTTCCCTCCTATTTTCCATTTATTACCAGGCTGATAACAACAATTGTCTGCATGGCTCACTCAAGAATACAGAGCTAGCTGGGTGCAGTGGCATACTCCTGTAATCCCAGCTGCTTAGGAGGCTGAGGCAGGAGGATCATGAGTTCAAAACCAGTCTCAGCAAATTAGTGAAACTTTGTCTCAAAAAATAAAAAGGACTGGGGATGTGGCTAAGTAGTTAAGCACTGAGCTTAATTGGTACATGGTACCATATCAAACCAAAAAAAACCCTAAAATAACAAAAACAGGGCTAGGTATTTTCAGTTTATAGTTAACATTTTGGGGCTTTATTTCCTGGCATGAATGAGTAAACAACACAAACTCAACTTTATCATTCCATCACTCTTAGGACCCCAACCTAAGCCTTAAATGAGAAATAAAGCAGGCCAAACTTAAGGATTATTTTTAAACACAACTATAATTTGGAATAATTTTTAAATGTTATTAAATTCATACTCTAAAATAATTATAAGAAACTAGTTGAAGAACCTTCAAAAGAAATGTCATGAAAAATTACAGGTGGAGGGGCTGGGATTGTAGCTCAGTGGTAGAGTGCTTAACTTGCATGCATGAGGCACTGGGTTTCGATCTTCAGCACCACATAAAAATAAATAAATAAAATAAAGATATGTCCATCTACAACCAAAAAATGTTAAAAAAAAAAAAAAAGTACAGGTGGGGCGCGTAGCTCAATGGTAATATGTTTGCCTTGCATGTAACAAGGTCATGGGTTTGGGACGGGGCGCGGGGCGGGGGGGGGGAATGTAAAAAAGGTGCATTTATACATATTCTTTTTTTTGTTGTTGTTATGGGGGATTGAACTCAGGGGTACTCAACTACTGAGCCACATCCCCAGCCCTATTTTGTGTTTTATTTGGAGACAGGGTCTCACTGAGTTGCTTAGTGCCTTGCTGTTGCTGAGGCTGGCTTTGAACTCCGGATTCTCCTCTCTCAGTCTCCCCAAGTGCTGGGATTACAGGCGTGCGCCACCACGCCCAGCTTATACATATTCTAATTTAAAAGAAACTGAACAATACTCATTTACAGAAAGAACTTTTACATTTTATAAAAGCAGAGATAAAGGAAGAAAATACCATATACCAGGAGTTCCAAGATTTTGTTTCAAGGATCACTAAAATTTTTTTTTTGAACAAAAGCTAACCTTCACCTACTGCAATACCAGAGAGAACGGAGAGTTTGAGTAGGGGAGAGGGAAGAACTGTTACCTCAACTTAGGAGAAGGAAGTGCCCAGCACTAGGGATAGGAATTTGAGTCTCCCTGGGTGTCACAGTCCCCATTCCAAAGTCCTAGCTTTAGCTGAGTAATTCCAATGACTCAGAAGGCTGAGGCAGGAGGATTGCAAAGTTCAAGGTCAGCCTGGGCAACTTAGGGAGAGCCTGTCTTGAAATCTAAAAATTTAAAAAAGGGCTCTGGATGTAGCTGATAGAGCACTTGCCTAACACGTGTGAGGCCCTGGGTTTAATTCCTAGTACAAAAAATAAGTCCTAGCTTCATACTACACCGTTGTTTTCTTTGAAGAATGCCTGGACGTGCTGCTTTAGGCCCACATCAGATGGTCACATTTACCTACAATAGGAAACCTTTACTAGCAGAAAATAACTATTTAAAATCACAATTACATGTGAATAAAACAAACACACTAAAATGTCAAACTAAGTATTACCTTCGTGTTTATCACCTACTCATTTCCTCTGTGATCTGTTTCACTCTCCAGCAGGCAAACACTGGCTGCTGGATGTTTAGATAAAATACATGAAAAACATAAAACTGAAGAAACAAATTAATCTAGTTTTTGCTGGAAATGAAGACCATTTGTAGGTGTTAGCCAGTGGACACTCAGGCCTCAAGGGAGGAGCCCAAGAACCCAGACCTGGTCAGAGGAGCCCTAAGATGGAAGTGGGAGCCAGAGCAGTGCTGGTGAATCCAGGGTTCCTTATATTTCATTTGAAAAAAAAATTCTATTGCTGAATAAGTTTGTCCTTTTAGTATGGCCTCTCTCTCTTCCAGACTCCACACAAGTCCCTCTCATCCTTCACCAACTGCTGCACCAGACTCTGGTTGCACAAATACTATATATCTTGTCACTTATTAGTTCACATGGACCATTTTATCTCCCATACTCTAAGGGTAGTGACAAGGCAGAAACTGTGCCATATTCCTCACTCCCATCCCCTATCTGCTCAGCACATTTTAAAAAAAAGGCAAGAGCTGCAGATTCATTTTCTAGAAATGAAATGAATATCCTACCCACTACTACACCTAACCTGCATTCACTCATTTACCCATATATCCAAGGGCTTGACCAGACTTAGGTGTAAAACACCCAGTCCTTACCCTGATGGTACTGCTATTTAGCTAGAATGTAGGCAAGTAATTTACTTATTGGCAGTCAGAACAGAAATGAACACAAGTCTGGAGGAGACCAGATCCTGTAACAAGCTGGGGCTTAGGAAATGGATGTCTAAGGCACATTCTAATAGCAAAGGTGGCCTGAAACATTTATTTTTTACTTTCTAATGGACCATTCTATTAGCATGTTGCTATTTATTTCCTTCAAAAACAAGCAAATAAACAAAAAAGCAAACCTTTTAACTTTACTACTCCCCAGCAACTACCTTTTCTTGCTTTTTTTTCTTTTTAATTTTTTTTAGTTGTCAATGGATCTTTACTTATTTTTATGTGGTGCTGAGAATCGAACCGAGGGCCTCACACATGCCAGGCAAGTGCTCTACCACTGAGCCACACCCCCAACCCCTTCTTGCTCTTCTTTAAAATAAAATTCCTCAAAAGGGAGGGTCCATAATCTCTTCAATTCCACTCTGGTCATTTTCTAAATTGAAAAGGTCATTAGTCATTCTTCATCTTACTTCACTTCTGATCTTTCCTCTGTTCTTTACTTGCTTCTAGGACACCTCACTCTCAGAATTCCTCCTTTCTCACCAGGGGCTATTTCTCAAGACTCCTTTGCTACTTCCTTTCATTCTCCCTGACATCTTACTGTTGGAGGGCCCAAAGGCTCAGTCTTTTTTTTTTTGGTACTGGAGATTGAACTCAGGGGCATTCGACCACTGAGCCACATTCCCAGCCCTATTTTGTGTTTTATGTAGAGACAGGGTCTCACTGAGTTGCTTAGTGCCTCGCCATTGCTGAGGCTAGCTTTGAACTCGCGATTCTCCTGTCTCAGCCTACATAAGTGCTGGGATTACAAGCTTGCGCTCCTGCACCCAGCTCCAAAGGCTCAGTCTTTAGTCCTCTTCTTTTCTACATTCAGCTCTTAAGCGTACTTGTCAAGCATTTCTTTTGGTATTGGGGATTGAACCCGGGGATACTTTACCATTGAGCTACATCCCCAGTTCTTAAAAAAAAAAAAAAAAGGGTCTTGGGTCTCACTAAGCTGCCTAGGCTGACTTCAAACTTGGGATCCTTTTGCCTCAGCTTCCCAGGTAGCTAGGATTACAGGTATATATGACTGCTCAGCTCAGTCAACTCATTTTGACAAATGTGTTAAGACACCTATTTCCAAGGTTTTAAGTATCCTCCATATAGTCAAGTACTCCCTAAACAATAACCCCATTCCAGAACTCTCTCCCAAATTCTGGGCTTGTATATCTACACAAAAAAAGAGTTAACATAACAAGCCTGAAATTACTATCCTTAGAAAGGTCTGCTTGCAAAGTTGTTTGGGAAGATGGACTTCAGGAAAGTTCCCAACATTCCCAAAACTGACAGAAGCATGGTACCAAAATTGTACCATTTGTTTTATGCTAAATACCTACTTTTTTTCTGGGAGCCTGTTACAATTGCTGCTATAGAAATTAAGCATGTCCTGTGTGACTCTGCTGCAGAGAACTCTTAGAGAAGATTGTGCCTGGTTTCCTCCAGACTTTGTCTTATTCATCTTTTCTCTTTGTTTTGCTTGGTATTCCTTTGCTGTAATAAATTATAGCCATGAGTATGATTATATGCTGAGCCTTGTGAGTCCATTTAGTGAAAAACAAACTCAAAGGAACCCCCAACACAATGTCCAAATGTCTATTTGACATCTCCACAAGAGTAATAGGCACCTCAAACTTAATTGGTTCAAAAACAAACTCCTGATATACCCCCAACCCCAGACCCGCTCTACCCACACTCCAGTTAATGGTAACTCCATCCTTCTAATTGCTAACAACAAAAGATTCTAGTCATTCTTGATGCATCTCTTTCCATCATATCCATAATGTTGGAAATCATGTTGGCTGTATTTTCAAAACATGTCTGAAGACCTACCACTTCTTACTACTTCCACTGCTACTACAGATTCAGCCCACCATCACCCATCACCAGGTGCCACAAAGGCTCCACTGCAGTCTGTTCTCCACAGAACAGAAAGAATGACCCTGATTCTTTTATAAAAGCAGTCAGACCAGGGATGGTGGCATATACCTGTAATCCATACCTACTTGGAAGGTTGAGGCAAAGGATCACAAGTTTGAGGCCAGCCTGGGCAACTTAGTGAGACCCTACCTCAAAATATAAAGAGCTAAGGGTATAGCTCAGTGATGGATCACAAAGTCCTGGGTTGAATTCCCAGGACCACAGTTTGACTATTCTACTTGTTTCCTCAAATCCCACAAAAGCACCTAAAGCCCTCACCTGCCTCTTTCACCCTTGCTCACTCAAACATAGACAAACTGGCCTTCTTCATATTCTTCAGATAAAAAGGACTATCTTAGCTCATTTTCTATTGCCACAACTGAATAAGCTGGGTATTCTCTTACAGCTGGGTAACAGAAGAGAGGTTTATTTAGCTCATCATGCTGTAAAGTCCAAGAGCATGGTGCTGGCATCTGGTGAGGGCCTTCTTTATGCATGGTTACATGGTAGAGGGCATCATGGCAACACAGAGCAAGCACACAGAGAGCTCTCATTTATAAAGAGGGAAAAAAACACAACTCCCTCAATAACTTATTATTCATAAGGGTAGAACCCTCATGATCCAATTACCTCCCAAAAGACCCACCTTTCAACACAGTTGCACTGAAGGCCAAGTTTCCAACACATGAAATCTGAGGTCACATTCAAACCATAGCAGGGAACTTTCAGCTGTGCCTCAAACACTTGTACTCAGATTATTTGCAAAGGTAACTCTCTACCTTCTTCTTCTTTTTTTTTTTTTTTGGTACTGGGAATTGAACTCAGAGGTACTCGACCACTGAGCCACGTTCCCAGCCCTATTTTGTGTTTTATGTAGAGACAGGGTCTCACTGAGTTGCTTAGTGCCTCGCCCTTGCTGAGGCTGGCTTTGAACTCACAATTCTCTTGTCTTAGCCTCCCAAAGTCCTGGGATTACTAGCACTTTGGTAGCGTGTGCCACCGCGCCTGGCTACTCTCTATCTTCTTCAAATTTTGACTCAATGTCCCCTCACTGAGGCCTACCTATTCCAATTCCATCTTGCCCTCCCAAATTCCCTTACCTTGTTTACTTTGTTCTCCCACAGCACTTATTACATGCTGTCATGTAATTTACTGGGTGATTTTTGTTTGCCTGTGTCCCTAAGATGCACACTTCACAAGAGTAGGTTTCTTCACTCCTGTTTTTCCCCCTCTGCTGAATTCTAATAGCTGACAGTAATGCCTGGAAATTGCTAAGCATTTAGTTAAAAACTTGCCGGAAGAGGGGTTGCAGCTCAGGGATACAGCGCTTGCCTGGCACGTGTGAAGCACTGGGTTCCATCCTCAGCATCACATAAAAATAAATAAAGGTATTGTGTCCACTACAACTAAAAAATATTTTTTAAAAATTATGGAATGAAAAGTAGACCAGAATTGGTGTATTAAAATGAACCAGAAGAGAAAACACAGAGGGACTGGATTAATGGGCAAGGGGCCACATCTCCAAGGGTTGTACATCAAAGTTTGAACCTGACCCAGACAGCATGAAGCTAGAGAGAGATTTTCAGTAGGAAAATGACTAGATAGGAGCTTATATTTAAAAAAGATGTCTTTAGCTGTGTGGGCGTTGAGTAGGAAGATGAGCGTCAAGAAGCCCGAAAGAAGTATAAAAATCTGTGAACTAACCTAGGTCTGTAAGAGCAGTATCTAGGATACAAAGACAACATGTCCTTGACCTGCACGGCTCTGGGAATCGCTGCACAGGGCATGGATCTGTAAGATGGAGAAACTGGTCTAAATGCTGTGAGGTTTACAGCAGCTTGAAATCCCGTCCCTTCTGGAGACCTTAGAGGCTGAGGCTGAGACAAGGTCGGGTCCCCATTGCACCCTCCCCATCCTGCGAGCTGTGCACTTTCCCAAGTCCCCAAGGTCAAAGGAAACTGGACACCCACGTCACCGGGTTCCGGGTCTGCGTCTGGAGCAGGCAGAAGCTCCCCGGCCCAGGAGCCCCGACGCACCCAATCCCACAGTCCTCGTGCAGCCCCAGGGCTCACGCGGCGTCCCCAGGTTGTTCGGACTCGGCAGGACGCAGGAGACTCCCGCGTAGACTTGGCAGGAGCGTGGGCGGGGCACAGAGGCTCACAGCGCACGTTTCACAAGTGAAAGCGTGAAGCAACTGAGACCCGCGCGGGCCCGGGGTGCAGCGCGCCAGTAGGGGCGCACTTACCTGTACGTCAGGGCCGCCGGTCCCTCCCCGCAGCCGCGCCGACTACAGGTCTCCGGGCCACTCCTTCCCCGCTCTTGCCCCGCCCCTTCCGCCCGCGGGGCGAAAACAGGCCGGAAATGACGCGCGGGCAGGGCGGTAGCGGCGCAGCGACCTCTGCTGGAGGCCACTCCTCGAAGGACTGCACAGGAGCGGTGCGGAGAGAACCGCCTCCGGCGGAGCTGAGCCAGGCTGCAGCGCCGCGTGGTTCCACGTGGCTCGGGAGATCTTAGCTGTAAAGCAATGGTCCTTTCTCTGGAGTAGCCAACGCCTTTTAGAGAGTTATAGATGATGTCGCCAAATAAATGTATGCAATCTCCATTGAATACAATCTCCATTGAAAGGACGTTCGAAGAATAAAGCGAAAGGATCAACTGTCCCACCTGTTCGTCCAGTTCACTTGTCGCCTACTGGTGATTGGATGGCCAAAACAAGGGTGTATGTGTGTGTTTCTCTGTGTGTGAAAATACAGCTTAGCAGTGGAACTTATTATTTTGAAGTAATAAGATGAACCAGACACGAAAGGAAGGATTTTCATGGAATAACCTGTTTTCATAAAGTTTTATCCAAGTCCATATTAATGCTTTTGGGAACACATGCATCTAAAATTAGAAACAGAGATTTCTTTGTTTTCAGAAACTCCTCTGTTAATTGTTCTGCACCCCAGCTTTGGTTCTTACATTTTCCTTTCCATCGTTTCCTCGCAGCTTCACAGTGGCTATTTGGTTGTATTTGTGCAATAAGAAACAGCAGTTGCAAATTGTATCAAGTACAGGAATGATACAAATTAACATGTTATACTGTTGACATTTTGAGGAATACACAGTTACATTTAGTTTAAGTCATAGTTTAAGTCATTTGTAAAAGATCAAAGATACATTGTTAATAAATCTGCCTGTAATGGGGTTAATCAGTATTGTTACAAATGGACAAAATTGCTGGATAGTTATGGTGAGTATGGAAGAAGAGAATACAATGATATTGGATTATATTAATCAACTTGGTCACTGGCCTTTAAAAAAATAAACATTTAATTAAATAAATCAGGTAGTTTTTAAAACTTAAAAATGCTAATTATACTTAAAAGCTACAATGAGATTAACAAGTAATGTAATATATATACATACAATGACTTAAAATTTTTTTCCCATTTCTTTACAGCACTCCCCCTGCTTACCCCTACCCATTTCTTTTTCCTATGGGGCAGGAATTCCCTATAGGATTCCTATTTACTTAGTGCATTAGGGGGCTGTTGTTTTCACAGGTATAGACCATCTAGTGAACCAAGATCCCATTTCAGTCAACAGCATTGCACTACTTCAGACCACAAGACACTGAAAATTGACCTCTTGGTTGAGCCTGAAAATCTGGGCTGCAACACTTAATTGGGTTTAAATATTTATCTTACATAGGAAGTTTAGTAAATCAAACTGTGTTTTGAGCTCGGTTCTATAACATTGTTATGGGCCGAATTTCATTTTCTTATGTGAAATCTACACAATTATTTTCAAAGCCAGATGTGGAAGAAGAGAATACAGTGATACTGGATTATATATAATCAACTTGGTCACTGGCCAGGTGTGGTGGTACATGCCTATAATCCCAGCTGTTTAGGAGGCTGAGGCACATTCAAGGCCAGCCTGGGCAATTTAGTGAGACCTTTTCTCAAAAATTAAAAGGACTGTTGTGGTTCCAATCTTCAGTACCGCTACCACACACACACAATGCGCATATACAGACTCTCTACCTGGGGTAGAAAGTTCTCTTTTGCTGCCTCATCCTGCTTATCCCAAACCTCAAGTTTAGCTGATCACCAAAAATCCTCAAGTCTCCACTGAATATTCCATCTCTTCTTACCTTCTCAAGGAGTTTGGCGGTAGAGGTGGGTTTTTTTTTTTTTTTTCAATTTTATTTCTTTAATATTTTTTAGTTGTCAATGGATATTTATTGATTTATTTATTTATATGTGGTGCAGAGATTCGACCCAGTGCCTCTCACATGCTAGGCAAGCATGCTACCACTGAGCCACAACCCCAGCCCATTAGAGTTGGTTTTATGTGTTGTTTTTTGGGTACTGAGGATTGAATGCAGGGGTACTGTACAACTGAGCTATATCCCAGCTCTTCTTTATTTTATTTTCTATTTTGAGACAGGGTTTTGCCTAATTGTGGAGGTTGGTCTCTAACTAGCCTGCCTCAGTCTCAGAGTTGCTAGGGTTACAGGAGTGAGTCACCATTTCCTGCCCCAAAATTTGAATTTTATCAAATATTTTTTTTCTGAGGCTGAGTGTGGTGGTACACATCTGCAATCCCAGTGGCTCGGGAGGCTGAGGCAGGAGGATCACAAGTTCAAAGACAGTCTCAGCAATAGCGAGGTGCTAAGCAACTCAGTGAGACCCTCTCTCTACATAAAACAAAATTAAATAAATAAATAAATAAAAGAGCTGGGGATGTGGCTCAGTGGTTAAGCACCCCTGGATTCAATCTCCAGTACTACTACTGATACTACTACTATAACAGTGGTCCACTTTATGCTTTGACTATAGCCTTAGCTTCTCTAAATTGACATTTTTTTTCTTCTTCCTGATCCTCTCCTCCCTGATCTCCTCCCTTATCTCCCCCCTGATCTCTCCTCTCAGACCTCCATCAGGGAAACAGAACATGTGGAATGTAGCTTTTGAATCACCTCAGGAAAAACAACAATAAAACCTGTTCCCTGTGATGGGGAGAATCAAAGCTTCTGGAACAGGAGTCCCCATGTTTCTCCTTTGCTAGCAAAGCAATAAAACCTCTTTTTCCTTTTTCTCAAAACTGTGTCCTTGTAATTGGATCTGCATCCAGGATAAGGACCGAGCTTTCAGTAACACTACTACTGATTAAAAAAAAAAAAATCAAAAAACAAAACATAACAAAACAAAAAAACAGTAACTTGATTAGTATTTGATGAAACAGCAAAAGCAGGAAGATCACTCTCACTTTTTCTCCTCCCCTGAAGCACGTCCTCAAATATATATATATATATATATAAATGTATATATATTTTTTAACTTTTTCTTGAAGCAGGTCACAAGAGCCTCATTCAAGAAGTGCCCTTCCTATGCCTGAGGAAAGAAATACCCTTATCTCTGAAGACACAGACACAGAAAAGAACCTGAACACACAGACCTTGTAAGTCCTCCTGGCTATTGCCATTAGGTCAATAACCCTTTGTCCACTGGTGCTTCACCATGTTACCATGCCTATCCACTTCATCATCTCTTGCATAAAAAATATGCAGGGGCACCCTTTTCTTCAGCTCTTCATTTCTTTATGAAGATCTCATGTCACGTAAAACATACATTCAATAAATTCGTGAGTGAGGATGTAGATTTGTGGGAGAGTGCTTATATAGCATGCATGAGGCCATGAGTTCCATCCCCTTCACTGGAAAAATAAAAAATAAAAAACTAATGGAAAAAGCAGTGTATGCTTTTCTTGCATTGTCTGCTTTATTGTGGCCTCAGCCATGAACCTAAGATGAGAAGGAAAAATTTTCACCTTACACTTGGGTTTGTGTGTATGTATGTTCACACGTGAAGATTCTAAATTGCCAATTCAATTATTTTAATAATAAACTAGAATTGATAATACAGAAGTGTCTTTTTTTCTTGTGGTGCTGGGGATCAAATACAGGGTCTTATTCATGTTGGGCAAATACTCTGCTACTGAGCCATACACTGAGTTCTAGATTTTCTATTTATTCTTCAGTTTTAAGTTAAAATTTCCATGGATTATTCCACCATGTATGTTTTCCAGTTAAATAGAATAAAATTGTTTCTAATATTTTTTTCACCTTTTACATCTCTGATGTTTGTAGCTATATCCCTCCCCCTCCTTTTTCTTGATACATCTTGCCAGAGATTTGTCCTTTTTTCCCCCCCAGTACTGAGAGTTGAACCAAGAGTGTTCTACCATTAAGCTACAACCCCAATCCATTTTATTTTTTTTTATTTTGAGACAGAGTCTCACTAAGTTGTCTATGCAATAATAGTGTCTATCTTTTTTAATAGTATGTATTTATTTACTTATTTATACCAGGGATTGAACCCAGGGGTGCTTAACCTCTGAGCCACATCCCCAGTCCTTTTTGTATTTTATTTTGAGACAGGGTCTCACTAAGTTGCTTAGGGCCTTGCTAAATTGCTGATGCTGACTTTGAACTCAAGATCCTCCTGTCTCAGCCTCCCAAGCTGCTGTGATTATAGGTGTGTGCCACCACACTCAGCAATGTTTTTAAATACCCAACTTTCAACTTTCAAAAGTCTTTGTGATTATATGTTTATTTATTTTATTATTTTTGTCTGTGTGGTGTTGACGATCAAGACAGGGCCTCTCACATGCTAGGCAAGTGTGCCACAACTCTTTCCTCTCTTTCTTTCTTTCTTTCTTTCTTTCTTTCTTTCTTTCTTTCTTTCTTTCTTTCTTTCTTTCTTTCTTTCTTTCTTCTATTACTGGGAATTAAACCTGGGACACTTTACCATCATCACACTGGGCAGCAATACCACGCTTTAGATCACAGTTGAAATTGCTGGTGTAGATTGAGTCATAACAAGTAAGCTAAATTTTTTGAGTACTTACTAACTATATATCACTGTGACTGACAGTCACTTTAGGAAATGGAAAACTTACAGCAGATACTGTCCACTTCCTTCCTCCTACTGGTATCGTGAATGCCTTGGTTTTTTTGTTTGTTTGTTTTTTGTTTTTTTGTTTTTTGGTACTGAGGATTGAACTCAGGGATACTCAACCACTGAGCCACATCATCAGCCCTATTTTGTATTTTATTTAGAGACAGGGTCTCACTAAGTTGCTTAGCACTTTGCCTTCACTGAGGCTGGCTTTGAGCTTGTGATCTTCTGGTCTCAGCCTCCTGAGCCGCTGGGATTACAGGCCTGTAGCCACCACACCCGGCCCATTATTTTACTTGTGATTTAGTACCGCCAAGTTGTGCAACCCTAATAATGCTCCCTGTTATAAGGACCTTAGAGTCAATAGGAATAAAACAATGCCAATAATAAGCAATAAAGCAATGATCCAAAATATGAAAACATGCAGAGAAACAGTCTCAGCCCCAAAGTGTTTTTCTTAAGTACTCAGTACTATATCAGAGGATATGTCAGCTTTCTTCAAGAATATACTTTTTATTTGTACTGTATCCTAGACTGAAGTGTGGACCAAAGGTTAGAGCTCACTAGTAACATGAAAAGGTTAAGTTCTTTGGCCAGAAGTACCCTTGCTCTTTGAACCATGTGATTTGGAATGTCCTCAAGGGCAGCTTTTCATGTTTTGTGTAATTATGTTCAAGGCCTGAATCTGTAATTTGTTGGACTTTTCCATGAGTGCTCCCTTTGCCACCATTAATTCTCTGCGATTCCACAATTTCTAAGATCCATATGTGGGTACATATTGTACAGGTAACCAGGAAACATTAGAGATTTCTGTGGTTGTCACTGTTACGATGATCTAGAAGAACAAAGGAGGATTTGCATTCATTTATCTTATCATGTATATTTATACTAAGTTGAACCATATGACATTGCTGATGTTTGACCATTTTTAACTGACAAAGCTAGCAATTTCATGACTCAATCTTGTATAATTAAAGCTTAAATGGAAGCTAATCCTATGTCATGGTCATGAAAATTCTCTTTTCTACTAAGAGAAAGAAAAATTGCAGAAAATTAAAGTAGTTGTGTCATAAGTTGATAAACCTTAAAATTCAAGGCTACTAACTAACTTAATGTTGAACTTTGGCTATGTCATTAAATTGTGACCAGAAAACAAGCCTTTTTCCCTCTTTATGTCCAAATGGTAAGAATGGTGTTGTTTCAAATGCTTGGTACGCTGTTAGATGGGCTTCATTATGTTTTAAACAGCTGGGAAAATAGTGAGTGATATAGAGTGTACGGGATGGAGGATGAAGGGAGAGCGCAAAATCAAGGTCACAAAGAACCAAGTTAAATTCACTTATTCACTGTCGTTCAGTTTTGATTGTGATGTTGTCACCTTAAGGGGTTCAAGGAGATCTCTCCAGAGGCAGAGACCTCTGTTTGGACCTTCCAGGCTCTCAACATGTCAGAGAGAAAAATTTAAAAACATATCAGGGCCAGGCACGGTGGCACACACCTGTAATTCCAGCAGCTAGGGAGGCTGAGATGAGAGGATCACAAATTCAAAGCCAGCCTCAGTGAAGGTGAGGAGCTAAGCAACTCAGTGAGCTAAGCAACTCTCTAAATAAAATACAGAATAGGACTGTGGCTGTGGCTCAGTGGTCTAATGCCCTTGAGTTCAATCCTCAATATAAAAAAAAAAAAAAAGAATGAAAGAATGAAAAAAGAAAACAAACATATAAGATTTTAACAAAGCAGAAGAATTTCATTAGAAAGTGAAAAGTGACAGATAAGCATTCTCAGAGCAGATATGGGCCATTTGTGTGTGTGTGTGTGTGTGTGTGTGAGAAAGAGAGAGAGAGAGAAAGAGAGAGAGAGAGAGAGAGAGAGAGAGAGAGAGACCCTTTTAGGGTCTCAGGCTGTTCTTTTAAAGGCAACTTTGCAAGCAGTAGGCATAGAAGATATGTGGGAATGACAGCCTGGCAAGCTCAGTTCTTTGATCATGAATCACAAGACATTTATGATGGTCTATTCCTCTCCAGGATCTTCAGGTTGACATTGTCTCTTCTATCTAGATAATGTTTGGAATGTGCCTATCTTATAGGTTTCTTAAAATACATCTCCTTTGTTTTATCTAATCTGAAAATACACTGCATAGGCTAACAGTGCATTGACATTTTAGTTAAAATAAAGCAACTTCATCGGATGCAGTGGTGTACACCTGTAATCCCAACAATTTGGGAGGCTGAGGCAGGAGGATTGTAAAATTGAGGTCAGACTTGGCAATTGAGTGAGACCCTATCAAAACAAACAAACAAATAGCTGAGAATGTAACTCAGTGGTAGAACACCATGGGTTTAATTCCCAGTAGCACAAATAAATAAAATAAAATATAGAAAAAGACAAAATAAGGTACTTTTCATAGATAAATACTACAGGAAAAGAAAGAAAAAAAATCAAATTTATGGCTACATTCTCTTTTTCCTTCCTTCTGTCTCTTCCCTGTCTTTACTCTTCTATCCTACCTCAATATGAAGAATCAAAACTATTGTCTGAATAATCTCAAATGAGAATGGGGCCAGATGTTCTAGAATATAAACTCCTCATGCTGTTAATGCCACATGACTCCAGAACAGCTTTACTATTGTATTGAAGCAGCCTCATCCTTGGGCACCTTCCTTTGCATTCACTTTGTATTCAATGAAACATATTTTCTTAGAAATTTATAGATCAGATGTTTGCCACAGAGTCCATGCTCATCCATGTCCTGTGTCCTCCATTTATGTAGTACTTGGAGTTATTTATTTATTTATTTGTGGTATTGGGAATTGAACCCAGGGCTTTGTCCACTCAGCAACATCCCCAGCCCTTTTAAAATTTTTATTTTGAAATCAGTATAGTGGCTCACACATGTAATCCCAGCTACTTGAGAGGTTGAGGCAGGAGGATCACAAGGTCAAGGCCAGCCTCAGCCATTTGAGGAGGCCCTAAACAATTTAGCAAGACCTTGTCTCAAAATTTAAAAAATAATAATAATAAGGGTGTGGATATAGCTCATTTGAGGAGGCCCTAAACAATTTACCAAGACCTTGTCTCAAAATTTAAAAAATAATAATAATAAGGGTGTGGTAAAGTGCCTCTGGGTTTAATCCTCATTACCTAAAAATAAAACAAAATAATTATTTTATGACAGGGTCTTGATAAGTGGCCCAGGCTGAAATCTAACTTGTGATCATCCTGCCTCAGCCTCCTAAGTAGCTGGGATTACAGGTATAAACCAGTGCCCCTTGAGAAAATGTCTTGTTTTGATGCATAGGCTGATCTCAGACTCCTGGACCCAAGTGATTCCCCGACTTCAGCCTCCCGTATAACTGGGACTACAGGTATATACCATCACATTTGGCCCAACAAATACTTTTTTTTTAAACATAACATGACCCAAATATTGCAAGGGACATATGAATTCAAATTTAACCAGGTGGTCTGTATTTTTATCTGGTCACCCTATCTGTGTAACATGTTCATTATTTTTGGCACAAATAAAAGCTATTTCCTATGTTTCCATCCAGGGTATTATGAAAATAGGAAGACATTTCTCAAATCACATTCAGCAGGTTAAATTATTACCAATATTAGATAAATTGTCGTGTTCTGGCTGGCTCTTTACCTCTCTATTTTTTTTTTGTAGAAAGAAATTCAAGGGCCAAACGGGAAGATTGGCCCCGTCTGTAGTATTGGCTAGTTGCTGAACATAAATCTCCTGTTCAGACAGTGGGAGGTGCTGGGAGTGGGAGCCAGGAAGTCAGGGTCATTACTTCTTCTTTTTTTCCTTTAACCTCTTTTTTTTACCCAGCAACTGATATCTTGAGGCTGTTCCCCAACTAAATTTTCCTCTTGGGAAATATGTATGTTGACCAATCTATGCAAGTATTCCATTATTATTAGTCATCTTTCTCAAGATGAATGGGTAAATGGATGAATAAAATACAAAAAATTTGTAGAATGGTTACAAGCATGGGTTATGAAGCCAGAGACCGTGGGTTCACATCTTGGTTCTATCACTTTTAACACTGTGACCTTGGCTATGTCATGCAACCTCTATGACTGAGTTTCACTGTGTAAAATGGGGGAAATAATATACCTATTCTTGGGACGGAGATGTAGCTCAGTGGTAGAGCATGTGTTTAGCATATGCCAGGCCATGGGTTGATCCCTCAGCACTAAACAAATAAACAAACAAACAAACAAAACAGTAATGGGGATTGAACTCAGAGGCACTTAACCACTGAGCCACATACCAGACGTTTTTTTGTATTTTAGTTACAGACAGGGTCTCACTGAGGCCTTGCTGAGTTGCTGAGGCTGGCTTTGAACTCTCAATTCTCCTGTCTCAGCTTCCCAAGCCACTGAGATTATAGGAGTGCACCACTGTGCCCAGTGCAAAACATGTGTTAAACAGTAGGGTGAGGAGCTGGGCGCGGTGGCGCAAGCCTGTAATCCCAGCGGCTCAGGAGGCTGAGACAGATGCGAGTTCAAAGCCAGCCTCAGCAATGGCGAGGTGCTGAGCAACTCAGTGAGACCCTGTCTCTACATGAAACATAAAATAGGGCTGGGGATGTGGCTCAGTGGTCGAGTGCCCCTGAGTTCAATCCCCAGTACCAAATAAAATAAAATAAAATAAATAAAGAGGGGGCTGAGATTGTGGCTCAGTGGTACAGCGCTTGCCTCACATGCGTGAGGCACTGTGTTTGATCCTCAGCACCACATAAAGATAAATAAAATAAAGATATTGTGTCCATCTACAACTAAAAAAAATATATAAAATAAATATATAAATAAAGAGTATGGTGAGGTCAAATGCATTAACATATGTGAAATACTTAGAGCAGTGTATGGCTCATGGTAAGTAATAGACAAAGATTAGCTTAAAAAAAAAGTTCAACATCTCTAGCCATTAGAGAAATGCAAATCAAACCTACTTTAAGATTTCATTTCATTCCAGTCAGAATGGCAATTATCAAGAATACAAGCAACAGCCCGGCATGGTGGCTCAAGCCTGTAATCCCAGCACTTTGAGGGGCTGAGATAGGAGAATCACGAATTCAAAGCCAGCCTCAGCAATGGCGAGGTACTAAGAAACTCAGTGAGATCCTTTCTCTACATAAAATATAAAATAGGGTGGAGGATGTGGCTTAGTGGTGAGTACCCCTGAGTTCAATCCCCAGTACTCCACCCCCGCCCCCCAAAAAAAGAATACAAGCAACAATAAATGTTGGCAAGGATGTGGGGGAAAAGGTACACTCATACATTGCTGGTGGGACTGCAAATTGGTGCAACCACTATGGAAAGTGGTATAGAGATTCCTCAGAAAACTTGAAATGCAACCACCATTTGACCTAGCTATCCCACTCCTTGGTTTATACCCAAAGGACTAAAAATCAGCATACTAGAGTGACATAGCCACATCAATGTTTATAGCAGCTCAACTCATAGCTAAACTATAGAACCAATTTAGGTGCCCTTCAACAGATGGAATGAATAAAGAAAATGTGCTGTATATACACAATGGAATGTTATTCATCCTTAAAGAAGAATGAAATGATGGCATTTTTGGGTAAATGGATGGAGCTAGAGAATATCATGCTAAGTGAAATAAGCCAATCCAAAAAAATCAAAGGCCTAATGTTTTCTCTGATATGCACATGCTAATTCAAAATAGGGGGGTGCTAGGGAAGAACAGAGTTGCTTTGAATGAGGCAGAGGGTAGTGAAGGGACAAGAGGTGGTTTGAGGGTAGGAAGAATAGTATTATTACCCTATGTGCATATATGACTACATAACTGGTGTGATGCTACATCATGCACAACCAGAAGGATGAGAAGTTACACTTATTAAATATGACGTATCAAAGCCGGGCGCGAGCCAGGCGTGGTGGCGCAAGCCTGTAATCCCAGCACTTAGGGAGGCTGAGACAGGAGAATCCAGAGCTCAAAGCCAGCCTCAGCAATGGCAAGGCACTAAGCAACTCAGTGAGACCCTGTCTCTACATAAAACACAAAATAGGGCTGGGGATGTGGCTCAGTGGTTGAGTGCCCCTGAGTTCAATCTCCAGTACCAAAAAAAAAAAAAAAAAAAAAAAAAAGATGTATCAAAGTACATTCTACTGTCATGTATAACTAATTAGAACAAACAAAATTTTTAAAAAAAAGAAATAATAAAATACACTAATAAAAATGTTAATAGAAAAATATGTGCTATTCAATGCTAGCTGACAGGCAGGACACTTCTAATACCCTTTGGTGAACTGGACAATGTAGTCATCCTTACCTGACTTCTCTGCGAAAATATAAACTCTTCTTTGATGAACCACCAAAGCAGAACTTTGTCATAAGCTCTTACATATTTATAGACTTTTCTTCTTGACAGGAAACAATAGCCTGTTTAGCAGAACGGCCTTTGACAAATCTTGGTGGCAATGAGCATCTTGCCAGGCGACTGTAATACTAATGTCCCTCTATGTACAGGTGTGCTCTCTAAGCCGGCGTGCTCTCTGCCAGGCCAGGCAACTGGAATCAATAGAAAAATCTTCAGACATCTGTACTGAATCATGTTGCTAGCACTTACTGCCATGGTAAGAGCAAATAAGAAAATTAATTTTTCACATTGTAATTAAGATAACTACATGTAGCTAGTAGCTATTATATTGGACAACGTGACTTCAGATTTCATTAACCAGCAACATAGTGGGGGAATTCTACCTTACTATAGTTTTTCTGTACAAAAAATAAAAAAACAAAACACAGTCACTTAGAAAATGGCTAATCTTTTTTTTTTTTTTGGTACCGGGGATTGAACTCAGGAGCACTCGACCCCTGAGCCACATCCCCAGCCCTATTTTGTGTTTTATGTAGAGACAGGGTCTCACTGAGTTGCTTAGTGCCTCGCCATTGCTGAGGCTGGCTTTGAACTCACGATTCTCCTGTCTCAGCCTCCCTAAGTGCTGGGATTACAAGCGTGAGC
>CM053406.1:48237140-48264787 GCA_028644305.1 Xerus rutilus
AAAATGGCTAATCTTAAGAACCTTTATCTTTCTATTTCCTTTTTTCCCCTGTATATACCCAGTGGGAGGAACCAGATGATGTAAGATTGACAGCTCAAAACATAAGAACTTCACCTATGGGCTGGGTTCTCTTTGCCACAGCAAGTCTTCTGGAGGAACAGCTGAGAGAGCACTCTTAATACTTCCCAGACTGGGGGAGCCAACAAAGGCTTAGCACCATGTAGAGTCCAGGGATTTCCTCAAGAGACTGTTAGATGATAGCGCCATTGCAACCCATGAGCCAGTGCACTGTGCTGGAAACACTTAAAGCTCTAGTCCTCAAAGAAGAGAGAGAAAAGGTCTTGGTAACACCAAGCAGTGCAGCCTCAAGCCCTGGAGTTCTTCAGGGTAGAGCCACAGGGGCAGGTAGCTTGTATTTGCATACTGTTTCCTGTGTCAGAAATAAATCAGATCAATCACCCAGCTTCCTTTCTTTTTCTTTTCTTTCTCTCTCTCTCTCTCTCTCTCTCTTTCTTTCTTTCTTTTTCTTTCTTTCTTTCTCTATGCCTGCAGAGAATGAGGCTTGTAAAGCTAGCTGGGCCAATAATTATTAAACAGTGCCTTTATAGTCATCCATTCATTAAATCATTCTTTCAGTCAGTACAGGTATACAGGTGCTGCTATACTGCAATACCCACAAGGAGCTACTGTCCAGAGACGATACACTCAAGAACTGATCATTTTAATGCTATAAGTGCTTTAATAGGCATAGTGATATGCAGGGTGTTACAGAAACAAAAAGAGGAAAGATGTGTTGGGCCTGGCAGAATTTGGTAAGACATCATAGAGGGGGTGCTATTTGAATTAGGGTTGAAGGATGGGTAAACTAAGGTAACCCTGGCCACATGAACAGCATGCACAAAATGCACAGAGGCATAGAGGTATGCAATGCCTGGAGTGCTGGGAAGTGAGATGTGCCCCATGCTGGTAGAGGTGGAAGTGAGACTGGGGTGGTTAATTAGAGACAGGTGGGAACAGGTGACTTGTACCTTACTAATGAGGTTGAACTTGCTGTATAGGTGTTAGGGACTATTTTAAGTAGTCTTCTCATACAGCTTTCATCAATTATGTACCATGAAAAACTGGTGTGTTATGCAGTATCATCAATGTGTGTGAGCTGCTTAGCATTGGATCTGGAACATCCGGGGTAGTCAATAACTTGATTCCGTCCCTTCTTTTTCCAGGCACTGTGGTTCCTCTTTTAACTTGCTTCTTTTCTCTGCTCTCCCACAGTGTAATTCTGTCTCTAAGAGTGACTGATTTCTCTTCTCATTTCCCTGGCTATTAAGTCTGACAAAATCTCACCCTCCTATCTATTAGGGGTTCATTGCCGTGCTCCTTACAACAGCAGTTAAAATGTCTACTTCAGTTTATCTGCTTTCCCTCTTCTGCTGAGCTTTTCCCATTCCTTTGTGATATATGACCTTTCTGCATGTTACTTTACAAAGGAATGTCTCTGGTCTATCTATTATTGTCCATGACATCCTATCATAAGACAGCATTATAAATGAACAATTTTCAGGAATCACTTCATTTTTTAAAGGGCACCTGTTATTTCTGAATGTTCACAGAGATTTTAGTTGTGAGTAAATGTGTCAGGCTGAGATTGCTCTTAATTCTGATGGATTGATAGCAGACACCTAATTCATCCTAAGTCACTAACATGCAGGGCAGGCATACAAATGGAGACACATTCCACATGTCCAAATATTTAAAAGCTATAAATCAGGCTAACAACTGTTAAAACATGCTTTATCCTCCTACATTAATAAATACACTTTGACGATGACAAAATGAAGCGTGTTTAAAATGATGGGTGTTTTTGTGTAACTTGCTTTTTTTTTTTTTTGATACCAGGGATTGAACCCAGGAGTGCTTAACCACTGAGACATATTCCTGCCCCCCCTTTTTAATATATATTTTATTTAGAGGTAGGGTCTTGCTCAGTTGCTTAGGGCCTTGCTAAGTTGCTGAGGCTGGCTTTGAACTTGCCATCCTTCTGCCTCAGCCTCCCAAGCCTCCGTGATTACAGGCAGGTGCCACTATCCCTGGTATAACTTGCATTTTAATGGTATTTCTTTCCATGAACAAAACCTGCCACAATCATAGAAAGAACTTGCTTGGATTGGCTACCACTGAGACACCCAGTTGCAGCTCAAGCTTGGGGGAGACAAGTGAACCCATAATCCTAAAACTTTATAATGGACCTAGATATAGTGTAGGACAATTAAAATTAACTCAGTCTGGAGGTCAGATAGGGCTGCCTGGAGGACGTGGCATCTCTGTTGATCCCAGTCAGGATAAGCAGGTTTCTAGGAATTGGGAACAGAATGAGCAGAGGTAGGAACAGTATGTTATCTTGAGAGAACAGCAAGATATTCAGTGTGGAAAGTGATAATTTTTATATGACAGAATGTTGGGGACCTATCTAAAATGACTAAATTTTGTTTTTTTGGTACTAGAGATTGAACTCAGGGGCACTCGACCACTGAGCCACATCACCAGCCCTATTTTGTGTTTTTATGTAGAGATAGGGTATCACAGAGTTGCTTAGTGCCTCACCATTGCTGAGGCTGGTTTTGAACTCTGGATTCTCCTGTCTCAGCCTCCCTAAGTGCTGGGATTACAGGCTTGCGCCACCATGCCCAGCTCTAAGATGACTAAATTTAATTATTGCACATATCTGGGTGCTCTGTTGATTGGCTACTATTTGGATGAAACATGAAAGAACATTCATAATTCACGAATGTTTTCACATATTTATTTTTCTTTTCATACCTTCACTTCAGAATCACTATGTTGTTATAACCAATATTTTTGGCAATGATTTAAAGAATTGACAAAGGATCCAGGCATGGTGGCATATGGTTGTAATCCCAGCAACTTGGAAAAATGAGGCAGGAGGATCTCAAGTTCAAGGCTAGCCTCAGCAACTTAGCGAGACCCTAGGCAACTTAGTGAGACCCTGTCTCTAAATAAAAAATAAAAAGGGCTAGGGATGTGGCTCAGTAAAAAAGTGCCCCTATTTTTTGGGGGGGCCTGTTCTCCCCATAATCTTTTTTTTAATTTTGTTCTTTTTAGATATACATGACAGTAGAGTGTATTTTGACATATTAAACATACATGCAGTATAATTTATTCTAATTAGGATTCCATTCTAAGGAGGACATTCCATTCTAAGGATTAGTTAGGAGGCTGCATCATATCTTCATTTGAGAGTTACTTGGAAACACTTCTAAGATTGCTGTTTATGTTGAAATACACAATTGTTCTCCATTTTTCCTAGGATGTTAATAAATTCAAGGCAAAGTGAACAGGCAGAGTTAGAATAAAAGATGGGCTTCCTCTTGTGATTGGATTCTGGTGGTTTCTTGCAGTAATTCATTTGTTGAGGACTTACTGTGTACTAGGTACTTCATAGTATAAGCAAGGAAACAAAGGTTAACAAGATGTAGCCAACCCCCCAAAACCAAAGGCTGAATGTTTTCTCTGATATGCAGAGGCTAATTCACAATAAGTGGGGAGAGGGCCTAGGGAAGAATAGAGTTACTTTGAATTAGGCAGATGGGAGTGAAGGGAGGGGATAGTAAAATGAATCATACATTATTACCCTATATGCATATATGATTACACGACCGGAGTGATTCTACGTCATGTATAACCAGAGGAATGAGAAGTTATATTCCATTTATGTATGATGTGTCAAAGTGTATTCTACTGTCATGTATAACTAATTAGAACAACAATGATGAAAAAGACATACTTCCTTCAGAAGCTCAGGCTGGGGATAAGATGACAATCTGTGTTATGGAATTACACAGAAAAGCAGAGGGACTGGGAGGTAAGGGGATACGTGCCTTATAATAGCCCTAAACCCAACTATAGGGTCAGACATGGTGGAGTAGAGAGTGAGGGGAGGGGTGGGGCTGTGGGAATGGGAAGGACAATAAAATGAGGCAGACATTATTACCCTATACACATGTATGACTACACTACTGGAGTGACTGCACCAGAGGAATGAGAAGTTGTGCTCCATTTGTGTACAATGTGTCAAAATGCATTCTACTATCATGTATATCTAATTAGAACAAATAACAAAATAAAAAAATAACCTTTGCATGAAATCTTTTTTTTTTTTTTTTGGTACTGGAGATTGAACTCAGGGGCACTCGACTACTGAGCCACATCCCCAGCCTTATTTTGTGTTTTATGTAGAGACAGGGTCTCACTCAGTTGCTTGGCCTCTCACTGTTGCTGAGGCTGGCTTTGAACTTGCGATTCTCCTGTCTCAGCCTCCCTAAGTGCTGGGATTACAGGCTTGAGCCACCGCGCCCGGCTTGCATGAAATCTTGAGGAGGACTAGAGGTGTGGCTTCATAGTAGAATGCTTGCCTAATATGCATGAAGCCCTGGGTTCCATCCCCAGCACCACAAAAGGAGGTAGAATCAACAGGGCTCGGGGGCAGATAGAAAAAGAGAATGAAGTAAGTTAGGATTAAGTTTGGCTGTACATGTTAGAAATCCCAAAATAAAAATTCTTAAGCAAGAGAGAAAAGTCAGGCTGGGAGTGGAGATCAGTGTTAGCATTGGCTAGATTCTGGTTTGATCCCTAGCAGTGCAAGGAAAAAGTTGCATAAAATAAGAAGTCGGGTTAGTGGTAGAGCACTTGCCTTGCATGTGTGAGGCACTGGATTCGATCCTCAGCACCACATAAAATAAATAAATAAAGGTATTGTGTTCATCTACAACTAAAAAATATTAAAAAAAAAAAAAAAAAAAAAAGTCGCCGGGTGTGGTGACTCATGCCTGTAATCCCAGCACTTTGGGAGGTTGAGACAGGAGGATCATGAGTTCAAAGCCAATCTCAGCAATTTAGCAAGGCCCTAAGCAACTCAGTGAGATCCTGTCTCTAATAAAATATAAAAAGAGGGTTGAGGATGTGGCTCAGTGGTTAAGTGCCCCTGGGTCCAGGAAATAAGCTTTTTTTTTTTTTTTTTTGGTACTGGGGATTGAACTCAGGGTTACTTGACCACTGAGCCACATCCCCAGCCCTATTGTGTGTTTTATGTAGAGACAGGGTCTCACTGAGTTGCTTAGCACCTCGCCATTGCTGAGGCTGGCTTTGAACTCACGATCCTCCTGTCTCAGCCTCCCTAAGTGCTGGCTTGAGCCACCGCGCCCAGCTGGAAATAAGCTTTTAATTCAAAAGTTCTACAGACTTTTCCGGGCCTGTCACTCCCTTAGTCAATCTCTCTTGCAGGCCTGTTACTCCCAAATTCCTGGGAAATCTGTAAATCTACCTGTGCACTGTTAATTAACCTCCCAGTAAATAGATTAAGCAAAGAGAGATATGATATCTTGAGGAAGCTATAATTCAGAGGAATTTCCAGTGGTATTGATCAGATAAGGAAGACCATATCAGCTTAAGAATCCAGAGACTGACCAGACCACCAGAGTCCGTCTTGAGATGGCTGATACCATTCCTACTTTCCTCTCTATACCTACCCCTCACCATGTTTCCTTCAAAAGAAGAGCTTGGAACCCCAAAATCTGTCCCTCCCTCTTCAGATGGCCCACCTTCTCCCTTGGATGTGTATTCCTTGCTTTACTCTCCAAAAGTGTCACCATCCTGAGATTGTCCCCATTCTTCCAGGATTATGTATCTACTTTCTAAAATAAACCTCTGTCTATGCCTCAGACTAGTATGTGCTGAATTTTTCCCTCATGTATGCCAAGAATCCCGCTGGTCTCCAGTCCACTTCCCCCTTCTCTCCAGGACCTCCTCGGACCCTTTTTCAAAAACACCTTTTCTCCTGTGACAAAATCATATCTTAGCCATAGCAAGAACCAAAAAAGAATGCAAAATGTCTCAATAATGGTTGACTATTATTATTAATATTTTTGCTGTTCGTGGTGCTGGGGGTTAAATAGGGCTTCCCACATACTGGGGAAATACTCTACCACTGTGCAACATCCCAAGCCTTTAATTTTTGGATATTGATGACATGCTTAAATGATATTATTTTAGAGGTATTGGTGTCTTAATCTGTTATCTGTTGCTATCAAAATGCTTGAGCCAGGCCTAGTGGCATACACCTGTAATCCCAGCTACTCTGGAGGCTGAGGCAGGAAGATCGCAAGTTTGAGGCCAGCCTGGGAAACTTAGTGAGATCCTGTTTCAAAATTAAAAATAAAATGGGCTGGGAGCCGGGCGAGGTGGTGCACGCCTGTAACCCCAGCACTTTGGGAGGCTGAGACAGGAGAATCGCGAGTTCAAAGCCAGCCTCAGCAAGGGCGAGGCGCTAAGCAACTCAGTGAGACCCTGTCTCTACATAAAACACACAATAGGGCTGGGGATGTGGCTCAGTGATTGAGTACCCCTGAGTTCAATCCTTGGTACAAATAAATAAATAGGTAAAAGTTAATTAATTAATTATTATTAATATTATTTTTTGGTACCGAGGGTTTTTGACCACTGAGCCACATCCCAACCCTATTTTACATTTTTTGTTTTTTTTTAAATTTAGAGACAGGGTCTCATTGAGTTGCTCAGTGCCTCCCTTTTTGCTGAGGCTGGCTTTGAACTTGTGATTCTCCTGTCTCAGCCTCCCTTACCTATTTATTTTTACTCTTCGGTGCAGCTAGTAGAAAATTGAAAACCTGTAGTTTACCTTTTTTTAAAAAATATGTTGCACAGCCCCAGTGTAGAACTCCAGGGAGACAGAGTACAGCTCAATGGTAGAGTACTAGCCTTGTGTGCACCAGCTCTGGATTCAGTCGCCAGTACCACAGAGCTCCTGGGAGATGAGAATTTCAAGTAGCCAGGTAGCCCCGTGTGCTAGGAGTCCGTTGTCACATCCTGAGCATCAGCCTCTTCCTTCTGAAGCATGCTATTGAAACAGAAAGTATTCTATCTCTTCCGGAAAAAGAATACTCCACCTTTTTGGAAAGGAGTGAAGCTGTTGTATAATTTGTGCCCAAAGGTGAAATCTGCTTAGTTTTCTAATTTTTTTTTGGTAGTACTGAGAATCAAACCCAGGGCCTCACATGCTAGGCATATGCTCTACTACTGAGCTACTCACCCCAATTCTTTAAACTTCTTATTTTTGGATGGTGCCTTCAGGGTTTAATTTGTTAAAAATTAACAGCAAGTGGCAGACACAATAAAAGGGAAAGAAACCAATCACCAACTTAGCACGATATTGTGAGGTTCCTTATTTGCTATGGCAGCTACACATTCAGGGAATAAATGCTAATTATTTTGAATTATTTGTTTAGGCATTGTGTCTATGTTTGCCTTTTGCTGATTAATTTGCCACAACTTATGCTACATCCTTTGTGGCTAATTAACAAAGTCATAATGCCATGACTGATGATCCTGAACCTAAGGAAGCTCTTTTAAACCATACCCCCTCCGGAGGTTCCCCCTGGGCACATGCTCCCACCCTGCTCCCCTAGGAATTGCTGCTGTCAACGTGATTGATGGTAATGGAGGCAGCTCTAACCTTCCAGTGGTTAGGACAGAAAAAAGTGTTGAAAATAACTAGAAGGCAAAGGTGACATTTGAGTCCCCTGGGCAGGGAAACTAGTTGTACCTTTAATATTTTAAAATATTTGTACTGGGGCTGAGGGCATAGCTCTGTGCAGAGCAAGTGCTTAGAATGTATGTGGCCCTGAATTTCATTCCTAGCATCAAAAATAAATAAATAAATAATAAATAAATAAATAACAATAAAAGGTATATAAATTTCCTTCCTTCTATCCTTCTTTTCTCCCTCCCTCCCTCCCTCTTGTACTGGGGATTGAACCTAGGAATGCTTAACCATTAAACCACCTCCCCAGCCCTTTTTTATATTTTATTTAGAGACAGGGTCTTGCTGAGTTGCTTAGGGCCTCACTAAATTGCTGAATTTGGCTTTGAACTCACAATTTTCTTATCTCAGCCTTCCAGGCCACTGGTATTACAGGTGTATGCCACTGTACCTGGCCCACTTATTTTTTTATTTTGAGACAGTGTTTCACTAAGTTGCTTAGGGCCTCGCTAAGTTGCTGAGGCTGATCTTGAACTTGTGATCCTTAGCCTCCTGAGTTTCTGGGATTATAAGTATGCATCATTGTGTCTGGCTGAGGAGGATTTATTAAACAAAAAAATATTTTTTGAGTAGGGTGTTTTAATTGATATGTATATATTTGTACATATTTATGGAATACACTGTGGTAATTTGATGCATATATACAATACATAATAATCAAGTCAGGGTAATTAGCATTTCCACCTCCTTAAAAATGTATCATTTTTTTGTTTTGGGAGCCTGCAAACTCCTTTCTTCAACTTCTGTTTTTAAAAATTAATTAATTAGTTTTTACTTGTTCTTTTTAGATATACATAACAGCAGATTGTTTTTTGACATATTTATACATACATGAAGTATAACTTATTCTAATTAGGATCCCATTATTGGGATTGTACATGATGTGGAGATTCACTGGTTATGAATTCATATATGAACATAGGAAAGTTCTGTCTGATTCTACTGTCTTTCCTATTCCCATCCTCCCTCCCTTCCTTTCATTCTCCTTTGTCTAATCCAATGAATTTCTATTCCTCCACACCATTGTGTTAGCATCTGCATATCAGAGAGAACATTAGGCTTTTCTTCACTTTCTTTATAAAATATTGAACAAACTGTTGTAAATTATATTTGCTCTATTATGCAAAACACTGGAACCTCTTCCTTCTATTTTTTTTAAATTTTTTTTTTTTTAGTTGTAGATGGACACAATGTCTTTATTTTATAGCTTTGGATGTGGTGCTGAGGATCGAACCCAGGGCCTCACGCATGCCAGGCAAGTGCTCTACTGCTGAGCTACAATCCGAGGCCATCTCTTCCTTCTATTTTGATACCTGTTATCTAAACCTTCTTCTATCCTCCCTTCTCCCCCATTTTGGTTATCAACTTTTTTTTTTTTCGTCTGGGTACTGGAGATTGAAACCAAGAGCTCTCTCCACTGCTAAATCACAACCTCTGCCTCTTTTCCCCTTTTTATTTTGGCCCTAGGGACATAGCTCAGTTGGTAGAGTGCTTGAATTACATGCACAAGACTCTAGGTTCAATCCCTATAGCACCATATACATAAACAAAAGAGTCTTGCTAAATTGCTGGGCCTTGAACTTGCTATTCTGCTTCAGCCTTCCCAAGTCACTGGAATTACAGACATGCATCAATGCCCACTGCTCAAGCTTAGCTATGGTAGCTCTATTTTTAGTTCTTTGAGAAAATTCTATATTGTTTTTCACAATGGCTGCACTAATTTGCCTTCCCACCAATAGTGCATAAGAGTTACTCTTTTTTCTTATCCTCTCCAGCACTTTTGTTTTTGTGGTACTGGAGAGTGAATTTTTTTTTTATTGTCTTTTTGATAATAGCTATTTGAACTGGGGTGAGATGGCATCTCACTGTAGTTTTGATTTTTTTTTTTTTTTGGTACTGGAGATTGAACTCAGGGGTACTCGACCACTGAGCCACATCCTCAGCCCTATTTTTTTTTAATATTTATTTTTTAGTTGTAGGTGGACAGAATATCTTTATTTTATTTTTATGTGGTGCTGAGAATTGAATCCAGTGCCTCACGCATGCTAGGCGAGCACGCTACCACTGCGCCATAATCCCAGCCCCTCCTCAGCCCTATTTTGTGTTTTATTTTATTTTATTTTTTTAAAAATATCTATATTTTGTTTATTTATTTTTATGTGGTGCTGAGGATCGAACCCAGTGCCTCACACATGCAAGGGAAGCGCTCTACCACTGAGCCACAATCGCAGCCCCTATTTTGTGTTTTATTTAGAGACAGGGTCTCACTGAGTTGCTTAGCGCCTTACCCTTGCTGAAGCTGGCATTCTCCTGTCTCAGCCTCCCAAAGTGCAGAGATTACAAGTGTGCACCACCATGCCCGGCTATGTAGTTTTGATTCGATTTGCATTTCCTGGATGACTCTGAGCATTTTTTTCATGTACTTGTTGGCCATTTAGGTCTCTTTTTGAGAATTGTCAGTTCAAATCTTTTGCCTATTTTAAAATCAAATTACTTTTTGAAAAAAAATTTTTTTTTTGGCACCTGGAATTGAACTCAGGGGTACTCGACCACTGAGCCACATCCTCAGCCCTATTTTGTGTTTTATGTAGAGACAGGGTCTCACTGAGTTGCTTAGCGCCTCGCCCTTGCTGAGGCTGGCTTTGAACTCGCAATTCTCCTGTCTCAGCCTCCCCAAATGCTGGGATTACAGGTGTGCACCACTACACCCAGCTTACTTTTTGAAATTTTTAAAATTCCATATATTCTGGATATTAGTCCTAGCTATGTGAATCAGATTTTTGTTGCTGTGACCAAAATACCAGATGCAAACAATTTGGAGAAGAGGTTTATTTTGGTTCATGGTTTCAGAGGTTTCAGTCATGGTCAGTTGGATCCATTGCTTTGGGCCTGAGGTGAGGCAGAACATCAGAGTGGAAGAATGTAGCAGAGGAAATCTCAGCTCATAGCAGCCAGGAAGCAGAGAAAGAGGGGAAGGGGCCAGGGACAAGATATAGTCTCCAAGGGCACACCTCTAGTAACCTGCTTCTTCAACAAGATTCTACCTCCTGTAGTTTCCATTGCCTTCCAATAGTCTATTCAGCTATCAATGGATTAATCCACTGATGAAGTTAGGGCCCTCATGATCCAATCACTTCCCAAAAGCTGTGCTTCTGAACATTGCTGCATAGGGATTAAGCCTTTAATACATGGGTCTTTGGGGAATATCTAACCATAACACCATGTTAGATAGTTTACAAATATTTTCTCCCATGCTATAGGTTGTCTCTTCATAAAGAAGGAGGTTTTAAGGAAGATATTTTTGAGCTGGGTGCAGTGGTGCATGCCTGTAATCCCAGCACTTTGGAAAGCTGAGGCAGGAGAATCGTGAGTTCAAAGCCAGCCTCAGCAAAGGCGAGGCGCTAAGCCAGTCAGTGAGACCCTGTCTCTAATAAAACACAAAATAGGGCTGGGGATATGGCTCAGTAGTTGAGTATCTCTGAGTTCAATCCCTAGTACCAAAAAAAAAAAATTTCTTTTCTTCTTCATCTTATTTCTAGTAATGCTTTAGGGTCCTTTATAGATTGGTACACTCGCCATAGTCTGGCAGTCTTTACCCTCAGTTTGACTCTGGTCCGTCATGCATGCAAGACTCTCAAATGATCTCTAATGAGCAATGGTTCTTAATATGTAAAGGGTTATTACAATAAATTAAGAACAAAACAGAATGAGCCTTGTAACTAATCCAAGGACTTGTTGTCTTGATATTCAAAGATGTTTGGAAAACTGCCACCTGTTACACATATTCTAACTAAAAAAAATGTACTTGGATCAGGGTGTCTTGCCCTATGGCGGCTGAAAGTGAGAAGACTGAGTTCATGTCTTCATGCCTCAGAACTGGGTTGATGCTGTATCTTGTTTTTTTTTTTTCTTCTTCTTTTTTTTTTAGTGGTGGGGATTGAACCTAGAAGCTTATACAAATAAAATATTTTAAAATTTTACTGTTAGTGGTTACCTTTGGTTAGTGAGCTATGAGTAATTGTAATATTCTTCTTCTTCTTTTTTTTTGGTACCAGGAATTGAACTCAAGGGTGCTTAACCACTGAGCCACATCCCCATCCTTTTTAAAAACAGTTTATTTTGAGACAAAGTCTTGCTAAGTTGCTAGGGCCTTGCTAAATTGCTGAGGCTGGATTTAAATTTGTGATCCTCCTGCCTCAGCCTCTGGAGCCGCTGGGATTATAGGTATGGGCTATCACGCACAATGAGTAATTATAATATTCCTGATTAGACCTTTCTATTTTTTCAAAATCATTCTTTTTGTTCCTATTTTTTAAAAATTATTCTATATTAAACATATTTTATCTTTACCTGGAAAAGAAGAAAATATACAAGAGAATTATTGAATTCTTTGTTTTAGAGAGAATTATTTTTTTTGGTTTTAACTTGAAGATCTACATACAAATGTATGGCTCTCAATGGAGAAATCTTTCAACCCAGCTGATTAAATTCATCTGGTCCTATTTTAATAGCTGACTATAACAGCATGCTTCTTCCTGAGAGTAACATGTGAAAAGTAGATTGAACAAGATGTAAGTCAGCATCTGCTGTAGATATTGGTGCGTGGAATCCTGGAAGAATCATGTTAACAGATTTAGAAAGGATTTCATGAAGTCTGAAAATATAGTCCCTGTTTCAGACTCAATGTAATATTTCATTAAGTGTGCCATCGTTCTTTTGGGCTATGAAAACATTTTATCCAATTTTCCAGGCCACTTAAAATCCTACTAATCTCTCATGGTAGAAGAGCAGAATGTGAAAGATCTAATAAAAGGGATGGGGGTGTAGCTTGGTGGTAGAGAGCGGGCTTAACACATGCAAAGTCCTGGGGTTCCATATTCAGTACCAACAACAAAACACAGGACACCCCCCACCCCCACCGAAAAACAACACAAAACAAAACCCTGAGAAAAACAAAGAGAAATGAGAGTAGAAATCATATGGGTGTAAAATATTCATAGAATTTCCTGCTTTTCCAATTTCATTTCCAAGCAGAGGATCATCGAGGGTCTGCCTGTAAATGGCAAATGATGTGGCACTTTTGTGGTCTGGAAACTCTTTTCTGTGAGGTGGAAGTGGGATTTCATTCCTGTTGGAACTTAATTATCCTAATTAGGCCTTCAGTCTGCCTCCTGCCCTGGGGTGGGCGGGGAATCTTAGAAAGGTCCTTTATAGAGAATGAGCCCACCCAGCTCAGGCTGTCTCTCAGGCCAACCCTGCTGCTGGAACTCCCCTACCCCCAGCCTCTGTAATTTGAAGCAATGGCAGGGAGAAAAAAAATGTGGAAACCTATGTTGGCTAATGATTTCTCTTTACTTTTTCTACAGCTCAGCTCTTCATTTTTACTGAAAGCTTTTTTGTGTGTGCCATCTGGACCTGAGGGAATATGGTCTCACAGTTGTCACAGGCTGGGTGAACTGAGGCACAACTATCATTTCTGTTTATCAACCTGTGAGTGATAGAAGGAAGGAGGGCTCCTGGGACAGGGTGGAGACACAATTCTGAGGTCCCAGAGACTGTAGAGAGTTGGCTTTCCACATATTTGCTTTGTGGGAGTTGAGGTGGGGAAACTCGCAGAAAGCATTCACTTGTTAATTTATTTAAATTATTTGTGAATAAGTAATGGTACAAGCTGGTATCACAATGAAAAATGCATTTCATTCCTGTGCCCTGGCCACCTACTTCCTCTTCTCAGTGACAAGAACTATCATTTCTCATGTCTCTTTGGAAATATTCTCTTTGACTTTTTAAACACAGCACCATACTCTACACACTCTACACACGGTTACATATCTTCCTTTTTTTCATTTAAGAGTTTATCATGGAGATTTTCCACTACTTAACATTTTATACTCTTTTGCACTTTTTAATGATTTCATAATATTTTATAATCTAGACATGCTTTCATTTCTTTAGCCAGGCCTCTTTTTTTGGATAATTTGGTTTCCACTCCTTTACTGTTACAAACAGTGCTGCAACAAATCCTTGAACATAAATCTTTTCGCTTTTATGCAAATTTATCTGTAGGCAAAATTCCTAAAACTAGAATTGCCAGGTCAAAGGGGAATACAATATTAACATTGATAGGTGTCAAGTGTTCTTTCCATAATCCCATCTGCATGGTCTGGAGGGCCTGTTTTCTCACGTCCTTGTCAACACAGTGGAGTCAGGAAATTTAAGTTTTGTCCGGAGAGATTAAGAGTTCTCTCTTTTTATTTCATTTCCTTAGCAACAACAACAACAACATCTGCCCCCCCCCCCCAGGATGTTTATAGGTAAGTATTCCGTTTCTCAATTTGCATCTATAAATAGTCTCTTCACATTTGTTTTCTTGTTGATGAGGCTTAGGACCTAAGAAAATTTGAGTGCCTCTAGAAGGGAAAAAAATGAACTGACTGCAAAAGAAATTCATTGTGATTTCTTAGTTTCCTAAGGCTTCAAATATTCAGGGCTTTTTATAGTCAAGACAAAGGAGAGATTTTGGGTTTTTTTTGACAGTGAGTGCTAAGGGTTCCTGTGGCCAGCAGGGGGCATCCCATCCCCACAGAGAATCCCGCTGCAACTCCACCAGCTGATTTAACATACTCAAACTGGGACTGAGAACCTCAAAAGTCACAAGTGCAAATTCACTTTGTTGCCTTCACTGTCATGTTATGGTTGGAGCAGGCTGAAATGGGAACGAAGCTTAGTTAAAGTCCAGATAAACTGAAATATTCAATTCCAGCTAAGTGGCTAATGTGGCCTTGGGCAAGTTACTTAACCTCTTTTTGCCTCAAAATGAAAACTTTACTAATGCCATCTTCCCTACTGGCCTCACAGATGAAATGCCACATGAGAAGGGGCTGGAAAAAACAGCAAATGCTATTACACTTGAAAGAGTTAAAAAGCCATGACATAATGAATATGGCAATGGAAGTGGCCGCTTAGTGAGTCCTTACTGTGTGCCAGACACTGCTAAATATACACATTAACTCAATTTAGATCACACCCTTGTGCAGTAGGTATTATTACACCCATTTTATAGATGAGAAACTTGAGGTGTTGGGAGGTTGGGAAGCTCATCCAGAAATCAGGCTGTTAGAAAGTGGTGGAGCAGGATTTAAATCCAGGTCTGACTTCAGACTCTGCTGTTCTAGGTCTTCATCATTCTTCTCAATTCAGCACTTAGAAATTTAAGTATGGCTCCTGCAGTATTACTCAGAAGAGAACTAGCATGAAAAAATTTAGCTGCATACCACCTCATGAAAAAATATGAAAAGCTGGGTGCCTGTAATCCCAGCACTCTGGGAGGCTGAGACAGGAGAATTGCCAGTTCGAAGCCAGTCTCAGCAATGGCGAGGCACTAAGCAACTCAGTGAGACCCTGTCTCTACATAAAACATAAAATAGGGTTGGAGATGTGGCTCAGTGGTCGAGTACACCTGAGTTCAATCCCCGGTACCAAAACAAAACAAAAGAAAAAATATGAAAACCAAGTTATGCCTTTCTACACATGTTAATCTATGCAATTGGTTTCAAAATCATTATCTGAGATACTTTCTTGCTAAAATGGAAGTTGGATGAGTCAAAAAAAAAAAAAAAAAGGACTTCAGGATAACTGGTAAGGTTTTTCATTTAGTCTAGTGGCATACACAATTATTGGCTAAGAGAAAAGCAAAGAAAAACTATGGAAAGCCAGGAGAAGAGGAGGAAGAATAGGAAGAAAGAATCACAAACAAGAAAGAAGCCTAAAGGAGAATTTTCAGGCAGGTATCTGGAGTTTCTAGCTGCACAGGAAATGGATGTGGAATCATTAGGAGGACTTCTCAACCTGGCATAAGTCTCCAAGGCGCAGAATTACCGAAGTCCTGGGAAACATCCCTCCTACAATGGCCAGGGGGAAGTTCTTTGCAGATGGGAATGGGAAGATGTCTCTTTAGCTAGTAAGGAGAAGGTTCACAAAGCACAGTTCCTGAAGGCCTCACCAATTTGGGGTATTATTTACAGCTTAATATTTCTTTCATGAATCACACAACTACAAAGAAGGTAAGTTCCTCCTGATTCCTGACACCTTTGGTGGAGGAGTAAATATCAAGTGAGAGCTACCTCAACTTATATACACGATGAGGTTATTAATAATGATATTATCATCTCCATTTTCAAACGAAGAAACTGAGGCTTTTTGTCTCAATTAAAGTAGTACAGATAATATTTGAATTGGGGCAGCCTGGCTTCAGAAGCTGTATTCTCTCTCTCTCTTTTTTCTCTTTCTTTCCCCCTCCTCCTCCTCTTCCTTTTTCTCCTTTTTTCTTTTGCAGCAGTAGGGATTGAACTCAGGACCTAGCATATAGTACCGCTGAGCAACTCCACAGCCCGTCTCCTCATGTTAATACCAAGAAGGAAGAGGAGGGAGGGGAAATAAGAGCTGAAAGGAGAGGGAAAGAGGAGGAGGAGTGGGGTACAGGCGAAGACAAGGACAAAATAAATGGCTCCGATAAATGTCACTAGCTAGCTCAACATGCACACTCTGGAAGATTGCCTCTCAAATCATGGCCCTTGGAATAAGATGTTCTTAAGTCACTCAATGGGGTTTTCTTCACCCTGAAAGAGGTGTGGAGAAGCTGGGAACAAACGCAGCATTTCTATACAATGTGGTAACTGTTAAACAGGAAAGTCGGCTGGTGCTCCACAGAAATTCCTGTGTTGCCAAGCACATCCCAGACGTGGAAAGTTACTGAGTTACAGTGACTGGCCATTAAGGCGCAGGCTGATTCCGTCCCAGACCAACTACTGCAGATTCCATTGTCACTTGGCTTCCATAAAACCAACCTTGTTTTTACGAGACTGTTCTGCAAAAGTGAAATTTAAACAAATTCGTATCCTTACTAGATCTGGTCTGTTTTGCTTTAAGGACAGTAAAACCTTGTATAAAAAGGAGCAAGTCCTGCAATTAACAAAATATTCCACCAGTACAATTATTTCAACTTTTGATTTAAAGTTTTCATAATAGAAAAAGGGTTGGAAGAAATATCCCACTAAAATTTGCAGAATGATGACTAATCTTCTATTTGAGCCAGTTCATTAAATTACTTAATGACAACTATGGAAAAGTAAATGGCTTTATCCTGAAAGCTTTTGCTCTTTAAACGAATGGCGAGCAAGTGCGTTATAACGAGACGAAAGAAGCGAGTCCCCAGGAATTACAGAGCAGTAGCGAGTTCTGGTGGGACCTCCAGGGAGGTTCTTGCTCCATGGGTAGAACGTGGGAGCATGGTCGCGCGGCAAGGGGGCAAATCTTCAGGGTGGGCGGTTTCCTTTTTGTTTCTGCTTGCCTGCAGCTGCCGGCAGGAGCGCGAGGCCCGGAAACCCAATTGTTTGCTTGCGTGGGGTCGCCGGTTCGCGCCCAGCGGGCAACTGCCCAGCACCTGAGAGGATGCGGACCCGCGATGCCCCGGGGAGCTCACACCGTCCGCGGGACGTGAGGCACTCAAACACAAAGCAAGTGGCAGGGGGAAGGGACGGCTGCAAGCCGAGCCCACACATACAGCTCTGCGTCCCCATGCTTCCTGCGAGTTCTGCGGAGCAGCCTGGAAGGGCTGGTGGGAGGCGGGTCCCGGGTCCTCTTGCCAAGCGGACAAGGTCAGGGCCCCAGACCTGCCAAGCCCTCACAGTTCCCCTTCCTCTGCAGTGCGCGTCTGAGAAAACCCAATCTGAGGGACTCCCAAGCCCCGACTGGGGCCCGGCTGCTCCGGGCTACGGTGAGAGGCGGGACTGGAGGTTACCCCGCGGCGCCCGAGGCCCTGACTTTTCTTTTGGGGGGTAAGATGGCAGGTCCCGGGAAACAAAGGAAACTTGGGGCGGGCCCCGAAAACCGCATGTGTGGTTCGCGTGTTCTCCCCGGGTCCTGTGTGGGAGTCGCCCGGTGCCTGTGCGAGCCTGCAAGCAGCCCGTTTCGGGAAACAAGCCTGGTGCCAGAAGCCGGCGGCGCCCGCCCACCTGCCGCGGCGGCCGCCCGGGGACAACCCGGCCCGCGAAGGCCGGGGCGGCGGCGGCGACTGGGAGGGGGCGCTGGGGAGCCCGGCGGGGGGCAGGGAAGGCGGGGAGACGGCGGGGGAGGAGGGGAGCACGGGTGGGCGGGCGTGCACGTCACAGCTATTGTGGCTGTCCGGGTATATAAGGTCCCGCCGGCCCGCCGCGCTCCCCACTTTGCTTGCGCCCTCCCGGAGCTGTCCTATCTCCTCTCAACTAGCATCCTGCGAGACGCACCGCGCACCGACGGAGCGGACATGGGCAGAGCGATGGTGGCCAGGCTGGGTCTGGGGCTGCTGCTTCTGGCACTGCTCCTACCCACGCAGGTGAGGCCCTGGCGCCCAGTGGGGCTCGGGGGCCGTGCTCCGGCCCGGGGAGGGATGGAGCCCTTACTTCGAGCCAAGCACTAGGACTGAGAGTCTTGTAAAACCGACGAGGGGGAAGGGCGATGTGGACCCCACTGCTTTTTTGTGCGGGCCACCCTGCCTCTCCCACGGAGTGTGTTCGCGCTTCCAGTGTACCACACAAAGAGAGGATGGTCCCCTTTCGGGGAGCACTACTCATGCTCCATCCTCCACCGTCGGAGCTAATTAGGGGATGCAGAGGAAGCCCCAGCCATCTGGCCCTAATTCCCACCCAGTCCTGGGAAGCTCAGGTTTGAAGCCTGGGTAGGGACCCTCCCGACGTTGCGCTATTTGCAGTGCAACCTCACACATCGTCCATCTCTTGTAACCTCAGGAGTCCGGTATTAGCCCAGATTGACTAGCTCTGGGGAGGCGGCGTGGTGGGACGTTTCTGTCCCGAGCCTCGGCAGGCTTTGTCTTAGTCCCCGCCACTGCCTCCGCGTTCCCAGATCCTGTGTCCCAGGAACGGACCTCGCCCCTAGCGCAGGCACGGAAAGAAGCGCTGCCCGGCCCTAAGGGTGAATACACCGTGCCGAGAGCGAGACCTAGGGCTGAGCTTGGGAGACCCGAGGGGGGGCGGGGAAGGGGATATTTCTCCAGGGCATCTGGGGCTTGGAGGGCTGGGAAGACGCAGCTGGGTGGTTTTTCTTAGCCTTTGGTTGGTATTTTCCCCGAAAAGTTGGGCGCGCCGGGTCCTCTGTCTTTAGACAGTCAGCTTCCAGGCTCACCTGGGAGCGCAGCCGGAGATCGTGGAGCGCTCTTAGCCTTCCCGGCCTCGGGCCGGGTAACTGTACCCTATTGTTGTCTTGCTGCAGGTCCGCTGCGCTCGGGAGCCTTTCTCAATTCCCCCGTGGGGGAGGGGCGCGGTCGCAAGAAACGGACTAATCTCCCTCGGCCCTGTCCCATCTCCTCTGAGCAGATTTTTCTCCCCCCAAAAATTAAAGAGGGAGGTTTTAGTTAGGCGAATAAAGCTAGCTTAGCAGGAAATATTTTTGTTTAATGCAAATTTAATATTTTTTTTTGTTGGTGGTGGTGGTGTAGAGGACCCTTAGATTTTCATATTGGTGCTCTGGACTCGGTTAAAAAAAAGTCACCTGCTGTACTAAAGCTCTTTATATTTATAAAGAACAGGCTACGTTCTAGGATCCCACCGAGGTCCGCAAAACAGGCACCCTGTTTTAAGAAACATTAATGCTCTACTAATAATGGGAGTGGGGTTTCCTGATAGGACAGGCTCAATCTTACACACAGATTTCCAATAAATATACTTGACTTGATCAAGATTTTTGTTGTGGTTAGTCTATTATGGATACAATTTATACATTTCTTTAGTCAATATTTGCTTAATGGCTTTCTGGGTTTTACAACAAAAGGAGCTAGTGCTGATGTAGGAGGGTTTTATCTTTGGATTAATAGGCTGCCGAATGTACATGTGGCCCAGACTCTTGCTTGGTGCCACGTCCTCCCTCCTGCCTGTAATTGGAAGCCCTTGTAAACCCTCCCTTGCAGCGAGAGCTGAAAACTCTCGATCTGCCTTTGTTCCATGACAAAGGAGAGATTATCACGTGCCCCACTGGACTGTGCATTTCCTGGCTGGAAAAATCGGTGGTGAATGATGCCACTCAGATGCTGGGACACTGAGGGAACCTTGGTTGTTGGCCACAACACTGAGCTAGTGACCAAGCACTGAGCCTGCTGCTGGTGAAATTTAACACCAATCTCTCTGTGTCTTTGTGTGTGTGTGTGTTTGTGTGTGTGTGTGTGTGTGTGTGTGAAGTCATTCTGACTAAATGGTGTTTTGAGTGAAGTTATTCTGTCTTAAAAGCAAGGATTCATTTTTTTCCAATTTAAAATAAATTTTGGCCATTTAGAGATGTGTTAAAATTTCAAGAATCCAAAGGTGTAGATAAGATACCAAATGTCTCCTTATGTTAAAGATTAGAATACTCAAATAAGATAGCCAATGTTCCCCTTAAGAAATGGGTTTATGAAAATTACCTATAGATCTAGGATGGATGGTGATCCAATTAATTTTAGTATCATAAATCTCAATTATAATATTTTAAAGGTCAATTCTACTTATTTATTTATTTATTTACTTTTGGTGCCGAGGATTGAACTCAGGGGTACTTGACCACTGAGCCCCATCCCCAGCCCTATTTTGTGTTTTATGTAGAGACAGGGTCTCACTGAGTTGCTTAGTGCCTTGCTGTTGCTGAGGCTGGCTTTGAACTAGCGATTCTCCTGTCTCAGCCTCCCATAGTGCTGGGATTACAAGCATGGGCCACTGTACCCAGCTAAGGCCAATTTTTTTTTAAAGCAACTTTAAAATGTCCCCCTTTCCTAGAGAAATAGAGGAAACATTTTTGTAATGTCAGTAAAATCATGTAATTTCAGAAACTGGATTAGTTAACTTGGTCTTTTATTTCTTTGTACAGAATTGAAAATAGTGATACTTTTTTCTATGACTATAAAAGTTCTAGTAAAGTTATTAAATAACTTTTTTTGTTCTTTTTGCTGCTTGTATTCTCTAGGCATCTATAGTAGTTTGTTTTGAAACTAAAGAGAATAACCTCGGTGGAACTGAGCAAAAATTCAAATTTTTTGAATGGTGTGGGTAAGGAAACAGTGGGGAAAAAAAAGCCACCATCATATATCGGGAGATGGAGGTGTAGCTCAGTGGTGGAGCACAGGCTTAGCATGCCATGTAAGGCTGTGTGTTCAATTCCCTGCACCACACACACACACAAAATCACCTACCTTAATTGTATGTTGGAGTATATGTGGAGGTAGTTGTAACAACTGTGGAAACTTATCAGTGTAACTTTTTGTATATTTTAGGTTTATTCAAACCAAACAACTGTTGTGACACTTTCAAGTAACTCCTCACAGAGTACCTCTGCTGCCCCCAACTCAACCAATACTACACCCAAGCCAGGTGGCAGTGCCCTGCAGTCAACAGCCAGTCTCCTTGTGATCTCGCTCTCTCTTCTACATCTCTACTGTTAGAGACTCGGGCCAAGAATCGTCTCTACTTCCCCATCTTCTAAACCCAATCTGAATGGCAACTAGAAGTCCAGTGTGTCAAGGAAGAAGCAGGTCTGCATCAAATCTACCAATCCCACACCTGATTTTATTGGCACAGAAAACGTTGAGAATTCCAAATTGATTGGTTTGAAGGACAGTGAAGGGTTTCACAGGTGATGAATGCCAATATTAAATCTGCTGGAGTTTCACGTACAAGATAAAAAGAGATAACATACAAAATTGAGACACGATTCCCTTGAATGAGGCAAATATGGACACTTAAAACTCTACCTTGAAAACAAGAATAGATTTTATCTAGAGATAAAGGATGGAATGTGGAATGGAGATTTCAGTTTCATTTGGTTCATGAAATCTATAAGGCCATAAAACAGTTAGGTAATATTAAAAGCTTCCATGATTCTATTTATATGTACATTAGAAGGAACTTCCAGGTGTTACTGTAAATCCTCGATGTATTGTTTCAGCAGTACTAATTTAATGCTGATATATTCTAGATAAAGTTTCACATTGTTAAGCTATTTCTGTTCCCTTGGGAACTGAACTCTTTCCTCTGTGGTTTTTGGAATTGACATTATATTTGAACTTTTATGTGGTAATTGACATGTGCCAGGGCAATGATAGATTGGAATTCACTCCAAATCCAGGTATCCTGAGTAAATCTTGCTTATCCTCTCAAAGTCATATGGTAGGCATCTCCCATTTCCTGTTTTCATGCAACAGGAGTGCCAGATTCCTTTAGCTTAACTGATTCCAAAGAGTAGAATTGCATTGATCTGAACTAATTTCAAAATGCTGCTTTTTATTTCTGCATCTGTTGAATATTTTTCACAATTGAAAATGGTTGCGTTTTGAAGGTAAAATGGCAAATCTTAAAAAAATTAGAAAGACAACTATGTGAAGAAGCCAAATTTATAAATCAAGCATTTGGGAAGTGAAGACTGGAAGCTAGCTTGCATATTAAATTCACAAAAACTTTTATACTTTTTCTGTAAATACTTTTTTTTTAAACAATGGATCAGAATAGCCACATTTGGAACACTTTCTGTTTTCAGTCAATATTTTTAGGTAGTTAGAACCTGATCCTAAGCCTAAGAGCAGTCTTGATCCTCTAAATCTTTTACAACTGCTTCGATACACAGAAACCTTTTAAAAAATATACACTCCCTGAAATCTTTTGTTCGCATGGTCACACACTGATGCTTACATGTTCCAGTATCTAATATGGCCACAGTAGTCTTGATAACAAAAAATCATGTTTTGTCATCTTAGAAACCTACACAGGGACAACCAGATCAAACAGATCTAAAGCTACTGTGTGTGTGAATGAACACGCCCCTTTGCTTCATACCTGAATGCTGAACATCTATTTGGATTGTATATTGTGTTTGTGTATTTATGCTTTGATTCATAGTAACTTCTCATGTTATGGAATTGATTTGCATTCAACACAAACTGTAAATAAAAATGAATAAATGGCTGAAAGAGCAATCCTTTGAATTTTAAATTTTTTTGGTACAAGGAATACTTTTGAGTGATCATGGTTGTGTGAGTCTGTTCTTTGAAACCATTGGGGATATACCTCAATATTTTTCCAATTAAGTAGGATATTGCAGTTTGTCTATTTCTGCATTGCCAACTTGCAGCAGATTTGAGCCAGAGAATTCCATCCAAAAGTTAACATCTTCTTTTCCCTTCCCACCACTGGGCCCCTTCCTCTTCTCTACTGCTCTCTCTTCTGTCTCCAAAGTAAACATCTCTAAGGCAGCACTGCTCCTTACTCTACTATTGTATGGCAGCCACATAGCAGGGTACTGGTGATTGAATGCTGAACTTGCCAGATGAAGAACTTAGAATCTATGTGATGACAAGTGATATATGTCAAGTAGTGCTCGAGGAAAACCCCAACGTGTCAGGAGCCAGAGCCACTGGTGAGAAACGGTGAGTCTTTGGAACTGATCTCTGAATGACAGATGGGTGTAGGAGGATTTGAGGAGAATTGTTGGTGTAGCTCTGAGCCACTTTTTCCATATCTTCCTGGAAGTCCACAAATCACTTGGGTTTTCTAAATTGTTAACTCCCATCTGCTTCTTTCACACCCTTGAATTCTTTTGACACATCAAGCACTTTTATGGATTCCCAGCATCTTAAGGCAGACTGGGACTCTGGGGAATAAGTAGAATAGAAGCTAAATAAATAAGTAGAAGCTCCAGTCCTCAAGTGGAATTTCTTCATGAAGCAAACCTCAGTTCTGCTTTCAACTGATGATATTAACCCATCTAGATTACCTAGGACAGCTTTCTTACACAAATCATTATTTATAAAATACTTGATGGCAGCATGAAGTACTAGATTAGTGTTGGGTTGAATAACAGGGGACTAAGTAAATCATCATGTAAACTGACCATCCCAGTCCATTCTTTGGCACCTGTGCACATCTCTCAACCATACTTGATTGTCAAAGATGAGATCATACTTGTGCCTATCATGATAGAAATATCCTGCATATGATTTAAAACACCTTCCTCTGAAGAGGATGCTATCTTTGGGTTGTGTTCACTTTTCAGTATGCTAGAACTTGCAGTGGTAAGTTAACCATTGTTAGCCGTTATTACTGTCTTAGATTAGATGATAAGAAATAAGAGGGAAGAAAGCAAACATAGCTGCCTTTTTCCAGTATTGATCTCATATTTGCTGTTAGTAAGCATCTCATTTGTTCATGGTGTTAGCCTGGCAGGGTGACGAACTTTTACCTAAAATTTTTTTTTGGTACCAGGGATTGAACTCAGGGGCACTCGACCACTGAGCCACATCCCCAGCCCTATTTTGTGTTTTATGTAGGGACAGAGTCTCACTGAGTTGTTTAGCGCCTCGCCATTCCTGAGGCTGGCTTTAAATTTGCAATTCTCCTGTCTCAGCCTCCCAAAAGTGCTGGGATTACAGGCGTGCACCACTGCGCCCGGCTTAGCTAAATTTTGTTGTAGCTATCCACTGAGTTTAATCACAGGACATGGTAGTACTGACAGATATGCCCTAAGAGATCCGTATTTTGAACACACTCTTTCTTAGCCTCCTTTGTGTAGTAGCAATCCAGTTTTTCTTCGGTAATCAGGATGAATCCATGAGTACAGAAACTCCCTTTGTCCTTTGATGCAGGGGCTAGAGGAGCCCTCAGAGGCTGGGTGGCAGTCTCAACTTCCAGTTCAATGGGAGCATCATTGTTTCTCCTGGTGGATTCATTCTTCCCTGGGAACCAAGACCTCTGGACCAGCAAAGCATAGGTCTTGAATAGGAAGTAAAAATGCTGCTATGAATGACTATGAGCAAGAGTGACTCATCTATTCCCATTTTCATCCCTTGATTCCTGGACCTGTGAGACCCAACCATGGGAGAAATGGCACCATATTTCAAGCATATATTGTCTTCCGGAAGACACTGTCTCATTTGTGCAAGGTATTGACCCTACCTAATTCTGTAACTTGGGTTTTCCAAAGGTCCTTCTGCCTCAAGATTGTGGCTCAGTGGTAGAGCACTTGCCTAGCATGTGCAAGGCCTGGGGTTCAATCCCCAGCACCATAAAAACAAACAAACAGGGGCTGGGATTGTAGCTCAGTGGTAGAGCACTTGCCTTGCATGAGTGAGGCACTGGGTTTGATCCTCAGCACCACATAAAAATAAAATAAAGATATTGTGTCCATCTACAACTAAAAAAAATAAAAATAAAAAAATAAAAAACAAAAAACAAACAAATAAAACCATAAACAAAAGGTCCTCTGTTCTATCAGGCTAGCTGCTTATCTCAGGTCATTATGAAGTGAGCTCCTTGGTGAAATGGTGTATGAATTACCATGATGGTAGATGAAGAATGGGTGGGAGTTTTGTCAGAAGCATTATATAAAGGGAAGGCAAAATTCCTATCCAGAATATCTATTCAAGTAAGAATAAATACTTCCCCCTCCTTCATGGAAGTGACTCAACCTTCCACAGGGTAGCTGATCACCCTTGGAGAGAATGCCTTTTAGGGGACTATTGGTCTCTGCTACCCCAGATTGGGCACTCAGCAGTGGCTGTCACCAGGTTGGCCAGGGTGAATATAAATTCATGTTGCTGGGTTCCTGCTACCACGTCCAGTTTGTTCAGGAGACTATTAGTCAATGAGAGGGATGGCTAGAGAAAAGAGTTAACTGAATAGGTTGTCCTATCTACTTGATTATTAAAATCCTTTACTGAGGTCACCTTTTAGTGAGCATTCATATGGGGCACAAATATTAAATTTTTTAATCCATATCCTTCGATCCATATATTTTTCTCAGAACTTGTCACCAATTTTCAAATTGTGTCTCTTTTAAGACCATCCAGCTAAATCATTGGCCACAGCCCATGAATTAGTATAGACTCATACTTTCTAGCCATTTCTCCTTCCAGACCAAAATGAACAACCAGATCTATCCACTGCTTATAATTCTCCCACTGAGAGTATATCCCTTCATCACTGTTCTTCAGGGATGTCCCAGAGGGATTTGTAGAGCAGCAGCTGTCCCCTTTTGGATAATGTTTGCATTTTGTACAGAACCTTCTATAGAACAGACCCAAGTTTTTTCTTTCTGAGTCAACTGATCACAGGGAACTCCATGAGGTATAGGTGCAGGCTGGAGAGAGGAGTAGCCCTGGGCATTTGAGCTATTTTCCCATGTAACTGACTTGTGTCTCTTTGGCTTGTGTACTGCTTTCATGTGACAATAGAATGCTGCTGTACACACTCAACTTTGTGGTCTGGTGGCTTATATAACAGCCAGCTCATGATGGACAGCCTCTCCCCAAAAAAGAGTTGTTATCTGTACAGGCTACCAGGGCTCTCCTTTGAAATCTAAAAACTGGTCATCACATCAACCCCTGATTCAACATAAACTTTAGAAAATATTGACACGTTATCTTTTAAAAATAATGACCAGTACACGTGGAGGAAAAAATATAATTACTTTTAAACCCTTTTTTTTTTTTGGCACTGAGGATTGAACCCAGGGGTACTTTACCACTGAATTACATCCTCAGCCCTTTTAATTAATTAATTAATTTTGAGATAGGATCTTGCTAAGTTGCTTAGGGCCTTGCTAAATTGCTGAGGCTTGTCTTGAACTTGTGATCCTCCTGCTTCAGTCCCCCAAGTTGCTGGGATTACAGGAATGCACCAAGGTGCCCAGCTCAACTTTTCTTTGAAAATGATTTTCAACTAATCTGGGCTGTTTCATTTATCAGAAAAAAATTCCATTTCAGAGTTAGACTATTTACACTTAAATATTAGAGCTATTTTACAACTCATGTAATTTATGGCTAAATTGAGTAATGAATAGCCATTGTATGAGTGTCTCTTCTACTAAGTTTACTCTTAGTAAACAAAAACAGTGTAGAGACAAGAAGTCAGTTGAAGCACCATGCCATAAAGTTAAGATGAGCAAAATCTATTTAGAACTAAATATTCTAAATACACACACACCCAGTACCACCACTGTCCTTAAAATAGAATTCAAATATTTAGGTAGCTGAAAAGTATGTGTTTTTCATTTTTCAGAGACCTCATTTGGGGTTGCCGTGGCTATTTCTGGATTCCTTACTCAGGATAAAGAGAGTTGATTTTTTTTTCTTCCTAATTTGGTAGAATGATGCTCTTTGGAACAAAAAAAAATCACCATTATGGGTTGCTTCTTCGTTTCTCTTCAGATTATATCTAGATTCTAAAATCAATGCTTTTTAAAGAAACTTTAGGAAGTTTCCATATTTATGATTTTGCCAAGAAATGTCTCCGTGAGCCTGAAGGGTCTGAAGTGGTTTAACTGTCAGGCCTCTTATTAACTGGCTGGCAGGAGAGTTGGCGAAAATTGAACACATCCAGAACTGAACTCATTACCTTCCCTCCTCAGACCTGATGCTTCTCTGCTCAGAGCACCACCTGCCAAGGTTCCCTCATTATGAACCTGTGAGCTGCCTTAGGCCTCTTCCCATCTCCAATCAGCTGCAAAATCCTGTCACTTCTAAGTCAGGTGTCTAGGCCTTCTACCATCTACTCTGTTCCCATCACTGCCTTCCTCCAACCTGCATCATCTGTTGAAATTGCACCTCTTCCCGGTCGCTCCTCCTTTCTCTTCCTAATTTTCTAAAATGTACATCTGCTCATTTTGCTCCTCAATTTAAAAATTTGGCTGGTTATCCTTTACCTACAAGAAGTAAAAATACAAATTCCATTCATGGTGCATAAGGCCTTTTACAATCGGGCCCCAATCCAACTTCTTAGCTCCATCTTCAGCCACGTGGGATTACTGGCCTTTTTTTTTTTTTTTTTTTTGGTACCAGGGATTGAACTCAGGGGCACTGGACCACTGAGCCACATCCCCAGCCCTATTTTGTGTTTTATGTAGAGACAGGGTCTCACTGAGTTGCTTAGCGCCTCGCCGTTGCTGAGGCTGGCTTTGAACTCGCGATTCTCCTGTCTCAGCCTCCCAAAGTGCAGGGATTACAGACGTGCGC
>CM053406.1:48264887-48307116 GCA_028644305.1 Xerus rutilus
ATTACTGGCCTTTTTTTGAACCAACATTTTTTTTTCATATTTCTGTGACTTAACTCATCTATCCATTCATTCAATTAACAGTTAGAGGTGTGAGTGATAGTGCCAGGCTGCCTCAGTTGGACTCCCAGCCCAGATGCTACTAGCTAGAGGATCTTAGGTGCTGGTAAAAGTTCTCCATGGCCCTGAAAGTCTTGTGAAATGGGCTTGATAGTAATGAGACTTATCTCACTAGGAATTAAATGAATTAGTACAGTCTTAGAACAGCGTCTGGAACATTGCAAATGCTTGATAACCGTTGTCCAGCTTTATTTTTTTATTAAGGTATAAAAATTGCATTGACATGTCTTTGAGCTCCTGGAAGGCAGGAACTGTGTCCTAATCATTTCTGGGTTTCCAGTTTGTGACAGAAAGTAGGTGCTCAATTAATGTTGAGTAAGTAAACTAGACAACAGTAGTACCTTAGTAACTGGGGTAACTGGAGGAGGGGGAAGGCAGAGCTTTGCTACTAAATTAGGTCCTAGAGGGAAGTAAGAGCGGGTGGTTGGAACTATTTCTAAATAGGCTGACCTCTCAGAGATACTCAGTTTTTCTTAGATAGGCAGCCTCCTTATCTATCTACAGCAGTGACGCTCAACTCTGACTGCATATTAGAATCACTTGGGAAGCTTTTTAAAGTTAGTGATATCTGCCACTTCTACCTGCCACTTCTAATTCTGATTTAATTGGTCTGGGTGGAGCTCAAGCATCAGTAGTTTTTAAAAGCTCCCCAGATTATTCTAAAGTACAGCCAAATTGAGAAGCACAGCTCACAGAGTGGGTACATGCAGCTCTGCTCTCTCAGACCAAGTAGCTGGCAGGGCCCAGTTGACTGAGGCATGAGTTTGACCCTGACTTCAAATCCTTGTGCCTAGCAGAGGTACTCACACCAGGCCTGTGCATGGTGGTAGGTAAGTTCACTTTCCGCCAGTCCATTGTTTGGATTTCTACCCAACCTAAAAGAGGCGTTGAGGTGCCTCTGCTCTGTGTTCACAGCAATGTCCTTCTTGAGGGCTCGGAGGGCTGTGGAGAGCAAACATCTCCCCTCTGAGCCACTTGGCAGACTGTACTTCCTTAAGGTGGTGAATAACCCTCGAGTTGTACAGTTAAAACATTCTATTTCAACTGAAAGATGAGTAGGATGGTGCCCCAGATTGGAAAGTGTGATAGCTACCACCGTGGGTTGTTTTTTTTTTTTTGGTGCTAGTGATTAAACCGAGGGCCTTTGTGCATGCTAGGCAAGTGCTCTACCATTGAGCCTCACCCAGCCCCATGGTAGGTTTGTTTGAATGGATACATGGATTTTTGCTAGAGTTGTTCTTGTCTAGTGCTTGAGACATCATGATCAGGAGATCCTGATTCCAGTCTTGGGATGACCCCTGAAAGCACTTCTGGGCTTTTAGAGGATTGTGCTTTGGGCTATTTTTCAGTTTTAAAAGGCTGAGATTCCTTGCCACTTAAAAAATTCCCATTGATTCAGAATGTTATTATTTTTTTTTCCTTTAAACTTTTGCCAGCTTGCTCTCCCACCTATGGAAATTGGGCTCAGTGCTTCCAAGCTGAGCCCACAAAAATTAATGCGAATGCACTAGAATATTCTAGTAGATACCAGGTATTCATCACTTTCATTCATTCTGTTACTTGTCAATTTTGCATCCTACTGTATTTTATGAGGACTTGGAAAAGGTTTCTTTTAATGATAGATTAGCACCATTGACTGTCTAATTGGTAGTTGCTGTCTGTCTTAAATGAGATGGTGACAACTTTAAACTGTTTGACTGGGCTTATGAAAGACCACCAGTGGCTCAACCCTTGTTGAGACATGAATTTGAATGCAATCAGGAAACAGGCTTTCCCTGTGTAGCCTAATTATTACTACTGTGTTTATCAGCAGGTATTCAGTTTTGTATCTACTTATTACAGACTAAGTTTTTTTTTTAATCCAAAGTGGGAGCATCAGTGCTTCAGGTTTTGGATTTTTAAAAAAAATTTTTGGAATTTTAAAAAATTAGATAGGCAGCCTCCTTATCTATCTCTAACAGTAGCGCTCAACTCTGCATATTAGAATCACTTGGGAAGCTTTTTAAAATTAGAGATGTCTGCCACTTCTATCTGCATCTTGGGGATGGGATACAAGTCTAGACATAAAATTCATTTATGTTGCATATATACCTTATACACATAGCCTGAAGGTAATTTTATACAATATTTTTAGCATGCCTGCAGTTTGACTGCAACCTGTCACGTGAGCTCAGCTATGGAATTTTCCACTTGTGGCATAATATTGAAACTTAAAAACTTTTGGATTTTGAAGTCTTTTGGATTTGGGATTTTGGGTTAGGGATGCTTAACCTGCATTTTCTTATTTGTTCTGTCTTATTATTAAAAAAATAATTTTGGGTCAACTTGTATATTATATTATAAAACAGGTTACAAATAGATGAGGAATTTGAGGTAGAGGAGAAATAAGAGTAAAAAAAATCCCACGAATTCATGGAGTTGGCTTCAAGGAGGTTTGGCATGGAGTCCTGAATAGCTACTCTGGCCAATGGAAGACAGAGGCCATCATTAGAAGTGATAGAAACTGAAGCTAAACTGTGCATTTAAACACACTATTAGCCGGGCGCGGTGGTGCGAGCCTGTAATCCCAGCACTTAGGGAGGCTGAGACAGGAGAATCGCCAGTTCAAAGCCAGCTTCAGCAATGGTGAGGCGCTAAGCAACTCAGTGAGACCCTGTCTCTACATAAAATACAAAATAGGGCTGGGGAATGTGGCTCAGTGGTCGAGTGCCCCTGAGTTCAATCTCCAGTAACAAACAAAACAAAACAAAACAAAACACACTATTAAATCAAATGCCTGAGGAAAGACACTCATACAGCTCCTGATGAAGGGGTTTACAGGAAAATATGGTCAATGTTGTCAGTACTATCCCTGCAGAGGGTGTGCCAGCAAGTTTCTGATGTTCATTTCTTATAATATGCATAAAGACAAGTGATACAGCAAATAATAATTTAGTGGAAGTAATTTTGCCAACAGCTACAATAGCACTGCTAACCAAATATGCATCTCTAAACTTGAAAATTGATAAGAAAGAACCCTGAATATTTAGAGGAATTAAAAATATTCTCCATAAGTATTCTTTCTTGAAACAACTTTTTGATTTGGATTGAGCAGAAAGTAATAGTGGCAAACACCATGTGCCAGTCACCACTCTAATTCTACACATATTCACTTGGGTAATACTTGCAACATTTCTGTGTGGCCATTGTCATGGCCGTATGATCACATTTTCATGAATGAGGAACTACAACAGAAAGATGTTAGGTAGCTTGCCCAGGGTCAACCGGTGGTAAGTCCGCATCAGGTGACCCCTTGTTCTTGGTCACTACACTAGAATTGACTCTGTGAGAATTTGAGGTTATTTCTAAGAGGATCATTCAGTATGATCCTCTTTATTGTTAAGTATAAATGCAAAAGCTTATTAATTTTTTTCCTGTACTGGGGATCGAACCCAGGGATGCTCTACCACAAAGCCACATCCCCAACCCTTTTTATTTTTTATTTTGAGACAATGTCTCACTAAGTTGTTGAGGCTGATCTCAAACTTCTTATCCTCCTTCCTCAGCCTTCAGATTTGCTGGGATTACGGATGCGTATCCCTGCACCCCACAATGTATAAACTTTGGCAACTAATCAAGCCTAGGGTAAAGCTAACATCATGTCATGGCATGTTTGCATGAGCAGATGGTATACTGTGGGCTGGACTTAGGTTCGCTTCAGAAAACAATTTCAGACAGGAGGGTTGCGAGTTCAAAGCCAGCCTCAGCAAGGACGAGGTGTTAAGCAACTCAGTGAGACCCTGTCTCTACATAAAACACAAAATAGGGCTGGGGATGTGGCTCAGTGGTTGAGTACTCCTCAGTTCAATCCCTTCAATCCCCTGGTACCAAAAAAAGAGAAAAAAGAAAAAGAAAACAATTTCAGATCTTCTTCAACATGCAACAGAATTGGTGCTACAGGCTGCAGAGGCCTATATGGTTTTTAAGTAGGACATGAGGGGACCCAGTCAAGGGGATAAAGGAGGGTTGAGGGGAAGATTGCAAAGGAGACAACTGAGCATACTGTGTCCCCAGACCCTCTGTCAAACTGAGCACTTCTGTGATGATCTATTTCTTTTCTGGGGTTTATATGTAGATTTTATTTTATGTTTATTATTTGGTACTGGGGATTGAACCCAGAGGTGCTTTGCCACTGAGCTACATACTCAGTGCTTTTTTATTTTTTATTTTGGGGCAGGGTCTTGCTAAGTTGCCCAAGCTGGCCTTGAATTTTTGATCCTCCTACCTCAGCTTCCTGAGTCACTAGGATTATGGGCATGTGCCACTATGCTCAGGTATGTGGAATTTTTTTTTTTTTTTTTTTTTTTGTACTGGGGATTGAACTCAGGGGCACTTGACAACTGAGCCATATCCCCAGCCCTATTTTGTGTTTTTTTATGTAGAGACAGGGTCTCACTGAGTTGTTTAGCACCTCGCTGTTGCTGAGGCTGGCTTTGAACTTGCGATTTTCCTGTCTCAGCCTCCCTAAGTGCTGGGATTACAGGCTTGTGCCACCGTGCCTGGCTTATGTGGAAATTTTAATTAAGCAAGAATTTTCATGGCAAACAAGTTGAAAATTACAATTGTGTACTGTCCCAGCCACAGTAATTTTTAATCTCCGAATTTATTTTTTCCTTCTAATTATGTAATCATTATATGTTCATTGTGAAAAATATGGGGAAAAAGTACAAAGAAGAAATTATAATCACCTATCATTCTACCATCTGATGATAACTACAATTTGCATTTTGATGTTCAGACTTCTAGTCTTTTTTCCCTACATATTTATGCAAATGTTTGTACATGCAAACATATACTTCAATGAAGTGGTTTTATAATTTGCTTTTTTATTTAATAATATGTATGTGATTAACCATTTCTGCAACTTTATTTTTCAGTGCTGAGGATTGTACCAAAGGTCTTGTGCATGCCAAGCAAATGCTCTACCACTGAGGCACACTCCTGAGCCTCTCTTTTAATAAATTCTTAGGCTAGGCATGGTGATGCATGCCTGTAATCCCAGCGGCTCAGGAGGTTGAGGTGGGAGGATTGCAGGTGCAAAACCAACCTCAGCAATTTAGCGAGGCCCTCAGCAACTTAATGAGACCCTGTCTCAAAATAAAAAATAAAAAAGGCTGGAGCTGAGGCTGTGGCTCAGTGGCAGAGCGCTTGCCTCACACATGTGAGGCACTGGGTTCGATCCTCAGCACCACATAAAAATAAGTAAACCAAATAAAGACACTGTGTCCATGTATAACTAAAAAATATTTTAAAAAATAAATAAATAAATAAAAAAGGCTGGGGATGTGGCTTGGTGGTAAAGTGCCTCTGGGTTCCATCTCCTGGTACCAAAAAAAAAAAAAAAGAGATTCTTAGGAGTAGGAGGTTTTGTGGATATTGTGTGCCCCTAGATCCTTCCTTCAGGACTGAGGGACTCATTTCCCCTTTCAGGAAGTGTTGACTGCTGACAGCTCAAAACTAATTCCCTCTCCAGGACCAACCTTTGCTGAAGAAAATTACCTCACTCAAGATAATGTCCTGTCCAAGGACAGTTCAAGTCAAGTGACTTTAGGAGGAGGCATAAAGGGCTGGCTTCCTTCCCTCAGTCCTACAGCAAGGAGGCCGTCCCAGCTGCAGCTCCAGCTCCAGCTTCATGTGTCCAGTTGAGGTTTTTGCTGGGACAGTGCCACAGCCCAAGGTCTCCTGCCCAGCCCTGCTTCTCTCATGCCCTCAAAGTTGTTGCTCTCTGGGTGTTACCCAACAAACTTCCTGTACCCAAATTGCTGTCTCAGCATCTGCTTCTCTAGGACCTGAACTGAGATAAGATGTTGCATAAATGCTTTTCTATTTAAAATGGTTTAAAGACAATAGAAATGCATTGTTGTATTTCAAATCAGCGGGCGGGTGTATTGGAAAGGTTTATACAAAGCTGGAGTGGCTGTCCCAGAGAGTGAGGAGGACAGAAGTGTGCCGTGAGGGTGGAGAGTTTGGCAAGAGCCAGATCAGCAAGGACTTGGCCAGCTGCTGTAGTTGTATTAGTGGCCTGGCAGAAAGCAGATGACACATTCAATCGGGCAACATAAGGACAGTTTAGTAGGAAGTTTACTTACAAGGGGTGGGTGGTGGGGCCTAGTAAAAGTGACAGGATGAACATTTTCTTTGGACTAACACCAGCAGGAAGTCACCAGTGACCAAAGCTTGAAAAAGCAAGCAGCAGCAGTTATTGGAGTACAGTTGGTCACTGTATGCACAGGTCTTCTAAAAATAGTTGTGGCCTTTAGTAGAGGGATGCACCCAAGCTGAGGTGACTGGACAGAGAGAGGTATTCAATGGAAAATCACCTCAACTTTACCTTTCTTCCATCTCTAGATCTCTCACCGGTGCCTCCCATTTGTTACGTCATACAGCTAACCTCTGGTTTCAGCAGACAGACTGAAACCAAGTTAACAATGGACAAAGATCTGTAGCACCATCTGGCTACAAGGTGGGTTTTATTCAACCCTGGCCTAATGGTGATCCCATCCTAGTGAAGCTGCTTTGGGTGTCTCTTCCCCTTTTTAGTGTTAAAGTCCTGACTTCCAGTACCTCCAAATGACTAATTGAAGATAGGGCCTTTAAAAAAGTCATTTCAGTAAAATGAAATTATTTGGGTGGGCCCTAATCCAATATGACTGATTCCTTAAGGAATAGAAGATTAAGCTGGGTGCAGTAGCACACGCCTATAATTCTAGCTATTGGGGAGGCTGAGGCAAGAGGATTGCAAGTTCAAGGATAGCCTGGGCAATTTATTGCGAGCCTGCCTCAAAATAAAATTTCAAAATGGGTTGAGGATGGAGCTTAGTAGTGGAGTACTCCTAGGTTCAATCCCCAGTACTGAAAAAAAAAAAATTAGGACATAAATCTGCACATAGCAAAAGCCAAGGGAGGACACAGTATGAAGGTAGTCATCTATAAGTGAAGGAAAGAGGTCCCAGAAGAAACAAAACTGGCTGATCTTATCTTGGACTTCTATTCTTCAAAACTGGGAGAAAATACATTTCTGTTATTTAAACTACCTCAATCTGAGGTCTTTTGTAATGGAAGTTCTGGCAAACTAATATCAGGAGAAATCTTTGAAGGGTTAGGGATGGAGAGACATAATTAGATCTTCCTTTTGGAAAGAGGACCTGCCTTTAGCTGAGAGTTTATTGTAAGGTGCCAGGATAGATGCAGAGCTACTAAGTGGGAGGCTGTTTTATAATTCAAGCATAGGATAAATAATAACAGTTGATAGAGAAGTAGATTTGAGAAATATTTAGAAAGTAAAATCAACACTCCTCGACAATGGATCAGATGTCCTGGATGAGGGCAAGAGGGCCATAGAAATCAATATTTGATCAAATATTTGTTGAATATCTACTCTATGCTAGGTATGGTGAGGGATATGGGTTGTCTTCCAGTGTGCCCAAATGAATGGATGGCAATTTCTGAAATGGGACACCCTTGAAGAAGGGCAGATTTTTAATTAGTGTCTCACTGTTGCTGAAAGCTCGGTCCTTGTCCCTGATGCCAATCCAATAACAAGGACATGGTTTTGAGAAAAAGAAAAAAAAATGGTATATTGCTTTGCTAGCAAAGGAGAAACAAACTGGGACTCCTGTCCCAAATACTGTGATTCTGCCCATCAGCAGGAACAGGGGGCTTTTATAGAGGTGATTCAGAGAAAATGAGATTAAGGAGGAGAGATAGGGAAGGAGAAGATCAGGGAAAAAAAGATCAGGGAGGAGGTTAGGGAAAAGAGAAAAACCATGTAAGTTTCAAAGCCACAAGGCATATAGTCAAAGTATCAAGTGAACTCCTGTTACATTGCCAATGGACATTTAAGTGGTTTCCAAATGTTTTATGATATGTGTGTATGTGCACGTGTGTATGCACACACTTGCAAGAAAGGTCATGTCAATTTCCATTCCCACCAGCCGGTACTAATTTTAGCTTGAAAATTTTGTGAAGCAGATGTTACCAGTTACCCATAATCTAAACATATAGAGTATATAATCAATGGAAGGCCCACCTTTGAAAAATTTTAGGTGCAGTACACTCTCAAAGATAAGATTATTTCAAATGTTTTCCTAAGTAACCAAGTATTCCCAGAGATGAATTGTTCTGTAGATTTTCAATTAACATGTATAAAACAAAGACTTGAGATTTAAAAATATTTAGTCTTCAGGTGCTTTCTCTGCCACATGTACTTTTTGGCAATGATAATATGCTATTAGTATACAGCATAATGTTCTCTGTTTTCTCTGAGAAGATGTGAAGGTTCATTTTCTGTTTGGCCCCCAAAATTCATTCTCTGACTTTTTCCATTGCTCCATGTCCTGTGATGCTGACTGTATCCCTTAGATTCCCTTGACCTCTGGCTACTGGTTGGGTCAGTTAGTGGGAGGCACTGGAAAGGATTGGATGGTTAGAGGAGAGGGTTGGGGTATTTACCTCCTGGGCATCTGCCCTTCAATTTAACCATGACTAACCTTTCTGTGTTCAGTTCCTGGGGTGGGAGATCCTCTTTCTCCATTCCAGCACTATCTTGGAATCTAGAGGTCAAGACTTCTCATTGCTGCTAGACTGTAGGCTTCCCTTTCCCCTTTTGGATCCCTTAATCCTACCAACATTTTTGCAAGCAATTTTCATTCAGCTCTCTTCAGTTAAACCTTTTGGTGTACTGTTTTCAGGGTCCTACCTGTTATGGGAAATGTACATTTGGCCCATCTTGAGGGTAGAAGTTAAATTCAAGAGGTAGGGGACCATCCCAAACATCCTAGTTGAGTATCTCACAATATCATATCTGATTTCTCTCTTGATCTCTGGGACGTCTGCAATGGTCCTGCATGGAGGCTGCCTTTGGGAATGGGTTTCTAATGATCCTCAGTATAGTATACTGAACCTCTTAGTGTAGCCCATAGCTGACTCTTGCCCAGAATTAGTCTGGCAAGGTTATGAACTAGCTAATGGAATTTTGACCAATTTCTCTCCAATATGATATACACATAACTACGGACAGTCAAATGGCCCATCCTGAAATGCACTAGCTCCTCCAGTAGAATATAGATCTGAGAAACCAGACTTTCCATTTATCATGGAATTTTTGCTTAATTAACTTAAAAGCAACTAAGCTTTTAAGTAAATTTGATTAATTATTATCCAGAAAGATCTTCACAAGAAATTATGGCATAAATTTATACTCTGACTCTTTTTTCCCCCCAGTACTAGGGATTAAACCCAGGAGAAACCTACCACTTACCTACATCCCCAGTCCTTTAATTATTATTTTTTTAAATATTTTGAAACAGGGCCTAAGTTGCCCAGACTGGCCTTGACCTTATGATCCTTCAGCCTCAACTGCCCTGGTAGCTGGAATTATAAGCATGCACCATCATGCCAGCTATACCCTTACTTCTTAAAGAAACTTCCTTAAAATACAAATAAGCAAATAAACAAAAACTTCACACTGGCAAAAGAAATTATCAAGGATTTTAAGTTGGGGCCTTCCTTCAACAATCAGGTTTGTGTTCAGGGATTTTTTTTTTGTTTGGTACCAGCGATTGAACTCAGGGGCACTCAACCAATGAGCCACATCCCCAGCACTATTTTGTGTTTTATGTAGAGACAGAGCCTCACTGAGTTGCTTAGCGCCTCGCCATTGCTGAGTCTGGCTTTGAACTCGTAATTCTCCTGTCTCAGCCTCCCTAAGTGCTGGAATTACAGGCTTGCGCCACCATGCCTGGCTTCAGGAATTTTTTTTTTGGATGAGAGGATTTGTGGTTTCCAGTAAGGAAGCAATAAGAACAACATGGGGCGGGGGGTGGGGTGGCAGGAAGAACAACCAGGAAAAATCCCTAGAATTAAAATACTAGATTGATTTATTTTGGGGGTGGTGGGGAGCAAGTGAAGGTAAAAAAATACATGAGTTCTTATAATCATCTGGATTTTTGTAATCACATTTGTCTGAAATCAATATATTTTAGAAATGCCATATACTGCCAGATGCAGTGTGTATACCTGTAATCCCTGCTACTTGGGAGGCTGAGGCAGGAGAGTTGCAAATTCCAGGCCAGCCTGGGTGACTCAGTGAGACCCTGTCTCAAAGTAAAATATAAAAAGGTGAGAGTGGGAAGTTGGGAGCAGTACAGAGGCAGAACACTCCTGGGTTTGATCCCCTATGTCCCCTTCCCCCTCAAAAAAGAAAAAATAATCACACACCCTTGACATTCCATGGGGTCCTCTTTGATCTTATTCTTTCCTTGTTCCTAGAAGCAACTAGTTTAAAGAATTTGATACATACCCAATCCATGCTGTTAGGACATGTAGTAATTTATTTATCTTAACTTCTATGAGTGTTTGACTATACAACTGCCTTTCAGTTTACATATCTAATTTCCTGGTGATGCACCTTTAAGTTTTTGTTCAATTATGTTCCCACTAATAGTACACATCTCATTATACATGTGTTTTTCAGGATTTTTACCTAGACATGAAGTTGCTGGATTATAGGGGTATGCTCAGTGCCAACTATGGCAGGAACTGATTACTTAGTCAACTGATTTATTGGCATTGACTTCAGTGAGCATGCAGATTGTTGCTTGATGGATTTCTGTGGCTTCTTAGCAAAGTCTGGCATTTGTTAGACCCAGTCATGCTACTGTAGCTCTACATACACGCCCATGTACAGGAGAATGACTGAATAAGGTCAAATACAACAATGAGACTGGGCAGACCTTTGCTATTATTTTTGCGATATATTACTTCTGTGCAGCATTTGAAAGCAATTTAAAAACCTTAGAAATATGAATGTATCATGCCCCTTTAATTTATTCAAGAAGTCTCTCACCGAATGCCAGAGTGAAACAACACCACTTTAATGCACTTTTGGCATGCAATCACCAAAACTAGTCTAAATAAACCCTCAGAAACAGATGGCATAAAATCCCTAAAAGTGACTTTATATTGGAACAGAAGCATAAGGGGTCAGAGAGCAGATAGTCATAACTGTTTTCAGTCCCAAGAATTTTCCTGTTCTTTTGGTAATTCTTTTGAACAACTTTACTGAGTTTACTTGTAAATGGGGGCCTTTATCAAAGTCAGTTAGTTCCTTGGATCAAATTACATAAGGCTCTATCCTGCATTCACAATGGCACTTTTGTGTCTATAAACCCCAGTACATATTTAAACAGATGTAAAGGGAAGTGTTTACCTGCTTTTCAGATAGCTTAGTGTTTGGATTTTCTGACAAGAAGTTGGCATTATTTCTCTTCTATTCTGATCATGTTCTATGGTAAGTAGTTGCTCTAGAGACAGTTTTAAAATAAAGTATTTGTCATTCAATCTAAAGCAGGATAAGATTTTGTTATGTGTGCTGTAGTTCTTTTCCTTTTCCTTGGTACTGGGATTGAACTCAGGGATACTTTCCCACTGAACCACATCCCCAGCCCTTTTCATTTTTTATTTTGAGACAGGGTCTCCCTAAATTGCTTCAGGGTTCACTAAGTTGCTAAGACTGGCCTGGGATTTGTGGTCCTCCTGCTTCAGCCTCCCTAGTCACTGGGATTACATGTATGAGACACTCCACTGGGGTTTAGCTCCTTTCTTAAAGTTCCATTTCATATTTCTGCTTGTGTTCTTATTTTATCCTTTATTTTTATTCTTGTAGTGCTGGGGACTGAACCCAGGGCTTTGTGCATGCTAGGCAAATGTTCTCCCACTGAGTTAGACCCCGAGCCCTCTTAATCTAAAAGAAAAGGAATTGGATTTCATTCAGATTGTGGCTCTTATTTTGAGTGGAAATATTTTCACTATTTTGTTTCAGCCCTGAGAAAGAAACTAGATCGCCTCTAGTTAAGAGTTCTTGGGTAGCCAAGGGAATCCTCTCAGATTTTAGGATTGGGCACACATGATTGGGCCACTGGATTCTTTACGAGCAGCTTCTGGGAGTGAAATGGAGCTGCTGAGAAAATGTGGAAAAAAATTCCTATATGGAAAATTACACCACAAAGAAGTGACTTGTAATTTAAGACGTGATGTTATCACCTGATTTTCTATAATTGCATTTGTGATTGACCTTCTATGAAGATGCTCTTTGATGCTTTTAAGAGCTCTGTTCCTTACTCTCCTTCTCCATTATTAACAATGATTCCAAATAAATATGATTGATGATCACAAATTATAAAAACAATTAGGAAGAAGGACATCTAGGAAATCTTGCTGCATGTTCTCAATATTTGTGCTTTAGAATCATTCTTTTAAAAAATCCCCCTCTCCTCCCACAGAGGGATGTTGTCCAGGCTGGTCTCAAACCCTGGATCTCACTGTCTCAAGTTCTGGGATTACAGTTATGTCCCACTGCACCTGGCAAGAATCACTCTTGAATGACTCATCATGACAGCAAATTTCCCAGACAATAATGATAAGGTGAAATCTTGAAATCAAAATAAAAAAAAAAACTTTATTTCCCCATGAAATTTTGAAGTCGTGGTGTGAAATATGCATAAAATTGATAGCCTTAATCATTTCTGAGTGTAGAATTCTGGAGCATGAAGTGCATTTACATTGGTCTGTAACCATCACAAACATCCATCTCCAGAATTTTTCATCTTGTAAGATGGCAGCTCTACTCATTAAACACTAATTTCCCATGCCCCACCACTTACTTCCCACCCCTGGTAAACACCCTTCTACTTTCTTTACAAATCTTGTTTTGTTGTGTTTTTCATGCTAGGGATGGAACCCAGGGCCTCACACATGCTAAACACGTATTACACCACTGAGCTACACCTTCAACCCCAAGTCAAATCTTCTGTACCCTTTGTTTGTTGAAAATTTCCCGCTATGATTGTGGGTTTTTCTTTTCTTTTCTTTGGCACCAGGGATTGAACTCAGGGGGCACTTGACCAGTGAGCCACATCCACAGCCCTATTTTGTGTTTTATGTAGAGACAGGGTCTCACTGAGTTGTTTAGCGCCTCGCTGTTGCTGAGGCTGGCTTTGAACTTGAGATTCTCCTGTCTCCGCCTCCCTAAGTGCTGGGTTACAGATGTGCACCACTGCGCCTGGCTTGATTGTGGGTTTTTCTTTTCCCTTCTTTCTTTGAGACAAGGTCTTGCTTTGTTGCCCAGGCTGGTCTCAAGGGCTCCTCCTGCTTAGGCTCCTGAGTAGCTGGGACTGTGAGCTCTAGCCACTGAACTTGGCCACCATCTCCTTTCTGTCTGCATAATGTTGACTACTCTAGTACCTCATATAAATGGAATCACATAATATTTGTTCTTTTGTGACTGGCTTATTTTACTTAGCATAATGTCCTGAAGGTTTATTGTTGTGGTTTGAATTTGTCCCCCCAAAGTTAATTCCCAATGCAAAGCTGTTCACAGATTGGACCTTTAAAAGGTAATTAGGTTAAGGCTGTTACTGTGGGAGTGGGTTAGTTCTGATAGGAGTGGGCTCCTGATGAAAGGATGAGTTTGGTCCCTTCTATCTTTCATGTATGTGCTTCTTCATCCTGTGATGTCTTTTGCCATGTTATGATGTAGCAAGAAGGCCCTCGCCAGATTCAGTCCATTTATTTTAGACTCCTCAGCCTCCAGAACCATGAGCCAAGTAACTTTTTTTTTTTTTGGTACTGGGGATTGAACTCAGGGGTACTTGACTACTGAGCCACATCCCCAGGCCTAATTTGTGTTTTATGTAGAGACGGGGTCTCACTGAGTTGCTTAGTGCCTCGCCGTTGCTGAGGCTGGCTTTGAACTCACGATTCTCCTGTCTCAGCCTCCCAAAGTGCACAGCTGGGATTACAGCTGTGCGCCACCGCACCCAGCCAAGTAACTCTTATTGTTTATAAATTACTTAGTTGGTGGTATTTTGTTCTAGCTACACACAATAGACTATAGCGAAGTCATGGTGCATTAGAATATTCTTCTAAGGCTGAATAATATTCTACTATATGTATATGCCACATTTTATCTGTTTGCCCATTGATGGATACTTGAATTGCTTCTATCTTTTGGTTATTGTGAATAATGCTGCTTTGAACATGGACATACAAATGTCTATCTGAGTCCTTGCTTTTGGTTCTTTCTGGTATATACCCAGAAGTGGAATAGCTAATTTTCATGTGAATTCTATGTTTAATTTTTTGAAGAATTGCCGTACTGTTTTTACAGCCATTGTACCATTTTATGTTCCTACCATGAGAGCACAAGGTTTCTAGTTTCTCCACATCTTCACCAACATTTGTCACTTTTAAAGATAGTTATCTATCCTAATGAATATGAAGAATCACGACTAGTCATGGAAATCATGTGTGTGTGCGTGTGTGTGGTGGGTGCTGGGGATTGAACCCAGGGCCTCTGGCATGCTAGATGAGTGTTCTACCACTGGGCTACACCCTCAGCCCTGAGTCATGGCAAATTTTTAATGTCAACATGTGTATAGGTTGATTATCCTCTTAAAAGACATTTAGCTTGTTTTTAGCTTTTCACTGTGGAAACAAAGCTATGATACAAAAATCTTATGAATATCTGTGATTTTGGTTGCTGGTCTTGTATTATATTACCAAAAGTTGAATTACTGGATTGAAGGTATATACATTTATAGTATTTCCTGCCATTTATACTTCAGATGTTTCTAATTCCCATATACAACCAAGAGGACCTATTGCCAATATATTTTTTATTTTTGCCAAAGTAAGTGATAGCTCATTGCTTCTATTTTATATATATATATATATATATATATATATACACTTATTTTTTTGTACTGGAGATTGAACTCAGGGGCACTTGGCCACTGAGCCACATCCCCAGCCCTATTTTGTGTTTTATGTAGAGACAGGGTCTCTCTGAGTTGCTTAGCATCTCGCCATTGCTGAGGCTGGCTTTGAACTTGTGATTCTCCTGTCTCAGCCTCCCTAAGTGCTGGGATTAAAGGCTTGTGCCATCATGCCCAGCTCCCAGCACTTTTTAAAAATATATATATTTTATTTAGAGACAAGATCTTGCTAAGTTGCTTAGCACCTCTCTAAGTTGCTGAGGCTAGATTTGAACTTTCTTTCTTTTTTTTTTTTTTTTTAAATTTAGGGGCATTTCCCTCTTTTTTTTTTTTAATATCTTTATTTTATTTATTTATTTTTATGTGGTGCTGAGGATCGAACTCAGTGCCTCATGCATGCGAGGCAAGCACTCTACCGCTGAGCCACAATCCCAGCCCTAGATTTGAACTTTCAATCCTCCTGCCTCAGAGTCCTGAGCCTCTTGGATTATAGACGCACATCATCATGCCTAACTATTTTCTGGCTTTTGAAAAGAGTTAATATCTTTTCACCTTTTTACCTCAATCTCCAATTAAATGGGTTTAAAAATTGCAGGTGAATGGCTTCCCAAGAAAAACTGAGGGATTATTACCAAAAGAATGATGAGTACTATACAGACAAAAGCAACCTTTTTTTAATCTTTTTAATTTTCTTATTTTAACATTTGATTCATCTAGAGTTTATTTTAATGCCATTGTTTTTTCATATGGTTAACTGGTTGTCACATTATTTACTGAGTAATCAGTTTTTCCTCCACTGATTTGAAATGCCACCTTTATTATATTTTAAATTGTGTACACATGATTCTTTTTGGAGTCTTTATTTGGTTCTATTGATCTCTCTGTGAGTCCTTGTTTTAATTATCATCACTTTATGGAATAGTTCAGTTGCTAATAGGAAAAACCTGCTTGTTCTTCTTTCCCCAAATTTCTTGCTATTCTTACATGCTTATTTTTCTGGAGTAGTAGCTCTCAACCTTGGCTGTGCCTGGTAATCACCAAGGGACTTTTAAAAAACACTGATACCCTCCTGCCCCTCCCAGAGGTGCCAGTTTAATTGCCGTGGGGTGGGACCTGAGAAGAGAGAGCTTTAATAGCTCCCTAGATGATATTAATGTGCTGCCAAAGTTGAGTACCATTTTGCAAGATGAACTTTAAACCATATTGTTCTAGTTCTGTTACCATTTTTGATTTGTATTGCATTGAATTATAGATTAATTTAGACCTAGGTGACATCTTTATATTACTATGCCTTTCTACTTGATCCAGTCACCTTCTTCTTCTTCTTCTTTTTTTTTTTTTGGTACCAGGGATTGAACTCAGGGGCACTCGACCCCTGAGCCAGGTCCCCAGCCCTATTTTGTGTTTTATGTAGAGACAGGGTCTCACTGAGTTGCTTTAGTGCCTCGCCATTGCTGAGGCTGGCTTTGAACTCGTGATTCCCCTAAGTGCTGGGATTACAGGCTTAAGCCATACAGTCACCTTCTTTATTTGAAAAAAATCAGAAGCTGGTTTTGGCTGATGCTATGGACTGAATTTTGTGTCCCCTGCCCCCCCTTTTTTTTGTCCTGAGACCTGAGCCCAGGGGCACTTGACTATTGAGCCACATCTCTTACCCTTTTTATTTTTTGAGACTGGCCTTGATCTTGTGATCCTCCTGCATCAGCCTCCCAAGTTGCTGGGATTATATGTGTGTGCTACCATACTTGGCAGTTTTCCTAAAATTCATATGCTAGAGCCTAAATCTCCAGTGTGGTGGTATTAGAAGATGGGGGTCCTTTGGGATGTGATTAATCAGGTCATGAGGGTGGAGCCCTCATGGGTAGGATTAGTGTTCTCCCCAGTCACCCAATCTACCAGGCACCTTGACTTTGGACTCAGCCTCCAGAACTGTGAGAAATAATTTCTATCGCTTAAGCCACCCAATTGATGATTATTTGTTCTAGCAGCTGCACTGAGATGGCTGACTTAAAGGAAAAGATAAAATGAAGGAGCTTCTGAAGGACTCGGGGTAACTCACAGTGAAGGAAAGCTGAAGACCCAGATGTGGCAATAACAAGAACTGGACCAGCTGTCGGCATCTGGAACCAGAGGAACATGTTCTTGTTTGTGTTCCTCAGTTCACCAACTCTCCATTTTGGAGATGTTTTCTTTGAATTCTGGATTCTGACAACAAATGCAGCTGTCATCGGGTGCTTGTCTACCCCTTGGTTGGACTCTGGAGACTTGGATGCTTTGAGTGACAGTCTCAACAGGTTGTACACAGTAGGGCAGGGAACCCAGAGAGCAGGAACTGGTCGCTGTTTTGGAAGCCAGAGGCTGGATATTGAGGGGGACAAGCACACATATGACAAAAATAGCATAGGTATGACAAGAAAGGCTACATGCACACCAGTGTGAGCAAGGCATTTTCTTTATTTCTATCTTCTTGGTGTTTATAGTTTTTTTAACTTGCATTTTGCTTATTTAGCTAACATCTTTTTTTAGTTCTGGATGAACTTTATTTTTATTTATTTATTTTTATATGTGATGCTGAGAATCGAACCCAGTGCCTCCCATGGAGGCACATGCTAGGCAAGTGCTCACCATGGAGCCACAGCCCCAGCCCAACTTATAAATAGTTGTGCATTTTGTTTCCATTATGACTTTTTTTCCCATGTGAAACCTGCTACATTTTGTTAAAAATGAACAGCTTCAGAATAGATCTAAAGGTATCTTTTCCAAAAAAAAAAAAAAATCCACCAAAAATTACAGTGTAAAGCACTTCCTCCTTAAATACAAACTTTGTTTTGTGATACACTGCATCAATGTTTTGCAAACACCTTGATGCAAAGGGAATTTTAAATTGCATGCTGTTAAAAGAAGAACAAAGAACAAAACCAAAAACAAACTAAGAATTGAACAAAGATGACTACAATGACATTCCAAGAAAGGAAATTTTCTTTCAACATTATGTTTTCTTTATATCCAACATGTTAGCACTCATGACTTTTGGTTTTATACATATATATAAATGTGTATGCATACATACATATATATGTGTGTGTATAAATACATTTTATATTTAAATATTTGTATTTAAATATATATATATTTGGTACTGGGGATTGAACTCAGGGGTACTTGACCAGTGAGCCACATCCTCAGCTCTATTTTGTGTTTTATGTAGAGACAGGGTCTTACAGAGTTGCTTAGCGTCTCGCCATTCCTGAGGCTGGCTTTGAACTCCTGATCCTCCTGTCTCAGCCTCCCAAGGTGCTGAGATTATAGGCATGCAACACATTGGCCAGCTTATAAATATGTTTTTAAACCTGGTTATAGGTCAGGTGCAATGGCCCACACTGTAATCCCAGGGACTTGAGGGGCTGAGGCAGGAGAATCATAGGTTTAAGCCAGCCTCATCAACTTAGTGAGGCCCTAAGTAACTTAGTGAGAATCTAAAAATAAAAGATAAAAATAGCTGGGGATGTAGCTTAGTGGCATAGTGTTCCTGGGTTCAATCCCCAGTTTAAAAGAAATTCTGGTTATTGTTATTATGTAAGAAAATGTTGTGCTTTTTATGTTCATTGACCACCTAATTGAACTCTTAATATTTCTAATACCTTTCATATCAACTTTTCCAAAATTTCAGATATAAAGTTACATTTTCTGAAAATGAAAATTTTGTCTCCTTATTACCAATATTTTATATCTTTTTTCCCCTTTTTAATTATTTATTTTGTCTAGCATTTCTTTCTTTTTTTTGTACAGGAGATGGAACCCAGGGGCGCTTAACCACTGAGCCATGTCCCCAGCCCTTTTTATATTTTAAATAGAGACCAGGTCTCACTAAGTTGCTTAGGGCCTTGTTAAGTTGCTGAGGCTGGCTTTGAACTCACAATTGTCCTGCCTTAGCCTCCTGATCCACTGGGATTATAGGAGTGTGCCACTGCACCTGGCTTGTCTAGCATTTCTACAATAAGATTCAATAATAGATTACTTTGCCTTGTTCATTGTATTCATGGAGATGGCTTTTACATTTTATTATTAAATATCATATTATATTTTTTTAGTTGACAAATTAAAATTGTGTTTGTCATGTATAATACAGTATATTGAAATTTATATACATCATAGAGTGATTAAATCAAGCTAATTAACACACATTACCTCACATACTTATCATTTTCTATGGTGAGAATACTTAAAAGCTATTGTCTTAGTGATTTTCAAGAATATAGTATGTTGTCATTAAATATAGTCAACATGTTGTGTGATAGATCTCTTGAACTTAGTTCTCTTATCTACTGAACTTTTGTATCCTTCTATCAATATTCCTCCACTATTATAAATACATAATTAATTATTTAAAATATCCATCTGGGTGTAGTGGCACATGCCTATAATCCCAGCGATGCAGGAGGCTGTGGATGAGGGATCCCAGCTTCAAGGCCAGCCTCAGCAACTCAGGGAGACCCTGTCTCAAAATAAAAAAAATAGAAGATGTGGGTCTGTGGTAGAGCATCCAAAGGTTCAATCCTTGGTACCATGCCTCCGGCCCTACCACCTGCTAAGTTAAGTCTAGATAAGATAGGACCTGAGGCAACAATCTAGCTTGCTCTCTTTGGTTTTAGGGTCCACACGGGTGGGCAGCAAAGCTCATCTGGTTAAATGAGGCTGCATGTTAATGCTTTCTTCAGACTGTGAGGAAAAAGCTTCACCTCAGTTCTAGTGATGGAAAAACAAACTTTCATTTAAGTTGGAATATTTATTAAGACAATTGTAAACTTACATGCAGTTATAAAAATAAAAGAGGATCCTATGTACCCTTTTTTCCCTATGTACACTTTGCCCAGCTTTTCTCAATGGTCATATTTTGCAAAATAAGAGTATATCACAACTAGGCTGGGCACAGTGGTGCATGCCTGTAATCTCAGAGGCTCAGACGGCTGAAGCAGGAGGATCGTGAGTTCCAGCAACTTAGTGAGGCCCTAAGCAAATCAGCAAGACCCTGTTTCTAAATAAAATACAAAAAAGGGCTGAGGATATGGCTCAGTAGTTAAGTGTCCCTGTGTTCAATCCCCAGTACTAAAAAAAAAAAAGTATATCACAACTAGCGTGTTGACATTAATCGATCAATCTTTTAAAAAAATTCTTATCTTTTTTATTAAAATTAAATGCAATTTTTTTCTTTTTTAAAAAATTTATTTATTTACTTATGTGGTGCTAGGATTGAACCCAGTGCCTCACGCATGCTAGGCAAGTGCTCTACCACTGAGCCACAACCCAGCTCCATAGTGTCTTGTAAAAATTAATATTTTAATTCACAAATTATAATTATATACATTTATGGAGTACAATATGATATTTTGATATATGTTTACAACATAGAGTGATTATATCAAACTAAATGAGAGTATCATATCCATCACCTCAATTACTTGCCATTTTTGGTGGTAAAACATTGAAAATTTGTTCTTAGTTATTTTGTTTTGTTTTGTTGGTTCTGGGGATTGAACCAATGGCACTTAACCACTGAGCCACACCCCCAGCCCTTTTTATTTTTTATTTTGAGATACGGTCTCGCTAAATTGCTAGGGCTGACTTTGTACTTGTGATCTTCTTCCCTCAGCATCCTGAGTCTCTGGGATTTCAGGCATGCACAATGCACCTGGCTGTTCTTAGGTATTTTGAAATATACAATACATTAGCATTGACTATACTCAAAACTTCTTCTCTCATCTATCTGAAACTTTGTACCCTTTGACTACCAACTTCCCATGCTCTCCCTCTTCTACCAATCCACCAGTAGTATTTACATTTCCTCAGTTTTACTTGCATTCATTGGTGTGTGTATATCTATATATTTAGTTCTACGCATGTAAACATTTTTTTTTTCAGTGCTGAAAATGGAACCCAGGGCCTTGTGCATGCCAGGCAAGCACTCAACCACTGAGCTATATCTCAACTCCTTTGTACAATTTTATCACATGTATAGGTTTGGGTATCTACCTTTACAATCAAGATGCAAAATAGTCTCATCATCACAAAGATGGCTTATGTTTCCCTTTTATAACCACCCCCACCTCCCTCCTTCCCCATCCCAGTCTGTAACCCTTGGCAACCATTTACTTATCTGTACTCCATTTCTAAAATGTTATCCTTTCAAAATGTGATATAATTGGAATCACACAGTCTGTAACCTTTTGGGATTTATTTTTTCTTGCAAACAGAAATCTCTGGAGATCTGTTCAAATTGCTGCATATTTCAATAGCTTATTCCCTTTTATTGCTGAGTAATATTCCATGGTAGATATGTGTTTCCAATTGTTTTTGCAAAATGAACCTTTTACACCAAGGCTAGAGACCAACCCTTGAGAGATTATTTTAGGAGAACAGCTTGCCAGTTCAATGCCTTTGGTCTGCGACCAGAGCACTTAGTAAACACATCTCACTCAATTAAAAAAAAACTAAAGAATTCTGGGTATGGCGGCACATGTGTAATCCCAGCAGCTTGGGAGATTGGGGCAGGAGGATTGTGAGTTCAAAACCAGCCTCAGCAACTCAGTGAGGCCCTGAGCAACTCAGTGAGACCCTGTTTGTAAATAAAATACAAAGATAGGCTGGAGATATGGCCCGGTGGGTAAGCATCCCTGGGTTCAATCCTGGGTAACAAAAACAAAAAAAATATAAAGAGCAAAGGTTGTTTATTTTGTGTTGTACCTCCAACTGAAACTATTCTGGGATCCTGGAAAACCCAGTTTTCGGATTGAGAAGTAGTCATCAAACTGAAGCCACAGCAGAAGACTGAAGCTTGATAGGTTGTCTTGGTTCAATGCCTAGATAAGAGGAAAAGGAAAGATATCATCTCAACTTCCTAGACCATCTGGATCAGTTTTCACTTCAGAGAAGAAGGAACTGCTGTTCCAGGAGAGTTTAAGTGCCTTGCTTGAGGGCAGTCAGCTATTTTTTCCTGAGCCAATGTTACAGTCCTCTGGCCCCTTGAATAAATGGCTCAGTTTAATATTTTTTTTTGCAAATGGAGTCCTGGCCTTTTAGCGTGATTGAAACTGTTCAACCAACTTGGAGCTTGGGGGTCGGGGGAGGGCTTGGTACTGCCTCACCTCACTGTGCCACCTCTGACATTCAACTTGGCCTTACTTGGTCTTCTTGCTGTTTCTTCCTAGAAGTTTCTATTGCAATATATGCTCTGTGAGCCCAGTGATAGCTAGTCACAGTTTGCTAAGTGGATAAGCTTTAACCTCGGGCTTTGAAGTGTGCCAGACTAAAAATTTGGACTTAAATTCCTAGACTAAGACTTCTGAATTTTTTTTTTTTTGGTACTAGAGATTGAACTCAGGAGTACTCGACCACTGAGCCACATCCCCAGTCCTATTTTGTGTTTTACGTAGAGACATGGTCTCACTGAGTTGCTTAGTGCCTTGCTGTGGCTGAGGCTGGCTTTGAACTCACGATTCTCCTGTCTCAGCCTCCCAAAGTGCTGGCATTACAGGCTTGCACCACCGCGCCTGGCTGAATATTTTGTTTTAACCTTTATTTATAGATATAGGATGGCATGTTTTATATATATGTTATTCGCAATCCAACCATTCATAGTTACATTATGAGTAGTTATTTAAACTGCTGACCTCTGTGTAATCCTGTAAAAATTCAGAACATTTCTGAAATTTGCAAATAAAATTAAACACGGCAATGAACATAGATAGCAATGCAGTGTCTCTTTCCTCTAAGGAAGTGAAGCCAGCTCTCTACCACATCGAAGGAATACCTCTGGGATAGACGTGGGAGATAAAAAAGATGAAAAACAGCTCCATGCCCACCACTGTGTTGCACACGTGTCCCATGTTACTTCTGTTAATACACATGAGAGACTTTAGGGTTAAGCAGTTCTGCCAGGAGTAGTAAGTGTTGGAACCGAATTCCCAGCCCAGGTCTGGCCTGCTCCAAAAAGCTCCTGCTTTTCACCACCAGTCTATGTTGCCCTCCAGGAGACACACTCTGCAGGAGGCCACAATCCAGAAGAAATGGTCTCTGCATTCTTGAGAGTCAGTTACACATTATATTAGCTAGAAGTCTCTTAGTTGCCAGGAGCAGACACTGGGCTGGAACAGGTTTAAGCAAAACAGGCTCACTCCCATGAAAAGCAAGGCAGGGATGTGGCTGGGGCTGTCTAGCAGGGCTCCTGCTGCCAGCCCTGTCTCCCAGTTCTGCATGTCGGCGGCCTCCTCTTCTCAGAGGCCCCTCCTTCCCACAGCGGGAGACTTGGCCGCCAGTACCTCCACAATTGCAGGGACCCATCTGAGACCCAAGCAGCAGAGAGTTCTTTCCAAACTCAGCTGCAGTTGGATAAAGTCTGGGGGCAGTACTGATGGGTCTGCCTTGGATCATGTTCCCATCTCTGGCCTGAGCCCTGACAGTAGAGATATGCAGATTGGATAACCAAGTCACATGTATACCTCTGGTTTGGGGACACAGCTGGTTCTCAGAGAAGGTGGGAAGAGAGGTAGGGTGAACAAAGACCATGAACAGGTGCATCAAGTGGTGTGAGTAAGGCTTTGGCTTTGATCCACAGTAAATACTTTGGATGATACGCACGTTTGGTTTTCAGATGGTGGATACTGTGGATCTTGTTATAGATAAGAAAGTCTTAGATTTTAGGGAAGCTGCCTGGTGGCCCTGATGGAGTCTCACTGGAGGACAACACCTCCACAGGACCCTGTGCTTCAAACTCACTTTCTGTAATACTTGCTTTGCTTATCAGCTTAGGGGGATTCCTACCCATCAAACATACTTATCCAGGCTACTGTGACTACCAATGAATTCACAGTAAAGAAAATAAACCTCTAGTCACCAGACCCTTTATACTTAACTCTAAGCTGACCAGTATGACCAATTCATCAGAACTAAGCAAGCATGGTGGCAGGTGCCTGTAATTGTATCCTGAAATCCCAGCAACTCAGGAGGCTGAGGCAGGAGGATTACAAGTTTGAGGCCAGTTTTGGCAACTTAGGGAGGCCCTAAGCAATTTAGTGAGATCCTATCTCAGAAAAAAAAGAAAAGAAAAGAAAAATAAAACAAAAAAAGGGCTGGGGCTTGGGTTCTACTCCCAGCATCGCAAAACACCCCAAACAACAACAAAAAATCCCCACTATTTACCCTTAGATTTCCAAATGACATGTTTATGCTGATATTTTCTTTTTTGGTACTGGGGGTTGAACACAGGGGTGCTTGACCACTGAATGACATCCATAGCCCTTTCTTTTTTTGGGGGGGGAGTGGTACTGGGGATTAAACTCAGAGGGGCAACTCAACCAATGAGCCATATCCCCAGTCCTATTTTGTGTTTTATTTAGAGACAAGGTCTGACTGAGTTGCTTAGTGCCTCACTTTTGTTGAGGTTGGCTTTAAACTCACGATCCTCCTACCTCAGCCTCCTGAGCTGCTGGGATTACAGGTATGTGCTACAGCGCCTGGCAGCCCTTTTTAAATTTTTTTTTTTTTTTTATTGTGAGATAGTGTCTCCCTAAGTTGCCAAGGCTGGCTTCAAACTTGGATTCTCATGCTTCAGCCTCCTGAATCACTGGGATTATAGCGGTGTGCTACCATGCCCAGCCATACTGTTATTTCTTGGTATTTGAATTTTGGATCTGTATTGACTTCCTTCTATAGAAGAGATCTTAGCTCTTTTACAGTTTATGTTTACATCTTATAATTCCTGTCAATCTGCCCTCTCAGAGAATTAACATACACTTTCTTTGTTGAATCATTACTTAGTGTTTATATTACTACAGCTATAAGAACGTTATATGCAAGCAGTAAATATAGCAGTTCTTTCCTGTACATTTTAAAAAATTATAGAGAATTAGTAGCTTATATAATTCAGTAGTATTTTTTTAAAGGTACATGGGAGATAACAATTTTAAAACTGTAGGAGGTTTGAACATTTCTATTTTCTACATCACGCCTGATTGATAGAAATTCTGGGTACAATTTTAGCTTGGGAAAGAATTTCCCTTCAAATGGCAAAGGGACCCTTCTAGGTCCCAAAAAAGTCTGTTGTCACTCTAACTCCTGATTCATTGTGTGTGACTTGTTCATTTGTTTGCTCTTCTTTAGAAGATTTTAGAATTATCTTGTTATCTTTGGCACGATATGGGATATATATGTATATTTCGAATAAATAATACATTCACATTGTTCAAAATTCAAATGTGTATAAAAGGGTATGAAGTAAAAATCTTTCTCCCCTTCTTATTCTCTAGTAATCTAGTCTCCTTCCCAAAGGCAATTGGTATCAAGTATTTCTGAGGCAAACCTTCCAGAGGTATTCTATGTATAAAAGCAAAAGAAAAAAGCATATATATACACATATGTAATTTTAATACAAATGGTAACATATGAAGACTGGTTGTATTTTCCAAAGATAGTTCCTTTGACATATTCTGTTCTACCTTTTCTATTGCATTATGAAATTAATACTTTTCCCATTAAGCAATGATGCCCATGTCTCTCTCTCCTCCCCATAATAGAAGGACTACAATAGAATATAGTGATAGGGACCCTTTGCCAGTTTCTTGCCTCTTGGGATATTTGCTCCTGAAATCCAACTGCGTTCTGTGGGGAAGGCCAGGACACAGGAAGGAGTTATAATAGGTGATTTGATTGATAGCACCAGCTGAAGTCCTGGCCAATAGCCAGCATTAATTACCAGATGTGGGTGAAATACCAGGTCACATCAGCCTGTGTCAAGTCACTTCCACGTCTTTATAATCGAGGTTCCAAACATGGCAAACAAAACAAAACAAAACAAAAAAACCAAAACTGCTCACTGTGGCTCATTAGAAAATCCTGACCTACAGAATTTGTAAGCATAACTAAATGGATGTTTTATGATTTCCAATGGTTTCTTAACAAAAGATAATACACATATTATAAATCATGTTGTGTACTGTTTTTTTTTTTTTTTTTTTTTTGGTACTGAGGATTGAACTCAGAGGTACTCGACCACTGAGCCACATCTCCAGCCCTATTTTGTGTTTTATGTAGAGACAGGGTCTCACTGAGTTGCTCAGCACCTCGCCATTGCTGAGGCTGGCTTTGAACTTGCCATTCTCCTATCTCAGCCTCCCAAAGTGCTGGGATTACAAGTGTGTGCCACCGCATCCAGCTTGTGCTTTGTTTTTCAAACACATCTATTTTATATTTCAGTTCATAAGTATGTAAACCTCACTGTTTTGTTCTTGTATATATATACATGTGTATATATACACATATTTATATATAAATACAAAGTATTTATATATTTACCTATATATTCTATATTTACACATAAAATATATATTCTAATTTTTTTTTGTACTGAGGATTGAACCCGGGTGGCACTCAACCACTGAGCAATATCTCCAGCCCTTTATTTTATTTTTTATTTAGAGACAGGGTCTCTCTAAGTTGCTTAGGGCCTCGCTAAGTTGCTGAGGCTGGCTTTGGATCTGTGATCCTCCTGCCTCAGCTTCCTGAGCTGCTGGGATTACAGATGTGCATGGCTGTTCCTGGATCTAATGTATTTAACCTGTCTTGTACTATACATATTGTAGAGAATAATCTTTTGTGTAAGTAATCTCACTTGTGGGAATGTACTAAAAGGAAAAAAAAAATTGGAAGTGAAATTTCCAGCTAAAAAGTAGACACAACTGTATTTTTGTTAGATTTGGCCAAATTGCCCACCACTGAGGTTATGCCAATTTACACTCCTATAGAAGAGTGATTATTCCTCATATTCTTGCCAATACAGATACTATTCATTTTTATATCTATAAAAATTGTTAATCTTATAGGCTAAAATGTGCCTGGGAAATTTAATTTGTATTTCTTTCCTTATGGGTGGAGTTGGTCACCTTTTCATACTTTGAGGGCCATTTAAAATTTATTTTATATGATCTTTGGGAAGTTTTTCTATTAGGGTGTTAGCCTTTGTTATTTGTAGAAGTTCTTTATCTTTTAGAGAGAATACTACTTTTTTCCTAAGATAAGCCACAAATTATTTATTCCCACTTTGATGTTCTACTGTTACCTTTTGCTTCTGACTATCTCTTTTTTTTTTTAAATATTTTTTTAGTTGTTGATGGATCTTTATTTTATTACTTTATTATTTCTATGTGGTGCTGAGGATTGAACCCAGTGCCTCATGCATGCTAGGCAAGCACTCTACCACTGAACTACAGCCCCAGCCCCTTTCTGACTATCTTTGATGATTGAAATTTTATGATAACATGCCATGGGCCCATCAATTGTAAACTATTTTAGTTCTAATAAATATTGTTCTTTCTTTAAAGATTTCTTCTTTTTAACCCCCTGGAATATCTATTAGTTGGATTGTATAGACCTTGGGTTGACCCTCTGATTTTCTTATCTTTTTTTCATATTTCCCATTGTTACTAGAAAATATATTAAACTTTATCTTCTAATTTGTCTATTAGTGTCTTTTCAGTTTTGAAATAATATTTTAAATTTCTAAGAGTGATTTCTTGTTTTTAATTGTTCTTTTTCATAGCATTTGTTTTTAATTTGTGAAGGAACTACATTTTGCATTTATCTGAAGATTTCTTACACTGGCTTTGGGGTACAGAAATGTTCATTTTATTATAGTTCTTTAATCTGTTTCTGTTTTTAAGCTTTATATTTAAAAAAACTTTTTTAAAAAAAGAATTAAATGCACTATACTTTCACTACAAGAGTGACTCCCCTCCCCCCACCCTTATTTCAGTGTTTCTTTAAATAGCTGCAGTTTTCTAACTTCTTATTTTCAGGTGGTCACTGAATTTCCCTTTGCCCACATGAGATCATGTTCTTTTGATCCTTTAGTGACATCTCAAGGCCTGTCCACTTACTTCTTCGACTTGTGACACAGTTAATAAGCCAGCTAGAGATATAAACATCCCAAATTGGAGTGTACCAGCCACACCATCTCTACTCCATCACCTTGTTAAATGCCCCACAAGGAAGCCACTTGTTTTTAACCCTGATTTTGACCTCTCTCTGGTTCACTACCTTAATTCTCTATAAGTGATTTGGCCAGAAGAATATACACTTAAAAATGTTTATTGAACATAAAAAATGTTTATGTTTATTCAAATCATAGAATGTATTTTCTGGATATGCTTCTCAATACTTGTATATCATTTTCCTTTCTCAATTCAGTAAGCACTTATGGAAGATGTATGCACAAAGAATGTCAAGTGTAGGGTATTTTAGGGAATAATAAATGTATTAGGGTTAAGGGCCATTGTTTTCTTTTCCAAAAATTTGTATTGATGCATTATAGTTGTACATAATGGTGGGAGGGCCATTGTTTTGAGATCTTTGTTGTTTTCATTAAGACAGGTTTATTGCTGCACACTCTTGTAATCCCAGAGACTTGGGGGTACTGAGGCAGGAGGATTGCCAGTTTGAGGCCAGTCTCAGCAACTTAAAGAGACCCTGTCTCAAAATTTAAAAATTTAAAGGGCTGGGGACATAGCTGAGTGGTAAAGCACCTCTGGGTTCAATCCTCAGTACAAAAACAAACAACAAACAAAAAACAAAACAAAACATCCTCCCCCCAAAAAACCAAAAACAAAAAAGAAGACTCTTATTAGAGTCTATATGTACCTGATTTTAAGAATAACAAGGAAAGCATGAAATTTCTTATTAAATTTTCATGATCATCAGGTTAGGTTTCTCTCATAGAATAGTAAGCTTATAATGTTTATGAGCTTTAGTTAATCAGAATCTTGGGGAAAATGTTTGACTGACATCTACTCCATTTCAACTGAGATAACTTCTTTTACAAAGAAATGTTCCAATTAGAGTGTTTGCTTCTTGAAAGAGCCTGAATGCCAAGTCTTTTTTTCAGAGTAAGAAAAACTTGTGCACATCAATATACCTGGACCCAATTAATATTTATTAACAGGTATAACAAATATTTATTTGTGACACATGGCCCCCTCTGACTTCAAAATGGTTATGATTAAAAATCATATGGTTTAATATAATCATTATAAGGAAAATAAAACATTAAATCCTGAATAGAAGGAAGAAGAAATAAATAGAACAAAAATGCAGGCTAATGTTCTTATCCTGAGTCGTCTATAAATTTGGCTATGGGTTTCCTGGTAGTTAACAAATAAAGGCAGAGGTTATTGGTTATGGAATTCTTTCTTTTTTTAACTATTAAAAAAGTTTACTTGGGGCTGGGATTGTAGCTCAGTGGTAGAGTGCTTGCCTTGCATGTGTGAGGCACTGGGTTCTATCCTCAGCACCACATAAAAATAAATAAATAAAGATATTGTGTCCATCTACAACTAAAAAAATATTAAAAAAAAGTTTACTTAACAAACAGTTCAATAAGAATATGGACATGACCTAGTAAAACAGGCTCTTTGGAGAGGGGACATAGATTTTTCTGCTGATTAGTCATGATTTATATTCATTCCAATGTGATGTGATGATACTATTTCCTTGTATTACACTCTCCAATATTGTTCTGTTGCCCACGAGTTGCCATCTCCACATATTCATGTCATAAGATTCACAAATCTCATGCAATGTTCCTTGGACATGTCTGCCACCATTTACTTTCAATGACAATTAAAATAGTCTCCTCTGCAGACTCAGAACTGCTTTGAAATGGAATTGGCTGCCTCCTTCATGCGACCATGGACAGTTAAAGAATTCTTGACATAGATTAAAAAGGGATCATTTCCTGGGGACAAAACATTTTATGTTTTAAAAATATTTCAGTTTAAAAATGATTGTTAGATAATTATACAAGAAAAATTGAGCCACATATTTAACAATGGCTTTTGAAAGATAAATATTATTCATATAGGTAATTTACATATTTTTCTTCAATAAAAATCTACAATATGGTATTTAGATTTTGCAGAGGAAAGTTTCTTTGTGGGTTGGAGATGGACCAGTCTGGATCTTTACAGAAAAGACAAGGTGTTTTGAATTGATACTCTTTACAAAGCTGTGTGGGGGTGTAGGGATAGCACAGTACTGTAAGACTAGTAACTGTTATCTTCCTAGACTTCAAAGGGATGGGAGAAAGGACTGTTACTAGGATGAATCTTGGAGACAGAGGCTGGGCAGAGAAGGCTGGCTAACAGAAGTGGTGAACTTCAGTCAAGAGATGAGCCCAGCCTGAAGCAGCCCCACAGACAGCCAGGGAAATAAAGACCTTGAATACCCCACCACTTCCTCTGGTCCATGCTGGTGCTCTTCAGAGACTGACTTCAATTAGACATCAAGGGCAGGCACAGTGAACCTCTTGCTTGTTAGCTGGCTGGTGCACAGAAAGGGCAAAGAAGGTTTGTGGAAGCATCCTGCCAAGAGGACATATTGGAGACTTGGAGAACTTTGTAAAATTTACTCCCCACCCAGATTTTGATAAGCATCTCTTCTCTGGGTGGAGCAGAAAGAGACATGCCTTCCTGCCTTTCCCACTCCCACTTGGTAGAGAATCATTGCAGTGTGATGAGTACTGGTCATCGTGTTAGCTGAGTGTAAGGAAAAAAAAGTGGAGAAACAGTGATCCAGAAGAGAGATAACTCTATTTCTCTTAAATATGTTCTTCTCTCAAATGGATTTTAGATTGGAGCTGAGTCACAGACTGGGAATGGAGAAGTTTGATGCAGAACTGGAAGACAGTCCCTAAGCTTGGAATATCAGATGAGTTATGAGTCATTGTATACAGGAAAGTAATATAACCCTTGGGGAAAATAGGTTACTTTCCCATGGCCTGTGGGGAAATTTCACCCTATCTAGAGATAGCTACTCTGATAGGGGTCCCTGAATACAATGTCTAGTGATGTGACATAAAAATATTACTTTGATTGCTCCTAGGCAAGACCTCTCTAAGCCCAGACAGCTTAAAATCTGTTTGTCCCTGTAGCAGCAACAATTATAATCATAGCCAGGCATATAAAGCCAACTGTATTGCCAATGAAGCCATTTAAAATATTGGAAACTATATTCTAGAATTTATGGAATCTCTGGCCTAATCCCCAATATTATGTGTTTTCTTCAACTTGAAAAATCCACCATTTTAAAATGAAAATCAAGTCAAGTAAAAAATATAAAGTTTTAAATATTTTATATAAAAGTTTATATAAATCAAAACATTTCTATTTCTTCTTGCACCAAAACATAAATATTTTTCAAATTTAATCATCTGAAAGGAAGACTTTTCGGTTCTAGTACAGCAATGAGGAATGAATGGAAATTGTTGAATTTATGTTCTGTATTGTACTTTTATGCTGATAGGAAAAGAAGTGACTGGTTGAGAAAGTTATTACCTTCTGTGTGTATTGAAACAACACTTGAAGGCAACTGATTTTAGATAAGACAAAATAATCAGTATAGCCTGTGATGTTACTTTAGTTTAAATCCAGACTGCCCCAAAGCTCAAACAGAGATATAGAGCGAGAGTAGGATGAATGCTTTCACTGAAGTCCTAACTTCAAATATTGTGAGGGTCTTGAGAGGTTATCCAGTCTCTTCAAAGCCTTTGGCAGGATTACAGTTGAATCAGCTCAGGCAGATGGCAATCCATTCTATTTCTAAAACTGCCCATTTAGGAAATTTGATATCAGTCTTGCCACAGTCTTTTCTATAACCTCACTTTTCTTTTAAGTCCGCAGGGGATATATACATATAATAATGAAGAGCATATGGCAATTTGCATATGCCTGCCATCCTGAAGATGATATGTCAACAATACCAAATCATAAACCAATCCCTATTCCTTCCTCATTCAGTCTTACCCATCCTCTGCCTCCCCCAGTAGCCTTCCCTTGTCTCTTTGCCACTTTTGATTTCCTCTTTTCTCCACTTATTCAGAGATGTTGGGAGGTTTTGTATGTGGATGTTTGTATATGCATATCTATGTCTGAATTGGGTCAAAAATATGTGCATTTAAAAAAAATTTTTTTTAATGCCTCAGGATACTCAATGCCCTAGGAATAGAAAAAGTAGTCAGGCCTTAGCCCACAGGAGTGTTGTCAGCACCCTGGACAGGGGCCCATGAAGCAAGGCAAGCATTTTAGGGAGGGCACCGCTTTCCAAGAGAATGTGTTAATGACTTGTAATATGTTGGAGGGTCTTCAACAACTCATCCCCCTTCTCTTTCTAGCCTTCTGTTTTTCGAGGTAGATGACTTTAATTGATTCAACTTTACAGTGCGGGCGCAAGAGCCCACATTTCAGTAATCTATGAGATGGTGGGGTGTAGCCGGGCGGAAGCTGACAGGAGGCAGACCCGCATTGGCCCACTGAGGTTAATTCATCACCTGGTGCTGGGGCTCAAGGCCTACGTACAAAAGGCAATAGAAAACAAGGGGGACTGTGGAGAGGTCACTTCTCCGTCTCCTCTCTTGCAGATGCCCCAGTTAAATATTTCACAAAGGATTAGTGCCCTTCAACAGTGTGAAAATACGTCATTATGTCATTCTGTATGCCTCCTCTTTTCTGCTTCAAAATCCATCAAAAATTAGCTCTGCAGCCTCATTTAAGTCATCTAAAAATCTGTAGCTAATTTATGGGAAAAAATTTTAAGTGCACACATTTTTTGACCAAACAACTGAAATATAGAAATGATCTAACAGGTATATTTGTCAGGTACAAATGACACACAGATAAGATAACTCATTAAAAAATCAGAAGCAAATTAAAAATCCATCCATATAAAATTGTTTAAACAAATTACAAATGGGCTGGGGGACCTAGGTGTCCATCAATGGATGAATGGATAAAGAAAATGTGGTATATAAACACAATGGAGTTTTAAAAAATTTTATTTTGTTCTTTTTATATATAAATGACAGTAGAATGTATTTTGGCATATTATACGTACATGGAATATGACTTATTCTAATTAGGATCCTATTCTTGTGGTTGTATATGATGCAGAGTGACCTGGTCATGTATTCAAGTGCAAGGCCAGGAAAGTTATGTCCAATTAACTTTATTGCCCTTCCTATTTTCCTCTCCTCTCCCTTTCCTTCATTGTCCTTTGTCTAATTCAATGTACTTCTGTTCTTCCCATCCCTACCCTCCCTTGTTGTGGGTTAGCATCCACATATCAGAGAGAACATTTGGCTCTTGGTTTTTTGGGACTAGCTTATTTCACTTAGCACAATAGTCTTCAGTTCCATTCATTTACCTGCAAAAGTCACAAAGTCATTCTTTTTTATGGATGAGTAATATTTCATTGTGTATATATACCAAAATTTCCTTTATCCATTCATCTGTTGAGAGGTACCTAGGTTGGTTCCATAGCTTAGCTATTGTGAATTGAGCTGCTATAAACATTGATGTGACTGTGTCACTGTAGTATATTGTTTTAAAGTCCCTTGGGTATAAGCCAAGGAGTGAGATAACTGGATCAAATTGTGGTTCCATTCCAAGTTTTCTGAGGGATCCTCATACTGCTTTCCAGAGTGGTTGCACCAATTTGCAGTCCAACTACAATGTATGAGAGTAACTTTCTCCTCACATCCTCGCCAACATTTATTGTTGCTTGTATTCTTGATCATGACCATTCTGACTGGAGTGAGATGGAATCTCAGTGTAGTTTTAATTTGATTACTCTTAATTGCTCGAGACGTTAAACATTTTTTCTTTTTCTTTTTTTTTTTACTATTTTTATTTTTTTAATTGAATTATTTTATTTAAATGGGTTTCAAGTCATAGTAATATACAGAGCTCAATTTTTCCATTTCTCTGGTTGCAAACCAGATAGAGTCACACCATTTGTGTCTTCATACATGCACCTAGGGGATTCTTGATTTTACTTTTAGCACTTTAGGAATCTTATTGAGGAATTTGGTTTCTAAGCCAACATGATGAAGATTTGGGCCTACATTTTCTTCTATAAAGCACAAGGTCTCTGGTCTAATGCCTAGGTCCTTGATGCACTTTGAGTTGAGTTTTGTGCAGGATCACAATGGAGTTTTATTCAACCCTAAAGAATGAAATTATGTCAATGGCTGAGAACTTGAGACCAATATGTTAAGTGAAATGAGCCAAACTCAAAAGGTCAAGTGTCAGTGTTTTCTCTCATATATGGAAGCTAGAGAAGAAAAAGGAAAAGAAAGGGGAAGTGAGAAGGGATCTCATAAAAATCATAAGGATATCTGTAGAGGAAAGGGACAAGAGGCTGGGAAGAGGGGAAGGAAGGAGGAAGGGCTGGGGAATGATATTGGCCAAATTATATTGTTATATTGTGCTCATGTACCGATATGTAACAACAAATCTTTATGTATAACTATAAAACACCAATAAAAAATGTAGAAATAAAAGAAAAAAGGTCTGGGGATATAGTTTAGTGGTAGAATGCACAAGGCCCTGAGTTTAATCCCCAGCAACACACCCACCCCCACATATACAAGAAATGAATTATAAGTGTATGCATCAACTAGTATGAAATCATAAGCAAAAGGAAGTTTATCACATACTGATATGAAAGGTCTCCTGGACATATCAATAAGAGCAATGAGAGTCAGGTTCAGAACAATGACTATATTAAAATATTTTTGTAAAAAGAAGGAAAATCATATCTAACTTGCATAAAATACAATATTCCCTGGAGTATATGCAGGAAATAGGGAGTAGCCATTGCTTCTAGGAAGGGAAACAGGGAGGATGGAGGTGAGAAGTGAAAGGGAATTTTTCACTGTATATATAAAGCTATACTTTTTGAATTTTAACTAGTATCAACTATCTAAAAATGAATAAATGAGGGTTGGTGAATATAGCTCAGTGATAGAGTATTTGCTTATCATGTATGAAGCCCTGTGAAGCCCTGGCTTTGATTCCCAGCACTAAAAAACAACAAAAACAATATTGAATGAAAAATCACATGAATTACCTGTGACTCAGTCTCCATATAACCCTACTCCTTTGATCATCCTGGGAATCAAATAGAGTTATGTATGTAAAGGTGCCTTGAAAAACAAACGTTTTTCACATACAATGCTTATTTCTAATATTTTAGTAATGTATGGACACTCTTTTTTTTTCTTCCCTTTTTTATTAATCTTTAAAACACTGGGGATTGAACCCAGGACCTGGTGCATGCCAGGTGAGTGCTTTCCCATGGGGCTACATCCCTAGCCCATATGTGGGAACTCCTTTTTTTTGGTACCAGGGATTGAACCCAGAGGCGCCTAACCACCAAGCCGCATCCCCTGGCCCTTTTATTTTTTATTTTGAGACTGGGTCTCATTGAGTTGGTTAAGTCCTTGCTAAGTTGCTGAGGCTGGCTTTGAACTTGTGATCCTCCTGCCTCAGCTTCCTGATCCACTGGGATTACAGGTATATGCCACCATTCCTGGCCCATGTGTGGACACTCTTAAGTTCTCCTTGTCCTTCATAAACTTTGGAGTTTAGAACAGAATATTATATGGAAATAATGATAATAAAGAGTAAATTAAATATTTGTGGAGTATTTAGAGTTTATTATTGTAGCATGGCTCTTATGCAAAAGGAACTTCATGCTATGCTACCTATTGCTCCCTTTCTCTTCATGTGGCTTAGTATAATTTTTGTCCTTTGGTAACCAGTGCTTCATAGCTGCCTTGAAAGAAGGAGAAGTGTGCTCAGGATGGCTGAGGGAAGGGCCCAGTGAAAATAGTTAGTAACTTGTAGAAAACTGCAGTGTCTGAGAAAAGAAGGGAAAACAGCTGGGGCATTAAAATGCTGGAGTACTGAAGTAAAACAGAGACACTGGAGTAAAAATTTCTTTGTTTAATATAGAAGTACTATAGCTTCTGGGAAAAAAATCCTTTGGGTCCTGTTGCAATATAGTAAAACAAACACACAAAACACTAGTTTAGATGGGGTTCTTGTCAGCCGTATAGGAAAGGAAGTTGGAAAGATAGTAGAACTTAATATCTCAAAGGGTCGTATAAAAAAAAAGAATCCAGCTTTTCAGATTCCAAGGGGTGCCCTCAGACCATCCCACACCTCGTTAACACATGAACAAGTGTGAGACTTGGAACCTCTGTGGGGACTTTTGGCCTAGCCTAGTAAGAAAAATGATGAGAGATTTGTAGGTCTCTGTGAAGTGGACCACAGTGTGATTAATATAAGGATGAAACAGAGCACCTCAGTTTCTACCAAAGGAGAAGACTATATAAGAGGAAAATAAACTCACAATATCATTTCTATTTTTTCCCATAATAAATAGTTTTTCCTTTGCACAGTTTATGCCAAAAATTTTAATTTATTTTCTGAATGTCTTTTTTCCTTCTCCCTCTTTTCTCCTTCCCTCCTCTTGGGACTCTTCCTCTTCCTCACCTGCTCCTTTCTCCTCTCCTCTTGTCTGTCTTCTGTAGTAGGAGATGGCAAACTTTTTCCCTGAAGGGCCAGAGGCTTAAGTATTTTAGGCCCTGAAAGTCAAAGTGTCTCTGTTGCAAGTATTTAAATACGTTCCTCATAGTGCAAAGCAAATCAAAGACAAATGGGTGCAACCATGATCCTTGACACTTTATTTACAGGGTATGGGCCAAATTTGGCCCTGGGGCCATGGTTTATTTGCTCTTGTTCTATGTTGTAATAGTTTAAATAAAGTTTACAGGGCTGAGGTTGTGGCTCAGTGGCAGAGCGCTTGCCTCGCATGTGTGAGGCACTGGTTCGATCCTCAGCACTACATAAAAATAAATAAAACAAAATAAAGACACTGTGTCCATGTATAACTAAAGAATATTTTTAAAAAATAACGTTCACAGAAGAGATATAATTTTCACTAAGTGGTTTGGGACAACCAGGGAGCTATCTGAAAGAAAAGAAATTTATATGCATACCTCAGACTTCTTCAAAAAGCTCAAAGATTTAGTGATAAAGTTAAGGAATAATGATAATAGAAAAGAACATAGGAAAATGATTTTAATACCTCAAAATAGGGCAAAACCTTTTTATTAAATAAAATTATGTTTAAAATGATATATTCAACTACACTAAAATGTTTACATAGAAACTACTATAAACTAAGTCATAAGACAAATGACAGGCTGGAAAATATTTGGAATTCATGTCACAAGTAATGGAATAACCTTCTTAATATATTGATTCCTACAAATCAATAAGGAAAATAAACAACCAACCAATAGTATTGTGGAAAAATGTTATGACTACAGTCCACAGAAAAGAAAATGCACATAATTGTTAAATATTTCTGAAAGTTTTAATTGACACATAATATTTGTACATATTGAGAGGGTACAGTATGATACTTCAATATGAGTACATAATATGTAGTAATGACCAAGTCAGGGTTATTGGCATTTCAATCTCCTCAAATATTTATCATTTCTCTGTGTTGGGAAGCTTCAGATTCTTCTAGTTATTTTGGGATATATAACAAATTGGTGTGGACTATAGTTACCCCACTGTATTATGAAGTACTAGAATGAATTCCTTTGATTTTACTGTATTTTGGTACCTGTTATCTAACCTTTACCTATCTCTCCTCCCTTCTACCCTTCCTAGTCTCTGGTGACATCTATTCTACTCTCTTTCTCTACTATATCAACTTTTTTTTTTTGGTACCAAGAATTGAACTCGGGTACTCAAACACTGAGCCACATCCCCAGCCCTATTTTGTGTTTTATGTAGAGACAGGGTCTCACTGAGTTGCTTAGCGCCTCACCATTGCTGAGGCTGGCTTTGAACTTGTGATTCTCCTCTGTCAGCCTCCCAAAGTACTAGGATTACAGGCATGCGCCACCGCACCTGGTGCGAGATCAACTTTTTAAGCTTCCACGTGAAAGTGAGAACATGGGGTATTTGTTGGTCTTATTTCACTTAACACAGTATCTATACACATTCAATTGACTATTCACAACACAATGTTCTATCCACATTCCTGAAATGGGCAGGATTCCATATGGTTGAATAATATTCCATTATGTATATGTATATTTTCTTTATTCATCTATCAGTGGACACCTTGGTTGATTCCATATCTTGGCTATTGTGAATAGTGCTATAATGAATCTGAGGAAGCAGGTATCTCTTTGCTATATTAAGTCATTTCCTTTGGATGTATACTCAAGAGTGGATACTCAAGATCCTCCATACTGGGCTGGGATTGTGGCTCAGTGGTAGAGCGCTTGCCTCGCATGTGTGAGGCACTGGGTTCCATCCTCAGCACCACATAAAAATAAATAAACAAAATAAAGATATTTAAAAAGATCCTCCATACTGCATTCATAATGGTTATACTAATCTGTATTCTCACCAACAGTGTATAGTAGTCCTCTTTCTCCTCATGGAACAGCATTTGCTGTCTTTTTCATAGAAGCCATCCTAACTGTGGTGAGATGATATGTCATTGTGGTTTTGATCTGCATTTCTCTGGTGTACAGTGATATTGAACATTTTTCATATACTTACTGGCCATTTACATCTTCTGTCTTAAATATTTTTAAAGAATGTTCCACACCATTCATAATATGAGATAACAAATTTAAATAAAACTTGAAAACATTTTTCACATATAAGATAGGCAAAAGTCCAGATATTTGAGAAAATACTGGGTTGGCATGACACTCCTTTATATTTCTGGTGGAGTATAAAGTGGCACAGCTATGGAGGGCGATTTGGATATGACTATCAGTGTTGGAAATGCATATTTTTTTGATGCAGCAACTCACTTAAAAAAGTTTAGACTGTATATATAATTGGTCATATGCAAAATGATTGTTTTAGCCAGCCTTTTCACCACTGTGACCAGAAGTCCTGATAAGAACAATGTAGAGGTGGAAAAGTTTATTTGGAACTCATCATTTCAGAGATCTTAGTTATAGATGGCCAACTCCATAGCTCTGAGTCCAAGGTGGGTCATGGTGGAAGGGTGTGTAAGGGGAAAGCAGCTCAGGACACAGAAATTAGGAATCACAGAAAGAGAAAGAGAGAGAGAGCATGAGAGAGCGAGCACAAGAGAGCAAGGGAGGGAGGGGGAGAGAGAGTGTTCCACTCACCAGGGACAAAATATTTACCTTCAAGGCATGGCTCCAGTAACCTCCTCCAGCCAGGCCTCTGCCTCTCTGGTTACCACTCAGTTAATCCATCAGTGAATTAATGCACCAATTAGGTTAAGGCTCTTATAACTCAATCATTTCATGTCTGAACATTCTTGCATTGTCTCACACATGAGCTTTTGGGGGATGCCATATACCTAAACCATAACAATGGTGTCTATACAATGTTAGTGTTTGTTATACTTTTATAACAGTATGAGCAGGAAATGACACATATGTTTGCCAATAATGAACTGGCTAAATCTTGTAGTATATCTGTGCCATGGAATATCGTATATCTGTAAAAAAAAGTAGCAACAAAAAAAAAACCTCTCTGTTTTGATATGGAATGATCTTTGACATATATCATTAGGAAAAAAGTTATAGGAGTATGTGTGGTGTGCTTCCAACTGTATTAAAAGGAGGAAGCATGATACACGTTTGTATCTGCTTATAAAAAATGTCTCTGGGGGAACATGGGGGCAGAAAAGATGGGGGCAGGAAAAATGCAATGGACAGCAATGCCCTAGGTTCATGTATGACTGCACATATGGTGTAACTCTATATTGTGTACAACCAGAGAAATGAAAAGCTGTGCTCCATTTGTGTACAATGAATCAAAATGCATTCTGCTGTCATGTAAACCTAATTAGAATAAATAAATTTAAAAAATAATAAAAATATTACTATTAAAGATAATAAATAATAAAAATAATATAAAATTTTATATTAAAAATAAAAATAATAAAATCTTTTTTTTTTTTGGTACTGGGGATTGAACTCAGGGATACTCAACCACTGAGCCACATCCTCAGCTCTATTTTATGTTTTATTTAGAGACAAGGTCTCACTAAGTTGCTTAGTGCTTCATTTTTTGCTGAGGTTGGCTTTGAACTTGTGATCCTCCTGCCTCAGCCTCCTGAGCTGCTGGGATTATACATGTGCACCACCTCGCCAGGCTGGTATCTAGTAAATCTTGAAAAACTTTTCTACTCTGTGTGGGAGGAGGACTAGGTAGGAGGATAAACTGTCTTTCTGTATAGTTCCCTGTTTAATCAATCAGAGTAGACACATAGAAGGGACTTTTATTAGTCTGTGTGGTATAAAGAAGGATTGGGCTATCTTGGGGGTTTCCCATTTCTGGGCTTGTTCAAAGCATACATGATGCTACAACTTGGGGGGTTACTGTAGAAAGGGCAACAAGCCAGGCGTGGTGGCTCAAGCCTGTAATCCCAGCACTTACGGAGGCTGAGATAGGAGAATTGTGAGTTCAAAGCCAGCCTCAGCAATGGTGAGGCGCTAAGCAACTCAGTGAGACCCTGTCTCTACATAAAAAAACCACAAAATAGGGCTGGGGATGTGGCTCAGTGGTCGAGTGCCCCTGAGTTCAATCTCCAGTACCAAAAAAAAAAAAAAGAAAGAAAAGAAAGGGCAACAACTCTAAGTCACTCTATTCTAACTCTGGGATTCTATAATTATATATATATATAAAAATAAAAGTGCAGGGCATGGTGATGCACACCTGTAATCCCAGTGACTCAAGATGCTGAGGCAGGAGGATCTCAAGTTCAAGGGCAACCCAGGCAATTGAGACCCTGTCTCAAAAATAAAAATAAAAAAAGGACTAGGAATGTAGCTCAGAAGTAGAGTGCTTGTCTAACATGTGTAAGCACCTGAGTTTAATCCCTGGTGCTTTAGAAAAGGAAAAGAAAGAAGCTAGTTTGAGGATTATAAAGAATTAATGTAGTGGAAGGAGAGCTGAGGATCCTTGAGGTGGGCATTGAGGTTAGGAGGAGGGACCCAGGGACATGAGATACATTAAGTTAAGCAGCCCTAGTAGGTGAGGTGGATGGGGCAGTCTTCAGTCTTTTGCTGGCAGCGTAGGACAGAGCACAGCACAACATGCGGTTTTCCTGACGGCCATGCAACGCGCAGATGGGAAGCAGTCTTTTAGGAAATGGCTAGTAATCATTGACATTGATTTTCAAATCATCCATGGCTGGTGAAACACCTGGAAGTTAATGCTTTCAAGTACTCTAATTCAAAGTCTGCTTTAGCTGATATTCATATCTTAGCTGGATTTAGCATCTAATAGAAGACACTTAGTAAATTTTTGATGAGAATAATGCTGGGCCAGTACAGTGCTTTTGCAGGGAGCGTTTCGAAAGATGACAGAGGCGGTCTGGCAAATGAGCAATTGTTAATCCTTTCCCTACATGCTTTCTGTTTTCTTTCTCATCCTTCCCCCCCCCCCTTTAAAGTTATGTCTGTAGGCCTTCAGAAAAGACTGGGTGATATGTGGGGAAATAGTGCACAGGGTGCTCAAATTTGAAAAAGATTTGCACAGACACATTTATTCTTACTTCCTCTGTGTTCTCAGTGTGAAGGAGATAATGGTCTCCTTTCTAATGCTGTAAGATAAGCTGATGAGCAGAGATGTTCAATTACTGTTACTGACAGGGGTGCTATTAAGTACCAGGTACATTTCATGTAGGGCCTGGGGAGTGCTAAAGGAGATTTTGAGGAATTATGGAATTGTTAATTATGATGGTTAATTTTATGTGTCAATTTGGCTGGACCATGGTGCCCAGATATTTGGTCAAACATTCTGGACATTTCTATGAGAGATGTTTTTGTTTTAAATATTAACATTTAAATAAGTGGAGTTTTAGTAATGTGGCTTAGCATCTGTAATGTGGGTGGACCCTATTCAATTTTCTGAAGGTCTAAATAGAACAAAGATTGACATTCTCTGAGAGAGAGAGAAAGAATTCCGCCAGCTGACTGCCATTGGACCCATTTGCTGGGTATATTTGGACTTGCCAGCCTCCATAAGCCAATTCCTTAAAAAGTGCTTGTGCTGTCTTGCGCTCTCTCTCTCTCTCTGCCTCCCTCTCTCCCTCCTATGTTCCCCCCTCATTCTATTGGTTCTGTTTCTCTGGGGGACACTCACTAATATGTTTCCATTTCCTCAATCATGCTCATTAAAAAAAAGCCATTGGTAGCCGGGCGCGGTGGCTCAAGCCTGTAATCCCAGCACTTAGGGAGGCTGAGACAGGAGAATCGCGAGTTCAAAGCCAGCCTCAGCAATGGCGAGGTGCTAAGCAACTCAGTGAGACCCTGTCTCTACATAAAACACAAAATAGGGCTGGGGATGTGGCTCAGTGGTCGAGTGCCCCTGAGTTCAATCCCCAGTACC
>CM053406.1:48307216-48399772 GCA_028644305.1 Xerus rutilus
GCCATTGGAAATTTTATAGTATTTTTCAAGTGAAACAATTTCATTCTATATTATGGATCCTTCGAATTTCAGTTGTATTATCTGTAAAATGAGAAAGGTATGGTAAAAATTGTTGGTCACCCACTAAAATCCATCTTCCGTATCTCACAGGCATATTACATTTCCTGCACCCCTGGACACGTGACTATGTTCTTTCCAATGGACTGTGATAGTAGGGAATGCTCCACTTCGGGGCCTGCATCTTAAATGGTAGGTATACTTTATCTGTGCCATCTTTCCATTTTTGCCAGGGATAGATTTGTGATCACTCAGCTTTAGCCATAAAAAATCCTGAGGAAATGGCAGAGCTGCCAAAAGAAGGAACCAGATTCCCTGAATGGCTGTGTAGAGCAAAACTGTGCCACTAACCAGGAAGATCACCTCAACACTATTAGATGAATGAAATGAGAATGAGAAATGGACAGTGGGCTGGGGCGGTGGCTCAGTGGTGGAACGCTCGCCTAGCATGTGTGAAGCACTGGGTTCCATCATCAGCACCACATAAAAACAAATAAATTAAATAAAGGTCCATCAACAACTAAAAAAATTTTTTAAAAAATAGAGAAATGGACATATTTGCTTTTGTATTGTTAGTGTCTTTGTTATAGCAGCTTAGCTTTGGCCCTAATATAGCATGGTAACAACTGTCTTAGCTCCTTCATGGGATTTTTGTGGGAATCAGACGAAAGAAAATGGCAAAGGGCTGGGGTTGTGGCTCAGTGGTACAGCATTTGCCCAGCATGAGACCCTGACTCCAATCCCGCACCCCCCAAAAAAAAGTAAAGAAGAAGGAGAAAAATGGTAAGATTCTATATAAATATTTATAGTACCATCTCTACTTAATTATTTAACATTAAATTTTCCTCTGGACCTCAACAGCACTCTGTAAAACAGGGACATTGGATTTTGTGATATCTAGAGATTGTTCTGCTCTTTCTCTGACTAGAAAGATACTGCTTTGGGATAAAGGATTACATAAGAAATATAAAATAGCTAACAGGTTTTGTTAATCACCACCAACTATACCTTGATCATATTTAGGAACTAAGAGCTCATGTTCAAAGTGGGGAATGACTGGCTATTGAAAGCAACTGACACACTAGATAAACTTCATTTAATAACCATTTCCCAAGCTGATGGCAATCCCGGAAGTACCCATGTGAGTTACAATATATCAAATATCATTAGTTGTCTAGACTTTGCCAGGAAACCAGGTTAGAGTGATAGGATTTATGTTTTCATACTTCTGTGAGGGCATAAAATGCGCTAAACCACATTAGTCTGTTGAGAGCCAAATATTAACTCTTAGCTGATTCTTATTTTACACAAAAACATTTCCATTTCCAAAGCATAGTATATAGTAAGTCATGGTGTGTGTGTGTGTGTGTGTGTGTGTGTGTGTGTGTGAAGAAAGGCTACATAATAGAACAAGTCTACATTTGAAGCAGATGTGAGCAAAGTTTTGAAGAAAAAAGAAGAGAAAAAATTAATTGACTTTTTAAAATGTCTAGGCATGGCCTCAGAGCTCTGTTTAGATCTAGTGGGATGAGAAAATGGAATCTTTTTTGTCCCTTTGTATGGGCAGAGCCAGGTCTGATGTGCCAGAGGAAGTGGTTTATTAAATATTGTGGAAAGAAATATTTTCACAGTCTCATTGCTGCTGCTTTCATTTGGTTATCAAAGCCTAATGCTGGAAAAGGAAAACCATTAATAGTTCCCATTAGGAAATGTGAACCATTAGGAAAAGCCCCAGGAGGGACTTTCAGTTGGGAAGAGCAGTGCCAAGGACTGAAATCCAGCTGTGATAGAGTCTGAAATGATGAGAAAGGATATTCTGAAAAACAACATTTGAAATCGTACAACTTGCAATAGCTAAAGTGTAATGCAATTGAATTTCTATGAAATCATATATAGCCACTCTAAGCAAGTTCCCAAGGCCAACTGCTTCCTTTGACCATGATATCTGCATCTCTCAGCAATGTTTTCAACAGAAAACCAACAGGAGTTATTTTGGCAAGAAAGAGGGATCATCCTAGGTGTTTAATGAAAGAAAAGATCTGAGCTTTGTAATAAGTAAATATTAGTGGTTTAAGGCCCATTTGGGAATTTTCTACATAGTAGTAAACGTCAAAGAGAAATGTTTTTCCTTTATTATTAGATCTTACACGAATATACCCAAATACAAAGCTGTCTTTGCCCAATGTGAAAGAGAAAAATAAAACCAAATGAAGTGAGTAATTAAACAGGGGAAAGAAAAGGAAAATGAGACTGAATTTTATTATGGTTCCTGAAGTTCTCTTTGGGCTGAAAAGGATTAACTGTTATGAGGATTTTGTGCTGTGAGGAGTTGATGACATAGAATTGTGACAGATGAGAGAGACGGAGACAAATATGCTCATTCAGACAATCCCAGTTTCTTTTTCAGCATCTCTCTTCCTGAAGATGAGGGAATAGGTAAGATGTTAAAGGAAAACAGTCTCACAGCTCTCTATGAAGAATTATAAAAACTGGAACAAAATAGACTTTCACTTTCACTTGGCTTTGGGTTGATTTGATTTTGGTACATTTGATTCATTGTATTAGAGTTCTCCAGAGGAACAACCAAGAGGGTGTGTATGTGTGTATTTGTATGTGTTTGTGTATTTATTGTAAGGAATTAGGGAAGTGGTCTGGGTCACTATGAAGGCCGAGGATTCCCAAAGATCTACAGTCACAAACTGGAGACCCCAGAGAACTGATGGTAGAGTTCTAGTCTGCATCTGAGAGCCTGAGATCCAAAAGAGCTGATGGTTTTAATTTCCAGCTTGAGTCCAAGTTTGAAGGCAGGAGAAGACTGCAGTGGCCCAACGCAGGGACCAGCAGACAAAGAGAGCAAATTCTCCTTTATTGTGCATTTCATTTTACTCAGGCCTTCAACAGACTGGAAGAGGCCCACCCACAGTGGGGAAGGCAATTTTCTTTATTCAGTTTACCCAGTCAAGTGTTAATCTCATCCAGAAACACCTGCACAGACATACCACAGAGGAGTGTCTGACCACATATCTGGGCATCCAGTAACCAACAACGTAACACATAAAATTGACCATCACAGTCATGTTATGCAAATAATGGATTCAGTGTGATTTTAGGAACCTAGTATATGCCATGATCACCTGGGGCATTCAATTCTCCCCATCCCCCAAACTCCTTTGCAAAATGAGCATCAGAGAGAGTAGAGGTGGATAAGAAAAGAATGGTACTTGTTTTTCTCCTTGCCCTGTCTCGGTTTTGTCTTCCAAGATGTGTTCTACCTACTCCAGCCCAGCAACAAGCCATACATTATGATAATTATTAGTCAGTTGGTAGCTCTTTGGGGAAAGCGATTTCACAAAATGTATCAAAAGTTTAAAAGTGTGTATGTTCTTCAAGGCAGGAATTTTTCAGTTTTAATGCTCTGTCCCAAGAGAACAGTCAGATCTTCACCACAGCTTCTTTTCCTTGGCAGGAGTGGTGGGTGGCCCGCAGTGAGGACAAGCCCAGCCATCGCCCTATTGTGCAGTGCTCTGGCTCTTCGCTTACCTGCAGGACCACAGGTTGCTTTCTGAGGAAAATCTCATTTTTACTAGTAGTTATTTCCTTTGTCTATCTCTGCAGAGACGTGAGACTAGGATTTTACTTAGGCCTCAGTCTTAGACAGATTCTTCAATTTGCTGAAGTTAATACACAATATTCTTTCTTTGAGGGACCATGAGAAAAAATTTCTTTCAGCCCTCTCTTCCAGAAAGAATCCTTCTTCTCTTAAGCCATAAGTTTGTTTTGTCTTCTGGTAACTATATGTCATGGGGCTGGTGTTTTACTCTTTTAAAAAGAATCTCAGATTTCCACTTCTGATGAAGTGTAGCAGATATTTTTAGTGTCTTGGCCACATCCTCTTGGAGTTCCTTGTTTCCTTGTATGATATATTCAATAGCAAGTGGTGATTATTACTGAGGCCTTGCTCTCCACCTGCCTGCAGGGTAGACTGGAAGTCTGAGAAGCTCCTGGCTCTAGGGGCATCCCTCTGCCATCTCATCTCTGGATGAGATAACTCTGGATGTCCTCCACTGTTGCTCAAGAGTGGTATTAAGCCTCTAGATGCCTGCAGTGATAAGTTCAATAACTTTTTTGGTTCCTTTCTTTTTCTTATCTTATTTATCCATGTTGTTGCTGCTACTTGCTGTCTAATAAACTACTTGCACACCAATTCTGGTCCCAAGGTCTGAGGAACCTAGCCTGAGATACCAAGTGTACATCATCTTTGTCTAGAAGAAATAGTTCCAGGATATAAAATGCTTTATGGTTGAGACCAAATCTTTTAGGGTCTGTCACCTTGGTAAATGGATGTGTTCTAGGGGACAGTGACTCTCAAATGTCAAAGGACAGAGTTGAAGCTGGGTATGGTAGCACATGCTGTCATTCCAGCTACTGAGGAGCCTGAGGAGGGGAGAGACACTTGAGCCCACAAGTTTAAGACCACCCGGGCAATATATTTAGACCCCATTGCAAGAAAGAAAAAGAAAAAGAAAAAGAAAAAAAAACCAAAATAGATGGAGTTGTCACATTGCAGCCCAAGCAGAAGAACCAACTTGTTTCCTTATTGGCCAGGGCATCAGCACCATGTAGGCAAGTACACAGAACGCTTCCCAATGTCATATACTTGACTGGGAAACAATGGTAGTTCTGCACTAATCAGACCTTTCAGTTACCTGTACTCCGGGAATTGAAATGCTTGAGGGATAGTAATCCATGGATAGTCATCCCTTTTATATTATGTGATCCTTTTGGTCCCCACCCTCACTTTTGCTGAGTGGACCAGTGTTGGAAGCAAATCCATAGACTGGCCAGCAGCATGTGACCTGGCCTGATCAGGTGAGTTGGACCAATTGAAATATCTCCCTAGGGAGCCTGAAACAGGAGACACTGAGGGCACTTTCCCAGGAGCAGTAAGCCCCAGAGCAAAGTGACCATGAGCCAGGTCTGAGTCAAGCAAACAAGGGCACAGAGGGAGCACACAAATAGGCGGAGGAGCCAACCTCTGGAAAGCAAGCCCTCAGATAACTGCAGAGAAAAGTAGAGACGTTGTGAGTCCAGTTCTCAGGAATTTTGTTCTTCCTGGGATTTCCAAGTCCAGTTTCTGGCCATGTGGGTCCTTATATGAGGCAACTACTCTTTTTTTTTTTTTTTTTGGTACTGGGGATTGAACTCAGAGGTACTCGACCACTGAGCCACATCCCCAGCCTTATTTTGTGTTTTATGTAGAGACAGAGTCTCACTGAGTTGCTTAGCATCTTGTCATTGATGAAGCTGGCTTTGAACTCACGATTCTCCTGTCTCAGCCTCCCTAAGTGCTGGCATTACAGGTGTGTGCCACCGCGCCCGGCTGAAGCAACTACTCATGAAATAAATCAGGTAGATCTCTGTACTCTGCACAGATGAGTTTTCATCTATTTTACATTATTTGTATGAGTGCCTGTATAAAGATTCAACTCAGATGTGTTCCCTTAGCTTTCTTTCTTTTTGTAAATTCAGAAGCAAATACAGAAAAATCATTTGGCCTCTTAGGGCCACCTGGACTGCTAGAGGCAAGGTTTCAGTCTGTCAGTCACATCTTATTAGATATTTAGTGTTGTGTTCTTTTCAAGTTGGGCATAGGGGTTAGTTTTGCTAAGTCTGTTTATCTTACTAGTGCTTTTGTGTCATATCTAAGAAATATCTGCTTAATCACGGAGACACAGATTTTATCCTATATTTCCTTCTAGGTGTTTTATAATTATAGCTCTTACATTTTGGTCTATAATCCATTTCAATTTATTTATTTATTTATTTGGTATATGGTGTGAGGAAAAGTCCAGGTTCCTTTTTTTCCCAAATGATTCTATAATTGTTCTAATACCATTCACTGAAAAGATTATCCTTTCCCCATGGTGATGTTAATTTTGAATGTCAACTTGACTGAATTGGGAGATACTTAGAGAACTGATAAATCATAACATCTGGGCGTGTCTGTGAGAGTGTTTCTAGAGAATATTGGCATATCGATCAGAGAACTAAGTAGATAAGATCTACCTTCAGTGTGAGTGGGTAAAGTCCAGTTGGCTAGAGGCCTGGTTGGAATGAGAACATGGAAGGAGGGGAAAACTCACTCTCTGGCTCTTGCTGCTGCTTTGGACACCAGACTCCTACTTTGGACACTGGCCTCTGAGTCTCCAGATTGCACCTGGCTTATTGTAAGACTTCTCAGTCTAATAAATTCCCTCATAAATATGTATATTGTTTCTCTTTCTCTGGAGGCCCAGATTAGGCACCTAATGAATTAACACCTGTGTTGAAAATCAATCAAGAACATATCTGGTTCTGTTTCTGAATCCTCTCTTTTGTTCCATTGGTCTGTATCAGAGGTTGATAAAGTTATGACTCAAGGGCCATATCTGACCCACCACCTGTTTTGTAAGTAAAGGTTTATTGGATCTCAGTGTGGACAGCAGGCTGTGTCCTACTGACTTACTCCATGATGAATGTAACAGCCTTTTGCAGGCTGTGCCTAATGCTGTTACTCCATTTGTAAAGCAGTAGTTTGCACCATTTACTCCATTTTGAGAACAAGTGCCAAGGTAGAATGACTGTGCTCCTCATTTGTACAAGTAAACAACGACCATCTGCCCAGTGCAACCACAAGGCACAGACTGATAAATAAAATAATTATGCTAGTAAAAAAATGACCACCTGTGAATGTATCAAATCAAATCAAAAGCAAATGGATACATGCATGTATCCACCCCATATGAGAAAAACCAGGTCCATGAGCTTATCCATCTCATCAGAGGTAACCCCCTTCCCTGAAATCTATAAAAGGAGAAGTACCTCAAGACTGGTTGTGGTAGCACAAACTGATTTGTCATCAGACCAAGCTGTGAACATATCACCAGGTCAACAGGCAGAGAACCTCTGACTCTGCCCCTGGGCTTCAGCTCAGCTCCATCTTCCTGCTTGATGTGGTCCACTTCAAAACTGCCTGTCTTCCAGGCCCTGGCCCAGAATATGTTCTGCCAGGCACTCTGAATAAGTTCTTCAGCTGGTTCATAATCTTATCTAACCACCTGCCGTAACTCTTTCACATCTGCTCTCTGCCTTTGCTCTCAGTAGAGCTCCTAATATCCTGTGGCCACCTTGTTTTTTAGCCTTTCTGAGATATACACACCCATCTCATGATATAAGTAACAGAAATATAAATACATATAATATATATAAAATAAAATATATAATCATATATAAATGCATAATTATACATTATGATTAAATATAATTTCTATTATATATTGTGATATATATAAAATTTTGAAGTGTGATGTATGACTTGAGTGTCATAGATACTAGTAATTAAGATTGGAATAAATAAAAACCTTGTTTGCCTGGTTTATGACTACCAAGTGACTCATGGACTTGGTGAATCATAACCAATGACAGTAACACAGCTTGTGAATTTATTGTTATTCAATAAATTCTGAATTGCAGAAAGACATATGTGTCCAGAAAGACACAAACATGTCCAGTCTAGGCATAGCTCACTCAGGACACTTAGCCAAACCCATTTATTCTTTTAAAAGAATATTCTTTTTAAAGTTGAGATAGAGTCTTGCTAAGTTCTCCAGGGTGTCTTTCAACTTTCCATCAATCTGATTCAGTCTACTGAATCCCTGGGATTATAGGGCCTGCACCACAGTGCCTGGCACTGTCAAGTACTTGTTATGACTGCTTTCATGCTACAAAGGCAAGGTTGAAACAGAGATTACAAAACAAAAACTTTTTACTATTTAGCCCTTTACAGAAAAATTTTAGTGTCTCCTGGTTTATACATCTAGCATTTTGCAATATCACACCATCTTGATTACTGTAGCTTTATAGTAAGTCTTGAAATCAAATAGTGTTAAGTCCTCCAATCCAGTTCTTTTCCTCAATTTTTTGGCTCTTCTATATTATTTGCATTTCCATGAGGTTTTAAATTAACTAGTCAGTTTTAACAAAAATCTTCTGGAATTTTATTTGGGGTTGTTTAGAAGCTATAGATCCATTTGGGGAGAATTGACATCTTAACAATATTGAGTCTTCTAATCCTCAATAAGTATACAATATCTCTGTATGTGTTTTAGTAAGTATGTTCACTGTGACCAAAAGACCTAATAAGAACAATTTTCGTGGAGAAAAAGTTTATTTGCGTCTCACAGTTTCAGGGTCTCTCAATTCATAGATGACTGACTCCATTACTCTGTGCTCAAGGCAAGGAAGAACATCATGGCGGAAGGGTGTGGTGGAGGGAAGCAGTTCAGGACATGACAGCCAGGAAGCACAGAGAGCTCATCAAGAACAAAATAAAAGATCCAAAGTCATGTCCCCAGTAGCCTATTTCCTCTGTTACTACCCAGTTAATCCTGTCAATGATTAATGCACTGATTAGGTTAAAACTCTCATAACCCAATCATTTCATCGCTAAACTTTCTTGCACTGTCTCACAATGAGCCTTTGGGGGACACCTCATATCTAAACCATAACACCATGTAGTTAGGTCATCCTTAATTTCTTACAGAAATATTTTAAAGTTTTTAGTTTACATATCTGCATACATTTGTTAAATATAAATATTTCCCATTTTACTGTTTTATTCTGTTGCTTTTTAAATTTTCAATTGTACCTTATGTCCCATAGAAATATAATTAATTATTGTGTATTGACTATCTGTCTTCCATCTTTGCCGTATTTACTACTGTCATGTATAACTAATTCGAATAAATGAAAAAAAAAAAGAAAAAATTAGTCTCAGTATTTTCTACATAGATAATGTCATCTGTGAATACTGGCAGTATTACTTTTCCTTTCTAATCTGGGTACCTTTTCTTTCTTTTCTTCTTGCCTTATTCCTGTTCTTCAGTGGAAAATGTTCAGTCTTCCTCCATTAAGTTGAATGTAGGCTTCTCAGGTGCTGTCAGGTAGAGGAAGTTCATTTCTAGTCTCAGATTTCCTCATAAATGGGTGCTGACTATTGTCAAATACTTTTTCAGCATCTATTCGGATGACCAGATGGTCCCTACCCTCATATGTTTTCAGTCTGTTGGTAAAGACAGACACCAAACAAGTGAAAACAAAGAATATGATATGCCAAAGACAGGAATATCTAAGATGCCAAGAACCTAACAGGGGCCTGGCCCAGCTCAGGGTCAGAGAAGGGCTTTTTCAGAAAGTGAAGTTTGTGTTTAATTTTATTTCTTTGCATTGCTGGGGATCAAGCCTAGTGCTAGGTGAATGCTGTGTCACTGAGTCATACCCCTAGTCCCAGAAGAGAAGTTTAAATTGAGTCTAAAAGAGAAGTAGGAACATCTAGGTAGCCAGAGGGAGAGGGGAAGGAAACGAAGTTGACTGAGTTTTGTTTTGGTCATTCTTTCAGAGTATGTACATACACAGGAAGCAGCTTTGTGAACTTTACTCTCAATGCTAATATAGAGATGTTATTGTGCCAGTCTTTTGCCAGTCTGGGAAGTGCCATGAAAGAACTGTCCTTTAGAGATAAAACTTTCCCTCAGCAGGTGTTTTTCTTCTCATGGAGAATGAGAACCTGTAGCAGGCTTGATTTCCCTTCCTTCTTGGGGCCTGCAAGCTGAGACAAACCCAACCCGGCTTACGTAACAAAGACATACCTTTTGTGCACACGTAGGCTAATTTTTTTCCTGGTCAGGACCTTTCAAAAAAAAATAACATTTTTCTGTGCCTGACTTTATATTTAATCACATATATTTCTTATATCCTATAAGTTGCTTAAATATTTTATGGAACAAAGTAGCAAATAAATAAACAAAAATAAATTATAAAGAAATAAATAGAGCTGGTGTGGCAATGCATACCTGCAATCCCAGCTACTCAGGAGTCTGAGGCAGGAGGATCGCAGGTTCAAGGCCAGTCTGGGCAATTTAGCAAGACCCTGTCTCAAAATAAAAAAAAAAGAAAAGGTGTCGGGGGTACTACAGATACAGCTCAGTGGTAGAGTGCTCCTGGGTTCAATCCCCAGTACTGCTAAAAGAAAAAAAAAAAGAAGAAGAAGAAGGAAAAGAGGAGGAGTAGAGGAGAAGGAGGAGAAAGAGGAGGAGAAGAAAACATGAGGAAATCAGAAAGTTTCCAGAAAGTTCTAAATGTGTTATTGTTCCTGACCCCTGACCTGTGCTTTCTGAATTCCTTTCAATAGGGCATTTAGATGACTGTTTTGAATTTCTCTTTAGCGTTTTTGTTCCATAGCACGACACTAAAATGTCTTCCCTGTTAGGCAAACTTAACTTCTTCATAAAAGTTTCTCTTCCACCCCAGAGACCCATGAGAAAAATCAGGCCAGACTCTGGGGATCCTCTTTTTTTTTTTTAAACTAGGGATTGAAGATTGAACCTAGAGGAACTTTACCACTGAGCTATATATCCCCAGTCCTTTTTATTTTTTATTGTAAGGCAGGGTCTCACTAAGTTGGTTAGGGCCTCTCTAAGTTGCTAAGGCTGGCCTCAAACTTGCAATCCTCCTTCCTCAGCCTCCCGAGCCATTGGGATTATGGGCGTATACTACCACCCCTGGCTTCTCTCATCTTTTTTTTTTTTTCCCTCTCATCTGAATAGTAATTTGCTTTTATAAAGACCTCAAGACTTATGCTGCCCATACAGAAATGAACCCCACTGGGCATATTCTTGCATTGTGGCTCTCTCATTGTAACCCCTTTGACTCTACAGAGTCAAGGCCCTCTAGCTTAGGTACAAAATGATGGAAGTTTTATTGTGATGGACCTGGAAGCTCTGTGGTTAGCAAGGCAGAGATGCTAGAACCTGGAGAGCATGCTTGGTGGGGGTGGCGGTGGGTGATGCCTTCATTGTTGGGCATGTGAGCTGGGGCCTTGTAGAGGGCCTCATCCATCCAGTCTTCAGATCTGTGAATGGAGTGGCTTATTTTCTGGGTGTCTGCTTTCTCCTGAAACTTGTTGGACCCCTCTTCTCTCGCCTGACTCTTCTTCAAGCCAGTGAATTCTTGAGTTTGGTTTCTTCTATCAGAATTTTGCTTCAAATTACCTGTGTCTAGTGACTCCTGCCAAAGAAAGCAAATGAAATCTTTCTGTAACAGTTCTTCATACAACCTATGTTTACCGCATCTTTGGAAAACTCAGTCTTTTCTGCCAAATCTTAATAATCTTTGTGCTGTGTGACACTCTAAATTAACAGCATATATTGCAAGTGGAAGAGAATTCCCCTGGGGAATTCTGATTTTTTAAAATTTTTTGTTTGTGCTATGTTTTGCTTTTTAAAAACACCAAATTCAGCCGGGAGTGGTGGCGCAAGCCTGTAATCCCAGCACTTTGGGAGGCTGAGACAGGAAAATCGCGAGTTCAAAGCCAGCCTCAGCAACAACAGTGGCAGCGAGGTGCTAAGCAACTGAGTGAGACCCTGTCTCTAAATAAAACACAAAATAGGGCTGGGATGTGGCTCAGTGGTTGAGTACCCCTGGGTTCAATCCCTGAGAAAGAAGAAAGGAAGGAAGGAAGGAAGGAAGGAAGGAAGGAAGGAAGGAAGGAAGGAAGGCAGGCACCAAATTCCTTGCCCTTGGTAACAAACTCCCATTCCTACTGTTCATTAATGACTAACACTAGAGTCAAAATGGAGGCTTTGCCTCAGAAGACTGGGTGAGAAAGATTCTCAGTGTATTAAAATAAATATCGCGCAGCCTTCACTAAATATTTATTGAATATTAAATCACCACAAAGCAGAGCATGTACCCTGGACTAGCAGCATCTGGAATGAGAGGGAAAGGGCCTCCTGGGGACTGGGCAAGTGGTTCCTCTGTGGGTACCCCCATGTCATATTTGTGTTCCAGTGAGATTTGGTTAAACACCTAGGGGGACATATTTAAGAACAAAGGGAGATGACGCAGGATCCATGGATAGACTTTCTCAAGTCTAAAGAGGTGAGGACACTTCCTTTATTTTAGACTGATAGTGTATTTGTAAATATGACAAAGCAGGGTTGCAAGACATCCCTTTAGCAAACACCCCCCCCCCACACACAAATACAATGTTTTGTGTATAATATCATTTGACAGTAATGTCAGAAGCAGAGCTGCATGGACAGTGAGCTCAGGCCAAATCTCTCTCCCTTCTGCTCCTCTCTTCCTTCCAGCTCTCACCTTCTGGAGCCGTCATCACTGTGACAGGCTCTGAAGGAAAGGAATGGAGAATTTGGTAAGGTTTGGTTGCCAGGAAACCACATTATGCGTAAAATCAGTCTCCAGGTCCTCTCTCTCTCTCCCGGCAGATTTTGTTTTCAATTTAGTTTTTTTGAATAGGTAAAATGTTCACATGGGTCAAACCTCAAAAACTATAAAAAGCCATGAAACAAAAAAACTCCCTTCCACCCATCCTCCTCAATAAGCAACTACTGCTATTTCTTTCTTGATAGTCCTTCTGAATATTTTTTAGTTCTTTAGACATATTTTATTCCTCTCACCTTTTTTGTTTTGTTTTTATAGTGCTGGGGACTGAACCCAGGTCCTCCAGTGTGCTGGGCAAGGGCTCTGCCACTGAGGTACCTCCGTAATCTTTTGCCTTACCCTGGTTTTTAAAAAAAACTTATCTGAAAGCTTGATTTACATATACATATGAGATATGCACTTATATTTTTTATGCATGATTTTGTCATATTGATTCTTTTTTAAAAAAACATATTTAGTTATACATGGACACTGTGTCTTTATTTTGTTTATTTTTATGTGGTGCTGAGGATCGAACCCAGTGCCTCACACATGTGAGGCAAACGCTCTGCCACTGAGCTACAACCTCAGCCCGTTATATTGATTCTTTAAAAACTCCTTTCTCCTCCTCCTCTTCCTCCTTCTTCCTCTTCCTCTTCTTCTTCATAGAGAAAGGGTATTACATTGTATGGATTTACTATAGTTGTTAAGTCAGTTCCCTTTCTTTTTTTCCATACCGGGAATTGAACTCAGGGATACTCGCCCACTGACCAGGCCTGTTTTGTGTTTCGTGTAGAGACAGGGTCTCACTGAGTTGCTTAGCACCTTGCTGTTGCTGAGGCTGGCTGTGAACTTGAGATTCTCCTGTCTCAGCCTCCCAAAGTGCCGAGATTAACAGGTGTGTGCCACCGCGCCTGGCTACGAATTTTCTTGATACACATCTCCTTCATTAAGCAGCATATGACTGTATTTGTACTTTAGATAGATACCACTAAGTTACTCTTCATAAATGTTGAACCAATTTATACTTCTACCAACAATGTGTAAGATTAGATTTTTGGTTGTTAAATAAATGAAAAATAATATTTCATTGTAATTTTCTTTTCTTTCCAATGGCTTTAAAAAGTGTTTAAGAGCTACTTATTATTTCTCTTAATAAGGTCTTTGTTACATGTTTGCTCCTTTTTTTCATATTTATTATTGATTTAATTTTTTCCCAATCTGTCACTTATCTTCTGACTTTATTTTTTGGGGGTGGCTGGGGATGCATGTTTATATTTTCTAAAATGTTTATACAGTTAAATTTATTAATCCTTTCTTTAAGATGTTTGAGTTTTGTGTCATAGTTAGAAAGACCTAGCTGGGTGGTGGTGGTGCATATGTATTATTCTAGCTACTTTGGAGGCTGAGGTAGGAGGATCACAAGTTTGAGGTCAGTCAGGGCAACTTAGTAAGACACATCTCAAAAATAAAAAAAGGCAGGGGGAGCTGGGGACACATTTCACTGGTAGTACCACCACCACCACCAAAAAAAAAAAAAAAGAAAAAAGAAAAAAGACCTAATCTATGGGTGGCCCCAAAGAATTAAAAAAAAAATTTCCACATTCTCTTATAACATGTTTAAAAATTTATTTTTATAGTAATATTTTTATTTGTATGTAATTTATCCTGTGTGAATGTGCTTCCAGATGGCTGTCCAATTGTCCTGATAGCACATTGACTAGTCTCTTTTTTCTCTTAAGCATGACCTAACCGGGACACTTCCTTATTTATTGTGGCAGGCTCATTTCTAAGCAATATAGGATTTAACAAAGCAAAGCCCCAAGGCCATCCTCCTATTTGCTGTGACAACAGCTGAGAAGCCTCTCCCATGCACCCACACTACTTCCCTTCATAGACAGTCTCCTGCCCAGGAACGTGCTCACAGGGGACGCCAATTGTTGCCCACCTAGCCCCCCACCATGCTCTGGCTCAGCTCTACAAATAGGGAGTGCAGCAGCTCAGAACCACTGCACTCAGGGGTGGAATTAGGCTTTGGGCCTGAATAAATAATTAGCAGTTGGCTGCCGAGAGAATGTCCCTGATGATTGCTTGCTCTGGAATTTTTCCGGGTGGCACACAGAGTTTTATTACCCAATTAAAATACAGCAGATTAAGTAGTGCAAAAGGAAGATGGAGTGGGCAATAAATCTGCTGGGGAATGGGTTGTGGAAGGCCTAGCCCAAAAGGCATGAATTTATGGTTCAGAGAGGATTTTGAAAAAGGATAATCTAGTTTTGCCAAAAGGAATCACTAAGCCAAGCATATTCTTCGAGGGAGACTGAACGTTTGCTTTGGGGAGAAGGGATGAGGGTGGGTGTTGGAGGCATTGGCAATGAGAAAAGAAAGGTCAATTTTCCAAGTTTTGAGTGACAGCCAGGGGTGGAAGGGAAGTGGAGGGTGAGGGAAGGCAGGCGGAAGTAGCACAAACCTGCTCTCCAGGTGAAGTGACAGCCTTTTGTGACAGGCCAACACTGAAATGGATACTTGTGGATGTGGCAATGCCCATCGCTGTCTATTGCTGCATAACCTGAAAGGTCATGTCGTTAAAGAGCTCTGAAACAGGAAGAGGCAGGATTGTCATATTAAGGACACCATGAAGTCCAAGGCTCCCCGTGTCTTAGTTTCCCAGGGATGCTGTTACCAAGTACATGAACTCGGAGGCTTCAACAACCAAAATATATCAACTCACAACTCTGGAGGCTTAAAGTATGCAATCAAGGAGACTGCAGGGTTGGTTCCTTCTGAAGACTGTGAGGGAAGAATCTGTTCTAGGACTCTCTCTAGCTTTTGGATGGCCACTTTCTCCCTGTGTCTCTTTATATTCTCTTCCTCTGAGTCCAAATACCTCCTTTATTTAAGAACCCCAGTCGTATTTGATTGGGCCCTCCCTATGACCTCATTTTAACTCGATGACCTTTTAAAAGCCCTACCTCCAATAAGACCATGCTCTGAGGTACTGGGAGTTAGGACTTCAACATATGAGTTTGCTAATTAGGATCCCATTCTTGTGGTTGAACACAATGGAATTTCACTGGTGGTGTATTCATATATGAGCATAGGAAAATTATGTCTGCTTCATTCTACTGTCTTTCCTATTTCTATTCCCCCTCCCTTTCCTTCCTTCCCCTTTGTCTAATATGGTGAACCTCTATACTTTCCCTCCCTATCCTCTCGTGTTGTGGATTAGCATCCACATATCAGAGAAAACATTTGGCCTTTGGTTTTCTGGGACTGGCTTATTTCACTTAGCATGATAGTCTCCAGTTCCATCCATTTATTGGCATATGCCAAAATTTCATTCTTCTTTATGGCTGAGTAGTATTTCATTGTGCATATATACCACATTTCCTTTATCCATTCATCTGTGGAAGGGCACTTAGGTTGGTTCCATAGCTGGGATATTGTGAATTGAGCTACTATAAACATTGATGTGGCTACGTCACTGTAGTATGCTGATTTTGAGTCCTTTGGGTATAAGTCCACTGGGTTGAAAGGTGGTTCCATTCCAAGTTTTCTGAGGAATTTCCAAGCTGCTTTCCAGAGTGGTTGCACCAATTTGCAATCCTACCAGCAACGCATCAGTGAATCTCTTTCCCTACATTCTTTTTTTTTTTTTTAATATTTTTGTAGTTGTTGATGGATCTTTATTTTATTATTTATATGTGGTGCTGAGGATCGAACCCAGTGCCTCACGCATGGTAGGCAAGCGCTGTACCACTGAGCTACCACCCCAGCCCTCTTTCCCTACATTCTTGCCAACATTTATTGTTGCTTGTATTCTTGACAATTGCCATTCTGACTAGAGTGTGATGGAATCTCAGCGTAGTTTTAATTTGCATTTCTCTAATTGCTAGAGATGTTGAACATTGTTTTATATATTTTTTGACCATTTGTATTTATTCTTCTGTGAAGTACTTGTTCGGTTCCTTTGCCCATATTTTGATTGGGTTATTAGTTTTTTTGGTGTTAAGTTTTTTGAGTTCTTTGTATATCCTGGAGATTAATTAGATGTACTTGATCTTGATACTCAGGGAAGAGACAAAGTGGATTGTCTTTATCTTGAGTGAGGGAAGGTAAACATTTCTCCTTAGAACAGATGATGAGACCTCTGAGAGAATGGGCATGATCAATGCACAACATATGCATGTATGCAAATATCACAATGAAATCTATTAATTTGTGCTTAATGAGTGTTAATAATGACAACAGCGATTATCATGCATAAAGGAAAAAGAGACCCCTGAGCTTCCATTTCCACCTTTCCTAGGACTGCCAGATTTTGAGTTGGAGACCAATTGATCTGGTACTCACACCTTCTGAAAGGAATTAATGAAGCGTATCCATACATGAGTTTACACATGTATCCAAGATTCTTGTTGAAATCATCCAATTGTCCTCATCTGGTCTGGAGCTTTGTGCCTGCTGCATTTCCAGTCATTGAACAAAATGAAGTGTGGACACTGTAAGATTGATCTTTGGATTGTTCCAACATTAATGTCCTTCCTTTGTCCTGTAGCAAACTGGATTAATAATAAAGATAATAATAATGGATTGATCTTTGGATTGTTCCAACATTAATGTCCTTCCTTTGTCCTGTAGCAAACTGGATTAATAATAATGCAAGCTCTGGGTGTCCTAGAGCTTGCATCTGTCAACAGGAGGAAGACTAGCTCCTTGTAGCCTAACTCACAATGTATGTTGTTTGCATGGGTAGTGTAGAAGCCATCCTTGATTGCTTGTTGGTAAACTGATCCAATTTATTTATTCAGCAAATATTTATTGAGTGGCTGCTCTGTGCCAATTACTCTTCCAAGTGATAGGGATAAGTGGTAAGACTACCTCTGTGCCAGGGTCATCTCAGTCTACCATGATAGTTACAATATGGATAAGCTCTGAAGTGCTTGCAAGGTTACCTAAATGAGAAGTATTTCACAAGTCTGCATAAGACAAATATTTTTAAGCTCCCTGCTCTACTCTCCACTAGTAATGAATAATAGTTTTCTTTAATTCATCATTATTTAGGTCCATAGAGTGAGTTCAGTGTACCTTGGAGAAGGCAAGGATTTGCAATCTGCTACTTGTCAACAAACAGTTCACTAAACATTTGTTAAATATATGTTCCAGGCCCTGGGCCAGGCATTGAGAGAACTAGATAAATGAGACACCCAGCCTGAGCTCTCCAGGAGGGAGATTTCAATATATAATAGTAATTTCAATATGCAATAGAAAGAGCAGGGATGGAAGGGCCCTGATCCCCAAACCAATGGGTGACTAGTGAGATTTACCTGGGAATTTGCAACTAAAACCATTGTTATCAAAGTCTAGGAAATTTTAAGTCAATTCATCAGGACATGGTCCAAAGGGGCTGTCCACTACTTCTAGTTGCTTTTCTTCTGCTCTCAGGGCTCTGTGAACTGTTCCTCTCCCTTTGAAATCATTTGTGGTAGATGTCATAGACTAAATGTCTTTGAGTCCTTCTACTCCCTAAATCATATGTTGAAATCTAATAATCATCAGTGTGATGGTATCTGGAGGTGAGGCCATTGGGAGTGATGAGATCACAAGGACAAAGACTTCATGAATGAGACGAGGTCCCTTATAAAAGAGGCCCCAGAGAGGCCCCTTACTCCTTCTGCCATTTGAGTACAGTGAAAGTTGGCCATCTATGAGGAGCAGCCCTTAATAGACACTGAATCTGTTGACACCTTAGTTTTGAACTTCCCAGTCTCCAGAACTATGAGAAATAAATGTCTGTTGTTGATAAGTCACCTCATTATTATGGTTGGCTTTTGCAGTCTGAACAGACCAAATAGTGACCTATTTAATTGCCACATTCCCACCAGCCTACCTGATTTGGAGTGGCCAGGATGGGTCTATCCCATTCACCTCTATTTCCCTAGGACCCCAGTGGACTCAGGAATGAGATGACCTAGTGGATAAACCAGTGGATACATGGATGAATGAGTCTTTTATTAATAGAAAATACATTATTCATTGAGTTTATCTGTGAATTTTAAAAGTGTTTTAAGAGCACTACTAAGAGTGTTCTTTCTTTCTTTTGGGGGGTAGTACCAGGGATTGAACTCAGGAGCACTTGGCCACTGAGCCACATTCCCCAGCCCTACTTTGTGTTTTAGTTAGAGATAGGGTCTCAATGAGTTGCTTAGCACCTTGTTGTTGCTGAGGCTGGCTTTGAACTCTCAATCCTCCTGCCTCTGCCTCCCTAGCCATTGGGATTACAGGTGCATGCCACTGTGCCTAGCAAGAGTGTTCTTTCTTATTCATTTTAATGATGTGGAGATTAAGCCCAGGGCCTCATACTTGTTAGTCAAGCACTTCATCACTGAACTACATCTCCAGCCCCACATCATTTATTTTATAGGGAGAGTTGGTAGGAAATAAGATTTGCATCACAGAAATCCTTCTTATAGTTGTTTTTTGGGAAAAAAAATGTATTAAAGTAGGCCTACTCTATTTTCTCTCTAACCCAAAGACATATATAATATTTTTTAAAAAGAAAGATAATTTATGTTCATTTTATTTAACAAAGTAATTGTATTTTGCCATTATGAATATTTTATAACTACATAGAAAATTAAATTAAAAAAATCACATTTTAATGTATTTTCTTCCAATGATTTTTCCATGTCTAGATTTTGTTTTCTTTATAGTAATGCTCATTTTAAATAAAATTCTTAAGTGTGAAGAGTAAAGCCCTGGGAACCAGCCTGATCTCTCTCTAAAATGCCTTCTAAAGATTTTTGAAGATTTATCTAAATAAGAAAGTTAGGCAATATAATTAAATGAGCATAGTAATTGGGTCGATTCATGGTGATAAAATCCCCCACACAGTGAAAATAAAGCCTAAAGTGATACTCAACAAATAGAACATAAACTTGGGCAGTTATGGCTGATACTAGGAGGTGAAGAAGAAACTGGAAGCCCCACTGGGCCTTTTAAGTGTATCAAAATTAAGAACCAACCTGGCTAATCTGTAAGAATCAGCAAAAGATTCCCAGAAACTAAAAGGAAGCCTCCAAAGAGCAAAGGTATGCTAGAGGAGTTAATGATTTCTTTGCATCAAATTAATATATTAAATTGAATTAAAATAAATCTTAGAGACTGGCAGCATTTATTTCCAATGTCAGCAGGGAATCAGAGAGCCAAGAATGTAAATTGTTTCCCAAATTAAGTCATTTGTCATGGAAAACAGACTATGTTATAAATTTAGTTGGTTCTCCATTTTCCTTTGTCAGCAAATATTGAGAAAAAAAACAGGTAAGTGAAAGACAGAGAACCTTTTGAAAAAGAAAAACAAAATCCCAATTTGTTGGCAATAATGAGGGAGTGTTGGAGGAGACTCCATAGATTATTATTAGGACTAATTAATTTTCTACACAGGGTTGTTTCTCCACTTTGCCCAGTGTTATCCTCAGTTTCATTGGAGGTATGGACTCTGGAGGGTACAGAAGGGAGTGTTAGTGGTCTGTGGTAGGACATGCAGAGTGACCTCAAAGTTTCATCCTCTGCTCCTCTCTTGATTGGCCATTACAACATAGGGGCCTCAAGTACCCGGCCTTTGGGGGTCTCTGCCTGGAGATTCCTTAGGCTCTACAACTCTGCCCTCTGAAGACATGGCCACTAGCTTTGATATATGCAGCCATCATTACCCATCCCTACACCACCACCTAACTTGCCCATTCCCCTTTGTGAGAAAGTACACATTTTATTCAGCTCATAACATATAACAATTCCCACAACCATCATGGCAAAACTGTTCATAGAAGCCAGTCTTCCTCCTGACAAAGATACTCTCTATCAAAACCAAGAAATCAACACTAATAGGTCATGTTGAAAGAAAAAGTTTTCTTCTACCATTTTATTCCTGTGTTGGGAGCCTATGAATGAACAATAGACAGATTAAAAAAGGAACAGTTTACATATGTGGGAGCTTTCAAACCAAGAGTATCCCTGAACCTCTGGAGAGAGGAGTTTGTATTATCATCTTAGAAACTGTGAAGTGCTGTTTAGAGCTTCAAAGGATGAAAGGTTTGGATGTTTTTATTTCGTTTTGTTTTTGTGTTGGATATTGAACCAGGGTCTTTTACATGATAGAAAAGTTCCAAAGGATGAAGGTTAGATGAGTCTTGTTCACACAATTTTTTGGAATGTCCAGTGCCCAGGGTCAAGTCTCCCTGACTGGGGAAATGAGAAGGAAGAAAGTGGGGTGGGAGGGAGGAGCTGACTCTCCTAAGTCTCTAATAAAGGAAAAGACATAAAATTTCTTTCTGCATTGGTTGTAGCCCAGATATTTTCACTTCAAAGTAATCTTTGTATCACTCAAATGGGTTACCAGTCCGCTCAATTACTACTATAAAATCCACAGTTCCCCACTCAAATTTTGCTACTTGCCTCAGTAACAACATTTAAAGCAAAATGATCTAATCTGGGACTACTCGTTGCATCTAGTTGTCCTATCTTTTTAGTATTCTCCAAAAGAAGGGTTCCTTCATCTTTGACTTTTAGGTTCTTGATATTTTTTAACAAGAGAGGCTAGTTATCATGGTAGAGTTTAATTAGTGGGTTTTTATCCATCCATTGAGGCTTTCATTCGGGACAGGTATGAACTGATCATCTGTAACATGCTAAACTCTGTCAGTCTGAGGTATGTAGTGCACAAGATGGTGGGTGACCTTCCCTTGGGAGAAACCCTTAGAGCCTCCACAGTGTTTAAGAATCCAGATTTTGATACAGAATGTCTGGGTTCAGGTACCAGCTCTACTGCTTACTTCCATGAAATTCTGGTAAAACCAGAGTATCTTCGCTTCTGTTGGTGGGTGGTGTCTGCATAATCTACAAGCCTCTGTAGCCAGCATAGCCCATTTTAGTGTTAGCAGCTAATCAAGGCAGAATATGCCTGTCAGTCAGCTCTGAGGGTTGCAGTTGGTAAAGCTGGATTCTTCTCCACTACTATTGAGTGGCGTGTTGTAGTCCTTAATGGTGGGTTATGTTCTCCAGTATTGCAGCAGACCCCAGCAACTCACTCCAAGTTTCTTTCCAGGTTCTTGGCTTACAAATTTAAACAATAAAATTCATAGACAATAGAAGGCAAGAGTGAAATTAACAGGATTTATTCAAGTGTGAAGAACAGCAGCGTGAGAGGGGAGCTTATAGTTGGGTGCCACTTGAGTGTTCTAGTCTAGGGGGTTTTATAGCTCTTGAGTCAACACTATTCACCCAGATTTGTACTAATCAGGTTTTGAAAAAGTACTAATGCTAATGGTCCTAATTTATGTTAATCAGATCTTAGAAAGTATCAATGCTATGGGTTAGCCCTGCAATCTCCATTTGAGTCTTCCCCCACTTCTGTTTTCTCTCTGCTCATTGGACCTGGACTGGCTGCCCCAGGGTGACAGGTTGGCATGCCCTGGCTCACCTTGGCCCTGGCTTGCTGCCTCTTAGGCCCAGGCAAGCCTGGTGGGCTCTGTGCGGCTGTGTCCTGCCTGTGTTCCAGCCCCTCCGGGCTGCTGCTCTGCTGCTGGTTCTTCTGGGATAAGGGCTTGGATTCACTGAGTGTGCTACTTAACCTTTGTAAGCCTCACAGGAGAGAAAGGACACATAGAATAGATGTTTAACATAAGTCGATACCAGCATCTCTTTTTAAATATCAGTAATTTGTGCCTGAAAATTGGGAATTATGTATGTGAATTAGGCATTATTTTACATTATTTTAAAAGGGAAAGATTGTAACACATTACGCATGAAACCCAAGTCCCTCAACCAGTTTGTGAAAACATAACTATAGTACACAAAAACACTGGAAGGGGATCAGGATATGCCAACTCTCAAATTAACCACTTTGGCATAAAAATGATGTTGAACTCAAGGCATTTCATTTCCTGAAATCCTCATCTGCCTAAAAGCAGGGGCTCCACAAAAGAATCAACTGCCCGGATCCCTCCCAGGTATAACTCTAATCCTTCCCAGAGCTTGGAAGTCAGTTCCTTACCTGGATAGACATTGTTACAAACTATCATCTCTTTCATTTGTTCTCCTGAGGGCCCATTTATCTTTCAGAAAAGTCCTTTATATTTCCATAAGTGTCCTTTTTCCTTGCTTCCCTCTTCTAAGAAGTCATTTGTTCCCTCAGAATTGCCCCTTTGCCCTCTCCTTCTCCATGAAGAGGTATATAAAGGCTGGGGATGTAATTCAGTGATACAGAGCCTGGTAGCATGTGCAAGGGGGTTTGCTCTCCAGCATTACCAAAAAAAAAAAAAAAAAAAAAAACCCTCAAAAATTAAGTCTAAGCCGGGCATGGTGGTGCAAGACTGTAATCCCACCATTTAGGGAGGCTGAGACAGGAGAATCGCGAGTTCAAAGCCAGCCTCAGCAATGGCGAGGTGCTAAGCAACTCAGTGAGACCCTGTCTCTACATAAAACAAAATAGGGCTGAGGATGTGGCTCAGTGGTCGAGTGCCCCTGAGTTCAATCTCCAGTACCAATAAATAAATAAATAAATAAAGTCTAAATTCCAATTGTCTCTTTGAGTCACATTTTTCTATAAACTTCCACAGACTTACTTGTAGAAGACTGTTCAAGTTTTTTCTTGTTAATCTGTCTTGTGTGAGTTTATTTGTGAGCCCTAAGGAGTCAACTTAAAACAACATTGGAAAAGTCCATCTTCCACATAACTTTGTTTCAGAAATAATAATTGCATTAGGATACCGTGTATTTAAAACATAGATCCCCAGAACACTGAAACAGTTACTTTATGTGCAGTATCATTTCTTCCATTGTAATAGCTATTTTATTTTTTAAAACTTCTACCCCAAATTTTTTCAAAACTTTATCCAACTGTCCGGTCCTCACTGCAGAGTGATAGGCAAAAGAAGAAAACAAAAAACAAAACAAACAAACAAAATCCCCCCCCAAAAACAAAATAAAAACAACAACAAAACAAAACAACAACAAAAACAATGGCTCAATAATGGAAAGTATCAGTAAATGTAAATGCATTTAGGACAAGAGCCAGTATGGAAGCATGACTCACCCTGAGCAGGAGGCTCTGGGGTCACTCAGCATCGGCAACATCCAAAGACCGCATGCGGCCCTCTCCTCCCCCCATGGATACTCACTATGTTTCAAAATGTCTGTGACTTGCTGCTATTCTCTCAGTTGAATTTGAAAGATAACTGGAAAAAATTCCTCCACACTGTTTTCCGACAATATGTGGAAATTTTAAAGGTCCAGTATAAAAATTTCCATTTATTCTGAAACAAATAAATGAACTCTGTTGGGAAATACATACATTCTATGAAAATTGGATATGAAAAAAAAAATACAGGGATTCTTTCTGAGAGATACTTGACAGGCTGTGTTAGCATCTATAAAACATGTGGGCCAGTGTCTGGCACAAAGAAAGTATTAGTTATTATTTTACCTTTATGAACACAACATTCTAGTGGAAAAGGCAGCAAGAAAACATAGAAAAGATCATGGCAGACTGAGAGGTTTTCTGAAGAGAATCAGATACCATGATAGAGAATAATAGGGGAAGGACCATCTTTAGGCAGGTGATCAGGGAGGCCTTCTTGGAGAAGTGATATCTAACCTCAGACCTAGGATGAGAGGAAGCCAGCCATGAGGGGAGCCAGGGCCAACATTTCAGGCAGGGACAATGCAAACACTAAGGAAAAGTTGAGATGGAGCTGCCAGAAGTACAGTGATCGGAGAGTGGGGAGTAGGGAGAACTCTGCAAGAGGAGGCTGGAGAGGTAGGCAGGGCCCAGGCCAGACAGAAGTATGTAGGCCATAGTCCATAGTGTTTGTTGTATGCTAAGTCCAATAAGAAATCATTTAAGTGGAAAGAGGGGACATCATTTGATTTATGTTTTTAGATCACTTTTGCTGAGGTTTTGGGCTCATGGAGATTTCAAGTAGAAGCCAGGATAACAGCGAAGAGGATAATTGATTAATTCAGATAAGAAATGAGGTGACATTGCAGATGGAGAGGAGACTTTAGAGATGAAAATTGTAAAGAGAGAATCACTGGATTTGATGTTGGGTGAGAGAAATGGATGAGTCAGGATCATGCTCATATTTTTGGCTTTGAGAACTGTAACAAGGAACTACATCCCCAGCCAATTGGTGCCAATTATATAGAGAAGAAAAACTAAATATAAGAAAGTTGAAAAAATCCTGGGCATGCATACACACACACACACACACACACACACACACATACACACACAGGTGGAAAACTATATTTCCACACCCAGCTTATTATAGGAATAATATAGGAATGTAGGAAACTATGTTTAAACTATGTTCCTTATGTAGGAAACTATGTTTCCTACATCCTTTGAGTGGTATCATTATAAATGGCAGCGTGGCTGCAAAATGATGCGGTGTTCTAGAGGTTAGAAAAAGGCTGAATTCTGATTATTTGCTTTATCCCTTTATTGCTTCTGGTGGCATTTGCTTTGGTCTCATCTTTTAGTCCCTGCTGTCATACATGGCTTTTTGTTATGCCTCACTGTTTGAAAGCATGAAGCTTGTGAGCTATTCTGGTAATACAAGCTAAATAGCAGAGATTTTTTTCCCCCTCCTTTATACCACAAGACACTTGAATTTACCCCAGTAACACCACAGGTACAGTGTAAAGAGGAGCAAGAACTGGCTTCGTCATTAACTAGCTGTGCTTGGTTACCAGGTTACTAGCTTCTCTGGCCCTGGTTTCTTCATTTGTGAAATGGTTTTGGGGAGCAAGAAGGAGCAGAAAAAGAATTAAATAAGAGTATAATAAGCTGGGTGTGGAAGCATACACCTGTAATCCCAGCTACTCAGGAGGCTGAGGCAGGAGGATTGCAAATTTGAGGACAGCTTCAGCAACTTACTAAGATAAAATAAAAAAGGATATAACTCCATAGGACAATGCTTGACTAGCATGCACGAAGCCCTGGGTTCAATCAGCAGCACTGCCCCCACTCCCCATCAAAATAGAATAATAAAATGCTGTAGGTTGTATTACAGAAAGAAATAACTCTGAAACTCAGAGTTGGCTTCAGTGGCTTTCACAACTCAAGTTGATTCAGATGTGGTGTGGGCCCATAGATTTCTCACTTTAGAAACCCTGGGATCCAGTGTTCCATTTTGTGATGTGACCTCCAAGATTGCTGAGGAAAGGGAAGAGAGGACAAGAGGTCTGCATGTTATACTTTTTAAATTTTTATTTATTTATTTATTTTATTTTTTTTTTTTATAATTTATTGACATGTATTTCAAGTCATAGTACATATATAGAGCTCAATTTTTCCATTTCTCTGGTTGCAAACCAGATAGAGTCGCACCATTTGTGTCTTCATACATGCACCAAGGATAGTAATGACGATCTCAATCAGCCATCTTTACTACACCCATTCCCCTTTCCCACCCCCCACCTTCCCTCTGCCGCATCCAGAGTTGCTCCATTATGATATACTTTTTTTTAAAAAATATGTTTTTAGTTGTAGATGGACACTTTTATTTTATTTATTTATTTTTATGTGGTGCTGAGGATCAAACCCAGTGCCTCACCCTTGCTAGGCAAGGGTTCTACCACTGAGCCACAACCCCAGCCCCCTGCATGATGTACTTTTAATGTTAGGACTTGGCAGAGGCTATGTCACTTTTGTTCACTTTCCATCAACCACTACTGAGTCACAAGACCCCAGTAAAACTGCCAGATAAGCTGGAAAGTGTGGTTTCCTATGTACCCAATAAGATCAAAAATGCAATGGAATTTGGCTGTCACTGAAAACTAAAAGGCTAAGGGTAGAAAGTGGCTTCCATAAGTTAGAAAAATTAAAACAAGTTAGAAAAATTAAAACAACTTCTGCTGTTTGAAGACCTAGGACGTGCACTCTGAGACACCTTTCTAGACAAAACTGTTCTGGAAGGAGAAAGCAGGATCCTCCTTCAGTCTCTCTGAGCTTCACTCTCCACCAACCTGCTCAACCCACGCTAGCCAGACTGGACATTTGCCATTCCTTGAATATTCTGGTTGCTTTTTCACCTCCAGCATCGGCTCTCACTCTCCCTGCTGTTTGGTCAGCTCTTATGTGAGGAATCCACTCTTCTACCCCTCAGTTTCTCAGTGATGCCTCTCTTGTTCCTTCTGCACACTGGATAGTTTACTCTTTGAATTGTTTATTGTTTACCTTCCTCCATTGCACAAGGCTGCAGATGCTTTTTTAAAAAAAATTTTATTTGTTCTTTTTAGTTATACATGGCATTAGAATATATTTTGACATATACATACATGGAGTAAAATTTCCCATTTTGTGGTTGAACATGATGTGGAGTTACATTGGTCTTATATTCATATATGAACATAGGACAGTTATGTCCAATTCATTGTACTGTCTTTTCCATTCCCATCCCTCCTCCCTTCCCATTATTTCTCTTTGTCTATCTAATCCAGTGAACTTCGACCCCCCTCCCCCAGCTCATTGTGATAGCATCCACATATCAGAGAGAACATTTGGCTTTTGGTTTTTTGGGATTGGCCTATTTCATTTAGCATGATAGTCTCCAGTAAGGCTAGAGATTCTTTAGGATGTTTTTTCAATGATGTGTCTCAAGCGCATTAGACAAACGAAGTATTTGTCAAAATAAATTAACTACAGCTATGACTGACTAGCTCCTAATGAGTTAAAGGGCACAGAGGCTTCCCTTAAAATAATTACTGTTAACAGAGAGAATTCTTGTGCATCAGGAAAATTGAAATTAGGGAGGAAAATCAGTGGGAACATTTAAAGGTCTTTTTATGTTGCTGATTTTGTATTTTAGGTTATGATCAATGGTGTTAAGATTATTTAAACCATAATTTTTAGTTTTTGAAGTAATTCTTTGGAAGATTTCTCTTTCCTTTCAAAACAAGTGAGCTCTGTCAAGAATGTAAGCTTCAGTTACAGCTTAAGAGAAAAACCTTTAGGTGAAGATAAAATAGACACCACCAGTACCTGCAGTTGATCTGTCACCACCTGGTCTGTTTGAAGAGGGACATGTTTGGACAGTGGTCTTAATGAGATCATTTCTGTTACTGCTTATGAAAGGCTTAGCTTTGCCTTGTTCTCCTTTGGGGCTTAAGAACTTAGAAATTTTAGAATGCTTTTTCAGAACTAAATAGACATTTAGTTGCTTTGATGGGGTCCAAGGGCACAGAAAAAGCGCCATTGAAATAATTTTAGAGCTCTACTTGAATCAGCTAGTGAATCCTCATGAAAACACAAATTCATAGGAAAAAAGTCATCATTTTATACATAAATTACATTTTTATGGTCATGTGGTTGTGAGATCTGTGGTTGTTTTGAAACATCACCTCTGCTCTAGAAACACTAAACATTCCCTTTGAATGAATGCACAAATTCTCAGATTTGCTGCCATTTCTAGTCAGTCTTGGCATTTGGGTGGGATTTGTATTTGTTTAGTAATCCCTTAACTTCCTCTGCCTGAAAAAGAAACTCTTTTATCTTCTAAGTCTAGGTGCGGTTGGCATTTTTGCATCAGTCAGGTGCATTACAGAAGATTTGGGGGAAATTGGCTAAGAGATGAATTTTAGGCACAATAGTCTGGTGCCTCTAGCTCTAAAGGCTTCTTGAGACACCTAATTTGCTGTTTAGGGCTAAGCACAGAGAGCTGCAGCATTTAGTCCACTCTATGTTGGGCATTACTTCAAAATTAATGGCATCACCAGGTCATAGTCATTCATTTCAGTATATTCAAGAACAGTAGGACATTTATCTATAATTTTGCTTCAATTTGTAATTTTTTATCCAATAACTGGTGGATTAGCTCCCTGCTGCTGCTTCATTGGAATGTCAGCTATAATAAATAGCTCCTCCATAGTTTAATTACTTTGTCACAACAATCAGAATTTTCGTAGGCAGACTGATAAAAATGAGAATAAGGGATTTCATCTTATGCTGAGTCTAACTCTGTTTCCCCACAGTGTTGGGCAGAATTGTACACTTCAAAAATGCTAATGGAACTTTCTCTAGGTGTTTTATAACTTTACCAATCACTGTAAGGGTTTTTTCTTGAGGTGAGAGATCCGAGGTCAGCCATTGGTGGTGGTGGGACTTACCTTACATTCTAAATCCAAGCAAAGGAATACACCTGTTGGCCAGAAAAAGATGGCTTAGGAGAAGTTGGCAACTAATCCCGTGTGGATTTTAGGTGGAGCAGTACTTGCTTGCCAGGCTGGAGGATTATTTCTGAAAGGACCTCCAAGGAAACATACCCTGTGTTTCTTTGAGTAATTAACTCCCATGTAAATACAGGTTGCAGTTTATATTTGCTCCCTCAGCAATAAGAGAGAGACCTACTTTTTTCTTGTTGGGGCTCAGAAAATAATACCCCAAAGTATGGTGCTCTGATATGCTGAGTATTTTGGACTAAAGGACATTGGAGGGCTTCAGAACCAAGGTCTCTCTTAGGACTGGGCTGGTCCCTTCTACAGTTTTGGGTAGTTGCTGTGTAGATGCCAGGATGTAGCTGGAACCTTCTATTTAGGATCTTTGAAGTCAGCTCCAAGCCTGTGTTGAGGTCACAAGCAACTAGGGGAAGGGGGATTTTGAAAAGTAATATGGTATACAAATAAGAACTATCAGAATTTTTTGAACTCTCCTACATTTGTTTATTCAGTTCATCTTTTAGATGACTTCTCTTGCCTTGTCTAACAGCCTAGATCCATTATAGCTGATTCTATAGGAGCCTCTCATTAAAATGCAAAAGGGCTTATTTCCTTCTTATTCCACTATGTCTAATAAAGCCTCAAAAATCCAGGAGAGTAAATGAGCGATATAACACCATTCCTGGGATCTGTACTTGGTACTGTGAGAAGTCAACAAATGAGTTAAACCTACCCAACAAGTTCATCCTGTTCCCACAGGGTAATCAGGGCAAATGTGAGACTTAAGAGAGTTTGAGACTGAGACTTCAAGTGTCTCTTTTGGAATCACCAAATCATGGTCTCTACTGCTTGGACTGCTTTCTTGGTCTTGCTGAGCACTCTGTGTGTGCACACGTGAAATCAAGGTGGATGCACGGGAGTGATCTTCTGGTTGTCCAGGCTGTGTTGGATGACACCACCAATTTCTTTAATGTAGTCAGAGGTGAGCCAGTGTGGAAAATAATGAACTTATTTGTAAGATGTACCTATATCTCCCTCCTCCCTTGTTTTGTTGTTGTTTTTTTAAACTCTTTTTGATTTGATTTATTAATCTTTTCACATCCAGTGTTCATGGGCTGATGGGGAGCAGCTGGTCCATCGGCTTATCAGCCAGAGCTCTCCCTCACCTGTGAAGGGGGAAGTACGGTTGTGCACTGCACACACACCATTCCACTTGTTCAAGCGTCTTGGAGGGTTAATCTGCTCCAGTGTCCAGGTTCTTATGTAATCCTTTTTTCTGGTTTTGCAGAGGCTAGGCATTTATTCTCTGGTAGCTGTTAGGATTCTCCTCTGGCCTGGGATAGTCAGGTTGTTTTAGGGACTTTGGCTTCCTTCTTAGGACCATTAGGAGTTTTAAAATAGATGCTTTGGGCTGAGTTGTAGCTCAGTGGTAGAGTGTTTGCCTAGCATGTGTGAGGCACTGTGTTTGATACTTAGCACCACATAAAAATAAAGAAAATAAAGGTATTGTGAAAAAAATATAGATGCTTCATTTGATCCAATTTTCAGACCAACAGAGAAGGCCTTTTGCAAGGAAATGAAGGAAAAGGATAGAGAACACATTTGATCTGTGTGTGTATGTGTGTGTGAGTGTGTGTGTGTGTGTTGCACTGGGGATTGAACCCAGGGCTTGACCTGTGTTTGATACATTCTCTACCACTGAGCTACATTCCCAGGCTTTTGCATTTTGTTTTGGGCCAGGATCTCCCTAAGTTGCCCAGAATGGCCCTGAACACATTTAATTTAGGAAGATAGGTATGTGTATAAAAGAATGAAAAGATGGACCACAGGCTAGGAGCAAACATTTGCCAAATACATAGCTAATAAAGGACTGGTATCCAAAATATACCAAGAACTAAACACTCAACCATAAGTAAACAAAAAACTCAATTAAAAAATGGGCGAAAGATCTGCATAGATACCTCATCCAAGAAGATTGACAAATGGCGATAAGCATATGAAAAGATGTTCCATCCCACATGTCATCAGGGCAACACATATTAAGACATCAGCAAGATACTACTATGTATCCACTGGAGTGGCCAAAATGCAACACACTGCCACCACCAAATACTGGCCAAGACGTGGGACAACAGGAAATCTCATGTGCTGCTGGTGGGACTGCAGAATGGTACAGCCACTTTGCAAGACAGATCAGCAGATTTTTTGAAAACGTAAATGTTCTCTTACCTCAACAACAGCAATTGTGCTCCTTGGTATTTACACACACGAGTTGAAAACTTATGTCCACATGAAAACCTACACACATAGTTATAATTGCCCAGACTTGGAAGCAACTAAGATGTCCTTCAATAGATCAATGGATAAACAAACTGCAAGACATCCATACAGTGGATTATTATTATTATTATTATTATTATTATTATTATGTTTTTTGGTACTGGGGATTGAACTCAGGGGTACTTGACCACTGAGCCACATCCCCAGCCCTATTTTGTGTTTTGTTTAGAGACAAGGTCTCACTGAGTTACTTAGTGCCTTGCCATTGCTGAGGCTAGCTTTGAACTCGCGATTCTCCTGTCTCAGCCTCCCAAAGTGCTGGGAATACAGGCATGCGCTACCATGCCTAGCTCAGTGGAATATTATTAATCATTAAAAAGCAACAAGCTGGGCTGGGGTGTAGCTCAGTGGTAGAGCACATATTTAGCATGCTTGAGGCCCTGGGTTCAATCTCCAGCTTCAGGGGAAAAAAAAATCAATGAGCTATGAAACCACAGAAAGCATGAAGAAGCCAGGCATGGTGGTGTACTTCTGTAATCCTAGCAACTGGAGAGGCTGAGATAGGAGGATTGCAATTTAGTGAGGTCCTAAGCAATTTAGTGAGACCATGTCTCAAAAATTAAAAATAAAAAGGGTTGGGGATGTGGCTCAGTGGTAAAGTTCCCCTGAGTTCAATCCTCAGTACTAAAAAAAAAAAAAAAGGAGAGGGGGCTGGGGTCGTGGCTCAGTGGTAGAGCGCTTGCCTAGCATGCATGAGGCACTGGATTCGATTCTCAGCACCACATATAAGTAAATAAACTAAAGGTCCATTGACAACTCAAAAATATTTTTTAAAAAAGGGAGAACCTTAAAACCTTAAATACATATTGAATACATATTGCTAGGTGAAAGAAACCAACCACAAAAGATTTCACATGATAAAGTTTCAACTATATAAAAATTGCAAAAAAGGCAAAAATATGGGGATAACAGAAAGATCAATGGATGCCAGGGGTTCAGGGCAGAAGGCAAGGATGATAGGAGGAGCAGAGGGGATTTTTAGGGTTGTACCCATTGTGTATGACACTCTAATGGAGGATACATGGCATTTTGCTTTTGTCCACACCCATAGAATGTGCAACACAGTCAGTGCTAATGGAAACTATGGACTTCAATTAATAATAATCCATTAGTACTGGTTGGAATAATAATCCATTAGTACTGGTAGTTCATCAGTTGAAACAAATGTCCTAGTGTAAGACATTAATAATAGAAATTATAGAAGCTCTATAATTTCTACTCAAAATTTCAATAAAACTAGAACTGCTTTCTTTGTTTCTTTCTTTTTCTTTCTTTCTTTTTTTTGGTAAATTTTGATACCAGGGATTGAACTCAGGGGTTTTCGACCACTGAGCCACATCCCCAGCCCTATTTTGTGTTTATTTAGAGACAGAGTCTCACTGAGTTGCTTAGCACCTCGCCGTTGCCGAGGCTGGCTTTGAACTCACGATTCTCCTGTTTCAGCCTGTTTATTTCTTTTTCTAGAACTGCTTTTTAAAGAAGTTAACAAATGAAAAAACAAGAAAGATGAATATGAAAAGAGTGTGGGAAGGATGCCATGAGAGGAGTCAAAAAAAGTGAAGCCAACACAAGCTGAATCTTTCAAGTCACAAAGGTGGAGAGATTTCTGATATGATGTTTTCCTTGGCATTTCACAGAGTCTGGTGGGCTGGATGTGGTGGCACATGCTGTGATTCCAGCTACTCAGAAGGCTGAGGCAGAAGGATCACAAGCCTGGGCAATTTTGTGAGACCCTGTCACACAATAAAATATAAGCAAGCTGGGGATGTAGCTCAGGGTTAAATCATCCTTGGACCAAAAAAAAAAAAAAAAGAGTCCAGCAGGTGGATTTAGTTACTGACCAACTGAAGGGTAGTCCAGTGTTCACTGTCTCAGTACTAGTAATGATATCACAGACTGCTATCACAAGGAAGGAGGGGACGAGGAAAAGGACTTTTCAACTGAGTTTAAAGACAGGAAGTAGAAGAGTCCAGTGGCTTTTGTAGCCTCTAGCATTTGAACAGCTCTTCAAATAAATCTTCTGAAGTTTGGAGTTATAGCTAGAGCTGCCAGATTTGAGCAACCTTGAAATACAATGATGATGAGCTTTGATGTGGTGGTTTATGCTGCATTCACAATATTTAACCCATGTGTGTGTGTGTGTGTGTGTGTGTGTGTGTGTGACGCATGCACACGTCAGAAAGAAAGAAAGAGGGGGCGGTGGGAGGGAGAGAAAGCATACTTGCTTGGGAGCCAGAGAGACAAAAAGCAAAGGGAAGGGGATCATCATCTCTAATTCCTTGAAATGGCAGTCTTAGCCTGACCTGGCTTTTCTCTTATAATTATTTTAAAGAACCACTTGCATTTCTTAATCAACATGTCTTTGCACTTATAATCTCTGAGGCTACATCTTGTTTCTTCCTATTTTCTTCCTGGCATCCATCCATCCATCCATTTATTTTGCAGTATTGGGGATTAAACCCTGGAGTGTTTGACCACTGAGCTACACCCCCAGTTATTTTTATTTTTAAAAATTTATTTATTTGGTACCAGGAATTAAACCCAAGAGTACTTAACCCCCGAGCCACATCCCCAGCCCTTTGCCCTTTTTATTTTTTATTTTGAGACAGTATCTCACTCAGTTACTAACAGCCTTGCTAAATTGCTGAGGCTGGCTTTGAACATGTGATCCTCCTGCCTCAGCCTCCCAAGCTGCTGGGATTACAGGCTTGGGCCACCACATACGGCTTTATTTTTTATTTTGAGAAAAAGTCTCCCTAAATTACCTAGGCTGGCCTTAAACTTCAGCTTCCTGGGTAGCTGAGATTAAAGGTGAGTGTACCACACCTAGTCCTGTCATATGTTTTAAAAAAGAAAATGCTGTCAATGCATTCAAAATCTTTACTTTGTTGTTACATTGCTATGTATTAATCTCTACCATCCTCACCCCCTCTTTTTTTTAATGGTACATTTACTTCCCTTGGGATGATTAGATTCCACTTGGTCCTGTTCCCTGGCTTGTCACTAGCTGTGAGACACAGCTTCAGGTTTTGGGAAACCTCAGTCTGAGATGACCCAGATATTTTAAGGGAAGTCAAAACAATAGAGTAATCAGTTTTCACAACTTTGTACTTTGACAATTTCAAAAGACCAATGCTACTTTCTGAAGAACAGAAAGCACATGAACATTGCCTTTGTCTTTGGCAGAGCCGGAGGGCTAGAGAAAGCCCTTGTTCCTCTCCCCGCCAAATGTGCATCCTTAAGAATGCTACTCAAGCCAGGCGCAGTGGTGCACACCTGTAATCCCAGTGGCTCGGGAGGCTGAGGCAGGAGGATCACAAGTTCAAAGCCAGCCTCAGCAATGGCGCTAAGCAACTCAGAGAGACCCTGTCTCTAAATGAAACACAAAATAGGGCTGGGGATGTGGCTCAGTAATTGAATACCCCTGAGTACCAAAAAAAAAAAAAAAAAAAGAATGTTACTCAACCTACCCATGCCTGAAGGACGTCATGCACAATTTTATCCTCCAAAAGGCAGAGGACCAGACCTTTGTTCTCCATGAGTCTCCTCTAGGCTGAAGATCCTGTGAGTATTATAACATGAGAAACACAACCACCCGATTAATAGATTTTAAAATTTTGCAAGGTAGAGTTGCGTTCTATTTTCCTCAAATACCCACTCACTGCTCACAGCACACAATTAGTAATCTTAATAGCTATCTTTTACTGAACAATTTATGAGCCTTATCTGCCTGGGGACTCAAACTTGCACAGCAGTGGTTATGAGGAGAGAAGGGAGAAAGTGGGCCTCCTTGTGCAGCCAATGGCCCAACCAAGGACTCCACCTTCTGAGAGCAGGTGACTTCCCTGGGACAGCAAGCTCTCCAGGGGAGCTAAAGGAGAGAGGAAGGCCAAGTCTTTGAGATCTTTATCTCTTCTCTTGCTGCCTTCCTGATTAAGCCACAATGCATGCACGACTTCCATGTAGAGATAGCTGTTAGAATTCAGTGTCACTGGAAGACATTTAAGTATTGACAACATTTTCTCTAATGTGTCTTCAAAGTTGAGCTGCTGGGCTGAATCAAGCTATTTGGGTTGTGGGTGGAGAGGAGCACCAGAAAATTATCCACATAAGGAAGTAGGAGTGTGGGGAAAGGTGAGGGGGACTTGGGGGAACATTGCCTTTTTTACAAAAATTCTTTTTATGTTTTGGTAGCGGGGATTGAACCCAGGGGTGCTTAACCACTGAGCCACATCCCCAGCCCTTTTAAAATATTTTATTTAGAGACAGGGCCTACCTGGGTTGCCAAATGCCTTGCTAAGTTGCTGAGGCTGGCTTTGAACTCATGATCTTCCTGCCTCAGCCTCCTGAGTCACTGGGATTATAGGCCTGTGTCACTGCCGCTGGCAAAAGCTGCCTTTATGACAGAAGAGATTTACTAAAGAGGATCAGAGAGGAAGTCCCTGTGCGTTGAAGGAATGTAAGTCCTCCTTACAGCCTGCCCTCCCTGACCCGACACCTCCAGGAATGTGAAATGATTCTGTGACCTTTTGCCTTTAGGTTTTTTTTCACTACCACTTGGTGTAGACATGGGCCTTGAGTAGGCCCAGGCTTAGTTAGATAGATTGGCAGGAGAAACTTTGCAACAAGTGTGATGTTATGGGTCTGTGTATATTAGTTTTCATCCACGGTTCCTAGCTCATAACTCCTTCCCTAACCAAGGTCATAGAAACTAGGATTTCTCTTCCCTAAGGCAGATCATAGAAGCTCTAATCTTCCCCTGCCTTTCAGTTTTAAAGCTGGCCACAAAGAAATTCTCAGTACTACTTGGTCTGATAGTAAATCAAAAGACCCTCATTTCAGAAGGGAGGCTGCCCTGTACTTAGAAGGAAGGAGAACTGCACAGGAAACCCAAGAAAAATCTGGATAGGCCTCCCTGGCTAACCCAACCTGTTAGCATTAGATCAGACCCTTTTGTCTAATCCCATTTCTAGACAGCTGTCCGTGCCTCAGTTACACCTATGCAATGTAGTTGCCACCCAAACTCAAGGAAGAGGGTTAGAAAGCTTCCAGAGATCTGAGCATATGCAAGTTCCTTCCAGTGGAGCAACAGAGAGGGTTTGGGAGGTCCATAACCCTTCTCCACCACTGTGCTTTATTCATCTTTTCATTATTTCTTTGCAATATCCTTTATAATAAGCTGGGAAACATGGGCTGTGGATGTAGCTCAGTGGCAGAGCACTTGATGAGCACATGCAAGACGCCAGGTTCAACCCCAACATTGATAGAGTTAAAAAAAAAAAAAGTGAACCAGTAAATATGTTTTTATAAGTTTTGTGAGCCTCTCTAGGAAATTAATCAAACTTGAGAAGCAGGTTATGGGAAGAACCCTGACAGGTAACTAGTGAGACGTTCAGGTAAAACAACCTACGTGGGGCTTGTGACTGGTGTCTGAGGATGGTAGGTGCAACCTTGGGGACAGAGCTCTCAACTTCTGGGTTCTGATGCTGTCTCCATTTAGGTGGTATCAGAAATGAGTTGAACTAGAGGACAGTCTATTTGCTGGTGCCGAATGGATTGCTCACTTGAGGTGAGCCATCCCACATCAATCAATCTGTGTTATGAAAGGGCAGTAAGAGAAACTGAGTTTGAATTTGTTTTTCCTATATTATCAGAACCAGAATCAAGCAGCTTTTCAGACAAAGGATCTTACTGACAGGAAGGATTAAGCATGGGATAGGCAAAGATAAGCAACAAAGCCTTGCTGATTGTTTGAAGGGCAGGTCCAATAATTTCTCCCCTAATAAAAAGAATGCACAGCTCTAAGACTGAGTGTATACACATATTTTTACCATCCATTGTTTCACCTTTGTTCCCATGAAAACCCAATAAACTATGCATAGTAAACTTAGTATGATCCCCACAGAGAGGACATGAAACCAATGTTCAGTGACCAGCCCAATTCACAGAGCTAAGAAGGGCAGGGCCTGGGCAGAAATCCAGCCTGACTCAATCTGTCTTCATTCTTCCAGGCTGCTTGCCGACCCTGTCATTTACCTCCCTGCCTTCCCTTTCATTCTTTACCATCCCAGATTTAAAATTTGAGTTTTCAAGCCCAAGTGCAACAGAAAACACATCATGGCCAGAAAGCCCAAGAACCTTTTTGCATTTTGCATGTATCTTATTGGGAGAAGTATAGTCTTTTAATATTTGAGAGACTTGGTCTCTGTAGACCTGGCAAGATACGACTTACTGATGATACATTATAGACATCCAGGAAGTAAACCACAAGATAAATACCTCACTCTCCTCTCTCTGCCGTCCTTATGATCAAGTTGTCATGGGAAAGTAACTAGAGGTGAATATGTACACTATCATCATGACATTTGTTCCTAACTATATAAAACAAAATACTTCGTAACCATCAAAGTATATTTGAACTCCTCAAGCATGTTCAAGGTAAGCATTTGGCTCAGGTCCGTGTAATGTTTCTATCAGAAACTTGAGTAATGTGAGAAGAATGTCCCCAGATTGTTGAGATGACAAAATCTGGAGATGTGACTGATTTGCTATGTGGAGTCACAGAGAGGGGAAGCAGCGGCACCAGCACGGGGGGCTTCACTATCTCGCGTGACTTCTATGTACGTGCAGATAATCCATCCAACCCCCAGTTCTCATCCTTGGCCTGCTCATTTCCAAGGAGTGTGCTCTTCTTTGCATCATGGCCACATTCTGGACCTGAATATGGCTCAGGAGCATCACATTCTCTAGGAGTAGTTTCCCACAATTCCCGTTGGTGCTTTCTGCCTCTTTCTCTTACACCTGCTCTGAAGTTGTCCTCTCCCTGTTCCTACCCACTTCCTTTCTCTTCTGCACTAGTGAATGTCACCACTTCCCACTTGGGCACCATGACAGAAACTTGAACTTGCCCTCCTATTCTCCTTGTAACCCCAGAATGTCAGAGTGGATCAGAATACACCACCCCAAAACATGCCACTCTGGCATAAGGATTGTTTTGAGCTGAAGGTAATGGAGCAGCAAATGCGGACAGCGTTCCATGCCCTCCTCTTTTCTGCTTGAAAGCAGGACATAAATTTCCCTTTGTAGGGGAAACTAATAATAGATAAGGGCATTTTTAGTAAGGTTGGTTTGTGCAGACCCCTCTTAGTGTCGATTTCCTGTCTCCGGTGATAAGGGATGTCCTCCTAGTACAGGGCTCCACTTAGGGCTCACGCAGAACCTTGAACTTCATCCTTAATGCCCTCTTTCCCATAGAACCTTTAATTTCACAGTAGCCATAATGATACTCATGAACAACTTTCACTGAATCCTTGCTATATCCCAGGCACCATTTTAAGAGCTTCAGGTGTATTAACCTATTTAATTCCTCATGGTTACACTACGTGGCAGACTTTGTTACTGTCTCCCTTTGATGGATGAAGGAACTCAGAGACACAGCTAGTGAATGGTTGAGCTGGAATCTATGCTAGAGGCACCAAGGCCCCTTGCCTCCATTTGGGATATTTCTGTCAGGTCTTGCCATCTCCAGAGCTCTCTGTGGAGTTTATGCTCTTAACTCTTCACTCAGCTGCCTTTTTATTGCACCTGTTGCACTAAAGATATTTTTTTCTTATCTTTTAACCTGCAGAGTATAAACTCAGAGAGCAGGAATTATCTTGTTTATTGTTCTATCCCCAGTAAAGGGCCTGGTCCCAAATAGATGCTTAATAAATATCCGATGACTGAATAAATGTCTGAAAAAAATGTCACGAGAAGATGATTAAGGACTCCCTAGTAGCATTGACTTGTATAGCTGAAAAGGAACTTAGAGTTTAGCTAGTCCTGGGGGTATTTGGCCTGGAAAAAGGAAATTTAGGGAGGATATAAAAGTGTCTTCAAATATTTGAAGAGCTGCCAGTGGGAGAGAGACTGTCCCTCAAGCTCCTGAGCCAGGAGCATCAGCCGCAGTCTAGAAAAAGAGGCAGAAGAGAATGAAAAAAGTTGGAAAGTTGGAAAATGTTGCACAGAAAACTACAAAAAAGAAAACTCAGCAAATCCTTCTGTCTGGTGGGACTTGGTAAGTGACAGAGTGAAAAAGACGTGTTTTGGCCAGGTGGAAATTTGAGTCATAGGAAGGCTGGGCTTGGCTGACAGCCAGGAAGAATTCTCTGTCTTCTTGGGGAGAAGGTCTCTCAACAGAACAGAGGTCATACCCTTTTCCTGATTTTGGATGGAGTCTGATGTTGGGTTGTGGGGTGGGACAGAGAGGTCCCTCAAGCTTCTGCCTGCCTTCACAACCAGGGGTGTGTTCCCTGTTCCCTCAGTCTCCCCACTGCTTCCAGGTCTCTCTCCAGAGTCATGTGGTCCTTGAAGAAGGAGACCCTCTTGTCTCTGCGCCTCTGAGCTTTGGTCACAGATTGTAGGTATGGAGTATACCTTCAACTTGCCTTTCTGGCCACAGGCTCTCACCTTCCCTACCCTAGTTGTGGGGAATGGTGGCTGCTGATGGCTCATAGCTGGGCTCACCACTGGGTCTCTCTCTGGAAGTGGCCTCAGTGGAAGAAAGATGCCTCACCCAGCCTGAGGGTTCAGTCCTCCCTTGGGGCAGTCCCAATCCCATGAGAGATATATGCTGGAGACACCAAAGTCCCTTGCCTCCATTTGGGACATTTCTGTCAGGTCTTGCCATGGCCAGAGCTCTCCCTGGGCTGAGCCCACTGTTGCAGCTGCAGCACCCTGCTGTGCCTCCCTTGGCCCAGTCCTGCTTCTCTCCTTCCTTAGGGGAGTTCCTGAGAGTACTAGCCCACCTTATTCCTTTCCTGAGGAAGTTGCAATAAGCATCACAAACTGGGTGGCTTAAGACAACAGAAACACTTCTATTACAGTTCTGGAGCCTAAATGTTTGAAATCAGGTTGTTGGCAGGGCCAGGTCCCTCTCTAGGGGACAATTTGCCCATGCCTCTCTCCCAGCTCCTGTTGTTGGCAGCAGTCCTTGATGCTGCTTGGCTTGCAGATGCATCGTTCCAAGCCACTTTTCATCCAATAGCATTCTCCTTGTTTTTGTGTTATGTCCAGATTTCCCTATTATACAGCTGTCAGTCATATTGGATTGAGAGTGGCCCAACCCACAAGCAGCCCACCCTAATCCAGTATGAATTCATCTTTGCTGTATCTGCAGCTACCCTGTTTCCAAATAAGGCCACATTCACAGATATGGGACTTCAAACTATATTTTAGGGGGACACAGTTCAGTCCATACTAACAAACTACTTGCTTGCAAATCTCCCTCTCAGGATCTGTTTTCCAAGAAATCTGATCTGTGATCCTATCCAATCTCTAGTTTTCTTGTGGTTCTGAGTTCTAGACCCTCAGCCACAGCTGGCCTTCAGCTTCTTCTCCTCCCGGTGGTGCCCCTCCCTATGGGAGTTCCTCTCCACCAAGATATCAGAATGTCTTGTCCCCTTCTGCTATAGCTTTTGTTTTTCCTTCCATGTGCCTTACAGGTAATAACTACTCTGGGTGGTCTTGGATAGCACATCCCATTTTGAATCAGCATGCAGACACTCTGATTTACACAGCATGCAGCTCCTTAGCATTAATACATCCACTGATGCATTTCTATCCATAGGTATGTCTGTCCATTGCAGGACATCAGAAAGGGTCTATGCCTGCCTGCCCTCTGGAGTGAGGGTTAAGGTGGAAGGTGGGGTGGAGGGCATTTTGGGAGTGCCAAATCAAGGAGTAAAGACTATTTTATTTAAATATTCAAGTTTTTAAAAAAAATCATCAGAGTAATTCATGTGCATTAAAGGAAAGTTGGAAGATAGGGAAATACATATAAAAATAATTCTTTCCCCAAAGACAATAATTTTAAACATTTCTATATTTTATTTCTTTATGGCCAAGATCATCCACCTTGTATTCTGCTTGTTTTCGTTTAGCACTATGTCAAAAGTCTTGATAACTTTATTGGTTATGTAATTCCCAACAAGTGGACTTGCTACAATTTATATAAACCACTCACTTGTTGTTGGACACTTAAGTTGTTTCTACTTTCTCACTATTTTAAATGATGCTGTTGTGAATCTCACTGTGCCTAAAAGTTTCTTTTTCTACATTTGAAATTTCATTAATATTAATTCCATGAGTTTGATGCCACGAGTGTGACCAAATGCTATGAACTTTCCATCCCAAATATCTTTTTTTTCCCCTTAATACAACATAGTACATGCCATTGTGCACATTTTGAGGGAGGAAATAGACTTTCTATCCCCAGAAGCTTCCAAGTTCTATCCTGCCTCAGGGTCTTTGCACTAACTGTGTTTTCTGTTAGGAATACTCTCCTCCCTGAGTTTCCCACAGCTGGAGACTTCTGATCTTTCGGTCTTAGCTGTCACCTCCTCAGAGAGGTCTTCTTTGACCTGAAATCGAGTGACCAGCTAACTCTCTATCAGATCATCCTGTTTAAATTTCTTGTCATGATCAGCATCTGAAAATCTTCTTGTTTATCTGCTTGTTTTCTGTCTCTCCTCATGGTAGCAGAATCTGGTCTCTCTTGTTCAACATCACAGCCTCAGCCCTGGGCATGGTGCCTGGCATGGAATGGATGCACCATAGACACTTCCTGGATGAAATACTTTTGAGTTACAAGGCTTTACTGTTCCCCAGGGCTGCTCCCTTGGGCCCTCCTCAGGGGGGTCTTCAGCACTTACTGGTGCCAGGGAAGTAAGTTGAACTCCCCTTTCCCACCTGTGCGTTTGCTCTGGTCACTCAGAAGTGACTCACTGGGAGAAAGATTAATGGATTGTGAGAATTTCACCCACTGAAAAAGAAATGTGAAAAGAAAGAAATGTAGCATATGAGGAATCGTTCAAGGTATTAGATTGGTGTAAGTTATGTAGTGTTTTCTTCAAGATTAATTTAAATTTAACTTGTGATTTTAATTCAAGGTTAACTAGTTTCTTTTCACAAGGTTTGTAGCTTCCTGGTTTTGTTCTTCTTTGTTGAACTGCTTTAGTCACACCTTTCCAGGTATGCGGAAAGATGTTTTTTTCAAGTAAACTAAACCTATAATCTGCGTTCTATATACTGTATCAGGTCTGTTCAAAGGTAAATACTAAATGAGGTAAGGACTCAATTTTAACTGCTTAATAAATGTTTAAGCAGTATAATAGTATAACATGTACTAAAAATGTCAAATATTGACTAAAGCCAAGGTAAATATTACTTAAATTATCAGTGTATCTGGGCAGTCACAGAACTGAAGAAAACAGATGGTGATTATGGAAAAACAAGACGTTTAAAGTTCTGACTTGAGAATTGACATCTATTAAATAAAATTAAAAAAAAAAAACAAACTTGTTTGAGGGCTGAGTCCAGAAGGAAGGTTTTAGCAAGGATCTAGTGGGAAGATTGATTTTGTTACAAAATTCCCAGTCTGGTCATATTAGACATGGTGACTCTGTACATTTAGTCCTTGCATGTTTATAAAATCAAGTGAGTTTCTTATCCACGTATTTGGGGTCCCTTAATAAAACCCTTGTTTTCTTAAAAATATTTGGAGGAGTGTAGTACTAGGACTATTAAATCATCAGCCCAACTAAAAGTCAATGGTAAATCGGAAAGCCAACTGACTGCTGCTGTCGTCAAAGATGAAGTCAGACTGAAATCTTGGCATTTTGTCTGTCTTGAGATTTCATGAATTATGCCCACACTTGGCACAGTGTCATGGGTACAGGAAGTATTCAGGAGCACTGGTTTAAAGAATAAAAATGACTTTATATGCACTTTGTGTAGATCTCTGACCTATGGAATCATGCCATATTTTAAGGTTTTCATTTATATACGTCATTGCTATACAAATTCTTCTGTGCCAAGCTCTCTATTTAGGCCATGCTTGTCAACTTATGTTCCTCTGTTCCTTTCACAAATGAGGTCCTCCTCTGCAGTCTTCTCTCGGTTCACCCCAGTTGCATCCATCTTTCAAGGTGGTGGGTTATGCAGCCCTCCTCAACCCACGACGATTTATACTACTAGCCTCTACCTCTGTGGCTCTTTCATTCCTTGCTGGCTTCCCTGTATCAATCAGGAGAATCATTTGCTATTAATATGTCAATTCAGCTTCCAGTCACCCAGGAGCATCTACAAAACACGGCTGTATCAGTTTCTTAGGGCTGCGGTGACAAAATGCTACCCCAAACGAAGTAGATCAAACAGCAGCTATGTATTGTCTCACAGCTCTGAAGGCTAGAAGATGTGGGCAGGGTTGGTTCCTTCTTGACCTTGCAGGAACCAGCTGTGAGGGAGAATGTGTCCCATGCCTTGCTTTTTGCTTCTTGTGTTTTGCCAGCACTCTGGCTTGTGGATGCAGCAGCCTGATCTCTGTCTTTATCTTCATGGAGTGTTCTCTTCTCTGTGTGCACGTTTGTCTGTACGCACTTTTTTTCTTTTTTAAAGAGACATCAGTCATATTGGATCAGGGCTCACCCCAAGAACCTCATTTTTAACTTGATAACTTCTGTAAATGCCCTAATTAAAAATTAGGTCACACTTTGAGATACTGGAAGTTAAGAATTTAACAGATCATTTTGGAGGGAACAATACAACCCGTGACAGCAGCACAATTGTGAAGAGCTCCAACACGAATTTATCCTGGTGCATCAGAGCCGTTGCCCTGGTGGCTTTTGGGTGGGAGCTTAAAGATTTTTCTCTCTCTCCATAGTTCTTCATACCCATGGATTATGCTGCCTAGACGGTGATTTTGTGTTTCTGTTGCTTTAGAAGATGAAAGCTTATAGTTGTAAGGTGACTTTCCTGGGGCTCCAAAAGTGATTTTCAGTATAATGGATTTTATTTATAAACATCTTAATTTTATTTATAAAGATTAACCAACATTAGACAATAGAATATAAAAACTAAGAACTTGGGCTCTGGAGCCAGATAGCCCAGATTCAAATCCCTGCTCTTTTTCTTACCATCTGGGCAATCTCAAATCCCTTAAACTCTCTGTGCCTCAGTATCCCCATCTGTGCAATGGAGATAATAACCCTAAACTAATAAAATTGTTATAAAGATTGAGTACACATGGCCAAGTGCAGTGGTGCACCCCTGTAATTCCAGTGATTTGGGAGGCTGAGGTAGGAGGATTGCAAATTCAAAGCCAGCCTCAGCAATTTTGCTGTCTCAAAATAAAAAATAAAAAAAAAAGGCTAGTGGTGTGGCTTAGTGGTTAAGCACCCCTGATTGCAATCCCCAGTTCCAAACTACACCAAACAAAACAAAAAGATTGAGTACACATAAAGCCCATAGTCGTGTGTGGTCCATACATAGTGTCTGGTATGGTTGCCATCCATGTGTTCCTGCTTATGCTTAGTGTAATTTATATGAAGGTGAAGACACAGCCATTGTCCTTTGGAGCTTATGGTGTGGAAGAGCACTCCACTGGCCTGTGACAGAAACTAAATGTTCTAGTCCCTCTATTATTGGTATGTAACTCGTCTGCTTTGTAATTGAACCTAAAGGGAGGGAGCATCTCCTGGGACAAGCTGGGCAACGGATCCAGTAAAGGGCCTCATCCAGGACCATGTCCAGATCCAGGAACCTCATGGGAGCTGAGTCATCATCACTTGCCAACAGCTCAGCCTCCCCTTGCCTGTGGCAAGCCTAGTCAGCTGGTCCCTCCCTGGGTGCCAGAGAACTCATTTGGACAGCATTGAATACTGTATTCACCCCATCCATTGCTGCCCAGTAGGATCCATGCCTGTCTGTGTCTAAGACTTGATTTGGGGTCTGAGTGGTCCACTCTGATTGGCATTTACCCTCCCCTCATAGCAGAGTGGGAACCTTGTACACTGAGTGGGGTTCTGGAGGGAAACTTTGTGCGGGAGCTGCTGCTGATCTGGGACAGTAGTTAGTGACAGCCTGGCTGAGAAGAGCTTGGAAAGAGGCACAGGCTTGGAAGCAGGTGGCCTCAGAGAGACTGAGCAAGGCACCTGAGGGTCTAGGCACAGAGGGCTTCCCAGAGGAAGTTCTTCGGTTGAGCCTTCAAGAATGAGGAGCAGTTTGACTGGCAGGTGGTGGGAGGAATACAGGCTTGATTTCAGGAGAACTGTAAGCATTTCAGCTTTGGGAAAGCTTATGGAAAAGAATGGGCAGAGGTGAGGCTAGGAAGGGACAAGTCTTGGGGGCTGATGGGCCTTACTAAGAACTCCATACTTTCTTTTCTTTTTTTTTGGTTTGGTAGCTATTGGTACTTTTGAAAAAGTTATGAAGTAGCCAGAAAAACCCTTTTTATTTTATTTTATTTTATTTTTATGGTGCTGGGGATTTAACTCAGGGCCTCATAGGTGGTAGGCAGGATCTCTACCACTGACCTATGCCTCCAGTCCAAGCTTTGTAATTTTGACAGATCACACAGGCTCCATACTATGTGAAGATGAAGGCAGAGGTGGGGGTGATGTCTCTGCAAACTAAGGAACTACCAGAAGTCAGGAGAGAGAGAGGTCAGAACAGATCCTTCCACTGCACTTTCAGAGGGTTCATGGCCTTTCCAACACCTTAATTTTGGACTTTTGCCCTCTAGGCACGTGAAAAAATTTGCTTTAAGTCACCCAATTTATGGTACTTTGTTACAGCAACTTTTTCCAACTTATAGTGACTGGTGAACATCCAACTGGAGATGTCTAGGAGATGTGCAGGCCTGGAGTTGAGAAGAAAGTGCTACACCAGTGATGGAGTCATCTGTCATAACAGTGGTGGACATACATCCTTTCTATCTGATCATCATCCCTTCTTTTGGATAAATACTTCTCTACCACTCAGGGTGGTCTCAGGAGACTGCCATCCTCTCCAGCTTGTAGACAGAGTCTACTACAGGAAAAGAATTTAGCAAACATTTAAAGAGAGATCAAAGTAAGGATAGACAGGAGGTGGTCAGAGAAAGCATGTCCTGGCAGTACTAAGTCCTGGATTCTAGTTCCTGGGGCCCACATTCTCACAGATCTCCTACGAATTCTGTGACCTACTTTATCCAGTATCCTTCTGAGCTATGTGAGGACTTGTATTCTTCATTTGCTTCTGAGAGTATGAGTTATCACCTCCTTCAAAGGAATATAAGTGTTAATCAAAATCATGAGAGTGTTAAGGTATCATATGTAGCATTAAAAAAAGAATAGGGTGAGAACAGAACACTGGAAAACCTGGAGGGATGGAGGCTAAGAAAAACTAATAGAAGAGGGATTATATAGCAGATAAGGGAGAAGAGTGACGCATGATTATAGAAGGGACCATAGAATAAGAAAAAGAAGTGTCTCACACAGTAGAACTTGAATCAAGTAAGAGGTAAAAATACAACCAATGGGTCTATCCTCCAGAAAACAATATTAATTATCCATTACTGTATAACCCCCAAGCATAGTAACTTAAAACAACAAATACTTATTATCTCACACAGTTTCTGATGGTCAAGATGTCTGCTTTCCATTGCTGTGACAAAGTACTTGAGATAATTTATAAGGAGGAAAGATTTGACTCATAGTTACATAGGTTCAATCCATAGTGGGTTGGATCCATTGCTTTTGGGCAGAACATTTGACTGGGAGTGTGTGGTAGGGCAAAGCTGCTCACTTGATGGGGCCAGGAAGCAAAAATGATGAAGGCCTGCATCTCAGTAGCCCCTTCAAGGGTACACCCACAGTGACTTAACTTCCTTTCATTAGGCCCCACCTCCTGAAGATCCCACCGCATCTCAACAGCACTATCAGCTTTGGACCAAGCCTTCAACACATGAGACTCTGAGGGACATTTAAGACCCAAATCATAATAGTCAGGAATCCAGAAGTAGCTTAGCTGGGTGGTTCTGGCTCTGGGCTTCTCATGAATTCTTAGTCAAGTTATTACTCAGGGATTCAGTCTCTGGACTAGTGCTGGAGGATCTACTTCTAAGACGATGGGTGGCTGGGGGCTTCAGATCCTTCCTTCCTTCCTAGTGGACTGCTCCCAGGGGCTACTTATGTCACAGCTGTCTGGGTATGAGTGATCCAGAAAGTACTAGAATGTTTTTATAACATAAGCTTGCAAGTGATAGCTCATCTTTTGTGCCAAAGTTTGTTCACCAGAAGTGAGAAAGCAAATACATCCCAGGGGAAATGAATTGTACTTTTAAGGGAGACGTATCACAGAATTTGTGGATATAGATTTACAACCACTCCAAAAACTTTGAATGATTTCTGCCAGAACCGTGTCAGGGAAGTGGATAGAGTATAAACCTAGCTCAGTAGTGAGACCTACAGAGTGAGGAAGAAGCAAAGTACATCCCTGTTTCTAGAAACTGGTTCTGAGGAAAAGTTATGACTTCATTATTGGAGGAGGAAGGGTAGAGAAAACATTTTAATTGTTAATAAAAATAATTTTTATTTGTTAACATAGGGTCTGTATCTTCTATATATTTACAGTCCTCTGAATATTAACAGGTTGAAGTTAATATGGGCTAAATAAGTTTAGGTTGGGAATGCACTTTCCCACAGAAACATCTTCCACAGGAAATGAAGCAACCTCATAAAACTTCATAAAAACTTATTTGCTGAACATGGTGATGAATGCCTGTAATCCCAGTTACTCCAGAGGCTGAGGCAGGAAGATTGCAAGTTTGAGGTCAGCTTGGGCAATTTAGCAAGAGTCTGTCTCAAAACAAAAAAAATTAAAAGGACCGAGTATGTAGCTCAGTGATTAACACCCCTGAGTTCAATCACTAGTACCACAAGAAACAAAACTAATCTATTTAATCCACTTTGTATCTACGGCACAAGACATGCCAGTGTTACTGTAGGATTCACCACAAAGTAGAGCTCACTCTTGTGTAAGATCTGACACCAAATAGAACACGTAAAACCTATTTCCACAAGGATCCCTAAAAGCATCCTTCCAGGAAATGACCAACCAGACAGAATCCGTTCAGGTGGACCTGTTCGTGGTAGCCCTCATCATTTATAATCTGCCATCATCTCTCTGTGAGAAAACATCCTTTCAGCATCCCAGCATACCATTGACTGGACCACATCTCTTACCTTATAAGCTCTTAAGTGCCACTTCCCTGGGCTTGGGTCCTCGGTGGGACTGTACCTTCACAATGAGGAAGAGGAATGAAAGCCCAGCATGAGAAGGAGGAAGGAGGGAGCGGGAAGCAGTAGGGACATGATTTGAAAACTTTATGTGCCTGGCACTTTGATTCTCATTATAATCCAGAGAAGTGGGTCCATTTTGAAAATTGAAGAAACAGAGGCATGTCTGTATAACATTGACCAATTGTAGAGACACTGGGCAAAATAATAACAAGTTGTAAGGAAGGCAAATTCAGTTAGTGGTATGAGAGAACCCCCTCATGGGAGCTGATTGTGATGTGAGTTCCCAACTCTGTATCTGGTGATTGGTGATACCGGCGATATCACACTTGAAATTGTGCACACCACAGCATACAAATGCTGTGGGTTTTTTTGTTTGTTTGTTTGTTTTTTGGTATTGAGGATTGAACTCAGGGGTGCTTAACCACTGAACCACATACCCAGCCCTTTTTAAAATATTTTATTTAGATACAGGGTCTCAGTGAATTGCTTAGGGCCTCGCTAAGTTGCTGAGGCTGGCTTTGAACTTGCCATCCTCCTGCCTCAGCCTCCTTAGTCACTGGGATTATAAGTGTGTGCCACTGAGACCAGCCGTGGAGCCCATTTTAAACATTATGTGTTACAATCCCAGTGCAGGGTCAGATGTTAATTAAATATAAGTGCTCATTGAAAAGATGGTGGCAGCCCAGTTGAGGGGAGGGGGCCAATGGGACAGAAATCCAATGTTCTAAATTAGGTATTAAGTTCCTTATCTATACTTAGGGGTATAATTTCCTCTTTTATCCATTTCCTGCCCACTTTCCCCACATGCAGGTCAAGCTTATGGTGTGAGATGTGTGACTTCCTTAGGGTAAAATTGAGGAAGTGGGCTGTTGGAGTAGGAGGCTGGGTGATCTTTTCTTTGGAATAAAGGGGGACCTTGTGTGGGAATTGAGAATTGTGGTCTCTACTTGAAAGGACTGACAGGATGGTTGTCTTTGTCAGAGACTGTGAATGAGGAGTTAATATGTTCTTCTCATTTGGGATCTGGACTTACAAAACTTTGTTTGCTCAGTTCCTTTTCAAAAAGAGAAATTTCAGTGTCTCATTCTGCTGGATCCAAGAGGCCCTGAGATGTCTATTGGTTTCTAGATGATGAGGAAGTGGATGATGATTTGTTTAGAGCCCTCTGTCCTCTCCAGTCCCTCTGCCTTGCTCTGGTCTAATTCTAGAGGTTCAGATCGTATAGAAATGGCTTCAAGAGTAATATTCCTTTGTGTATATATACCACAATTTCTTTACCCATTCATCTATTGAAGGGCATCTAGATTGGTTTCACAGTTTAGTTATTGTGAATTGTGATGCTATAAACATTGAAGTGGCTGCATTACTGTAGTGTGCTGTTTGTAAGTCCTTTGGGTATAGACCAAGGAGTGGTATGGCTGGGTCAAATGGTGGTTCTATTCCAATACACAGTGGAATATTACTCAGGATTAAAAGAGAATAAAATTATGGCATTTGTAGGTAAATCGATGGAGTTGGAGAACATCATGCTAAGCAAAGTAAGCCAATCCCAAAACCAAAGGCTGAATGTTCTCTCTGATATGTGGATGCTGATCCATAATGTGAGAGGGGACATGGGAAGAATGGAGAAACTTTGGTCAAAGGGGGAGGGTAGGAAGGGGATGGGACATAGGGGCAGGAAAGATGGTGGAATGCGATGACCAACAGTGCCCTAGGTTCTTGTATGACTGCACATATGGTGTAACTCTATATCGTGTACAACCAGAGAAGTGAAAAGTTGTGCTCCACTTGTGTACATCGAATCAAAATGTGTTCTGCTGCCATGTAAACCTAATTAGAAAAAGTAAATAAAAAAAGAAAATAACAAGATTGAAGACCAACTAGTTGTTTATGTACTTAAAAAATAAATTTTTAAACATGAAATTAAAAAAAAAGAAAAAAGAAAAAAAGAAATGGCTTCAAGACTTGGCCTTCCAGCAGCACTAAGGGGAAACAGCCAAACTGAACTAGGGGGAAACTGTGGGTTTCTGTTGCTAATAGTTTTCAGGTTCTTTGCTTCAGGTTCAACTCTACTCTGCTTTTCAAAATTTTATTGTACTTTATATATTGTAGGCAACTTAAGAGATTATATTTAGCCAGACCCAGTGGCGCTATGCAGGAGGTTGAGGCAGAAGGTTTCCAAGTTCAAGACCAGCTTGAACAATTTAGAGAGACTCTGTGTCAAAATAAAATTAAAATGGGGCTGAAGCTGTAGCTTAGCCAGCTTAGCCTAGCATGTGCAAGGTCCTGGGTTCAAACCCCAGTAACATACACACACAAGACATACTTCACAATCTCCGTTAACACTAGCAACTTCACTTATAGGACCTTGTTTTCTCTAAGTGTGCGTATATGAGTGCTACTTATGACTTTTTAAATGGGGAATTAGTATATGAAAATTTAAAATACAAAGATAAAAGTTTTTGGAAATACATACAAGAAACTGTCAACAGTGGACACAGGGTATTGGTCTAGAAATCCAATATTACATGTGTGTGTGCACACATGCACATACACACATTCTTTTTTTTTGAACTCTATTAATTTATTTATTTTAAAATTAATTTATTTAAATGAATTTCAAGTCATAGTACATATATAGAGCTCAATGTTTCCATTTCTTTGGTTGCAAACCAGATAGAGTCACACCATTTGTGTCTTCATACGTGCACCTAGGGTAGTGATGACCATCTCATTCAACCATCTTTACTACACCCCTTCCCTTTTCCCTCTCCCCTCCTCCCCCCTGCCCCATCCAGAGTTCCTCCATTTCTCCTATGTTCCCCATTCCCACCCCCTTATGTATCAGCATCCACTAATCAGAGAGAACATTCGGCATTTGGTTTTTTGGGATTGGCTTACTTCACTTAGCATAATGTTCTCCAATTCCATCCATTTACCTGCAAATGCCATAATTTTATTCTCTTTTATTGCTGAATAATATTCCATACACACACACACACATTCTTCTATACTTTGTCAATCTTTCTTTTCTTTATTGCTATTTCGTAATTTTTAATGCTGCAATTAGTGTTTATGAAGCCACTATCTGAAACAGAAGTCAAGATTTTCTTTCTTTATTTTTTGAGATGGTAGGTGTGGGGTGCTCTCTATGTTGGCCAGCCTGCCCTTGAATTTGAGATCCTCCTATCTCAGCCTCTAGAGTAGCTGGGACTACAGGTGTGTGTCACTGCACTTGGCTTACAAGGTAAGATCTTCATAATTGCGTTTAACCTTGTGGTTCCCTCTCTTCTGTCTCATTCTCCACCATCCCCCACCATGATAATCTTCATCCTGGATTCCGGGCTCGCCATTCCCTTGGTTTCCTTTTTATAGAATTTTGTTGCATGTGTTCCTATAAAGCATACATTTGTATTGTAGCTGTCTTAAATTTTATGAAAAGAGGATAGGGAATGTTGTATGTAATCTCTTGGCACTTAAGTTTTTCAGTTATTATCCACTAGACTGTTAAGACTGATCCAGTTGTTTGGTTCATTCACCTTGCCTGCTGTCTAAATGTTTTACCAAGAGAATTTTGTACATTTCAATAACAATTTGTTTAAATGTTTAAGGATTAATGCAATTATCCAAAGGAATATCGTGTGTATTAGCAGGTCATAAATAGGATTTATATAATACTTTAGTGGGAAGCAATATTACCTCTTACCTCTTTTGAACAATCTCTGTATACTCTGGACATTCTATGTCCAGTCTTAACATCTAATACACTTCTTTTTTTCCCCTTTCTCTTTCTGATTTCTAATCAATTAGTCAAGCATAATGGAGGTATTATGTACAGTGTAACATACCAGGAATAACTCAAAGTGCAGTAGAATGACATTCTTCCTGAGTTGTATAGAGTTCACATTTTAAAGATACCAAGGACCTTTTCAACTTTCTACTGGATTAAGCTTTATAAAGTATTATTGATCATATAGCAACTGAGCACCTAGTATTTTCCCTCACTTTAATCTACCACAGTTCCCTAACCTACCCACTCCCTCCTACCAAACTAATAGTAATAAATTTTTTCAAGTCACAAAAATGATCTTAACTCTTATCTAAATTATTTTAACTCTTTCATTTGCCATTTAACATTTGTATTTGGTAAGGTTCACAGGAATGCTCTTCATTTGTAATTCAAAACACCGTTTGACAGTGTTTTATACAAATCATTACTGAAGAAATGGCTCCTGATATAGTCGGCAATAGTGAGGAGAACTGTCTGGAAGGACTTTCTTGGGCCTCTAGACTTTCTTCAGAAACCCAGTTCTTGTAGGCCCAGTCCTTTGTCCAGCGAAAAGCCTGAGGCCTTCCAGGTTCCAGCAAGCCAGCAGCCCTGCTCCTGAGGCAGCATCTCTCTCTCCGAGGAGACTTTCTGGTAAATGCTCAAAGGTGAGAGTTGGCTCTCTTCCTTTGAAGAAAGCATTTAGAGATGGCAAGAGATAAAAAGTTTTTAGGAAGAAAACAAATGGGAAACGATGAGAAGATAAAGGACTTTAGATGAGAGGCAAATGAGAAAAGCATTTTCTGCCAACATTTGAAAAATGGAAGGAATAAAAGCCAGCCTGCTTTGCATCCAAGATGAAAAGCAACAAGACGAAAAGAGGCTTGGCTTCTGCCATAAAGAAGGTTTGAAATAATGAGGAAAAACTCAAGGGTAATCCATGGTATTGGTGTAGGGATGCCCAGAACAAGGTCTTTGTAGATGACCAGAAAGGACACTTGTCCCTGTGGTGGGATTTCAGAGGCACCCGGAAAGCTTTCTCACCTCCAAGTGCCCTAATGGGTCAGTTCTCAATCTTCACAAAGGCCTCAGGCTGAGGGGGATGGTGGGGCAGAGATCTAGCCTGCCCATCACTAGCTAAACTCTGCCCACAGGCCACTTCTAGCAGATGGTGGGAGAACAAACACATTTGCCGGGAGTCATGTGTGCCCAGAGGAGGCCTCTTTCTGATCACTGTACAACTTCCCGATTCCTGAAAGACAATCCATAAGGATCAGGCCATCCCTACCACCCTATAAGGCACCTTTGTGCCAGTAGAAGCCTAGGCAGGCAGTCTAATCTGGTGAGCACAATGTAGGGATCATGGCATAGCTGAGGCCATGGCTTTGTGGGTGGGAACAAGGGCAGATTTCAGCCCCCACTTATCCCTTAGAGGACATCTTTCCCCGAGGCCTTCAGATTCGCTTTCAGTCCTGTAGTCTGGAACTTTGATCCCTGACCAAAGGAATGGGTTTTGGTGTAGAGCTGCCAGTCATGTCCACCCCACCATGAATTAGTTTTGGAATTCATCCTGGACACAGACGTTGGGAGAGGCCTGAGGGAAGAACCGGAAACCAAGCCACTGCAGGGGAGCAATCTACTCTACAATTCTGACCAGGACGGGCCTGAGCCTAGAGCAAGGGAACAAAAAGAGAAGCTAAGTAAGGAAGCTGGGGCTGATGCTCTTACTTCCATCTGGAACTTGAAAAATGGCTAAGGCTGACCATGGATCACCATTGAGAATGGACCAGACCAAAGCATGGAAACAGGCCAGCTATGGACAGGTTAGGCCAGCACCACCCAACCAGGCTGTCTGGGATTAGTGTTTTATTTTTGTTTTGTTTTTTTTCAGGGCTGGGTTCAAGCCCAAGGCCTTGCACATATCAGGTAAGTGCTCTACCAGTGAACTACATCCCCAGCCTTCATGGGGCTTCTTGTGCTCTGCATTTATTTCCTCTTTAATGCCTTCATGTTCAGTAAAGTTTCTTTAAAATCTCACGCAGTGGGGCAGCTTCTCAGAGCATTAAAGAGGGGAATCCTGGGTCACGTTGGAGCAAGGGGGCACAGAATGAATTGAGGCTTGTTTCCACCTTACTCTCTCTGCCTGCAGATGGTCCTCTAGACATTATTTTTATCACAAAAGGGCTATTTCAGTCCCATTTTCAGAAGGAATGCTTCCTTCAGGGTTCGATGGTCCTGTGACATCTTGCAGAAAACTAGGAGAAGCAGTGGTCAGTAATTTCGCTCAAAGCTTTTGGAGAAAATTTACATTATTTTTTAAATAAGCAGATACATCATGGAATAGAATACAAAATTCACAGGAATTTTAAATATGCAATACAGATCTAAAATAAATTTCTAAAAAAACAATGAAAAGATTTTAAATTAGCTGGGTGTAGTGGTGCATGCCTGTAATCCTAGCAGCTCAGGAGGCTGAGGCAGGAGGATCACAAGTTCAAAGCCAGGGCTGGGGCTGTAGCTCAGTGGTAGAGTGCTTGACTAGCATGCGTGAGGCACTGGGTTCGATCCTCAGCACCACATATAACTAATAAATGAATAAAATAAAAGATCAACAACTAAAAATATATTTTAAAAAAAAACAAGTTCAAAGCCAGCCTCAGCAACTTAGTGAGGGGCTAAGCAACTCAATGAGACAATGTCTCTAAGTAAAATACAAAAAAGGGCTGGAGATGTGGCTCAGTGGTTAAATGCTCCTGGGTTCAATCTCCAGTACCAAAAAAATATTTTTTTTAATTAAGTACATTTCTATCTTCTGGAGGGCAGTTTCCATACTTACTCTCAGGTTTTCTTGGAATAATCAGTCATTTGCTCTCTTCTGCTTTTGAGAGAATTTCAGCAGAAAAGTTTGAGGAACTTTAAATGCTCTCACAGAACAGAAGAGATTATCAGGCAGTGAGAACTGTGGAGCTCAAAGTTCTCAAACTCTGTTTGGATGTCTGGAAAGATGGGCCTGGATTATTGAGGTCAGCTGACTGAGATCCTGGAGGGAGCCAACCTCTCTTATCAGAGCAAGTTCTGAACTTAAATGAGTAATTATGGTACCAATTTAGCCCCTGGGACTTCACATGTAGCCTGGAACCTTTAGAGTGAGAAAGCACTTACATTCCTTCAGGTCCAGCCTCCTCTTATTACTGGTAGAGGTCCAGATCTTAGAGTGGTTAAGTGACTTGCCTGAGGTCACGCAGCTCATGGCAAAGATAGGACCAGAGCCTGGGCCTCCTAGTGACAATTGGAAGCAAAGCTCTGTCTCTTCTTTTATTTCATCTCCAAAGTTTAGGATAAATGCATTCTTAGTTAGATTTACTCCTAGGTTTAAATAAATCATTCAAGGGTAAAAGTTTCTTTGGAATGTGATGGGTGGTGGTCCAAGCCCAGATATTCACCATTCATTCATTCATTCATTCACTCATTCTCCAGGCATTCATTGCTTGCCTGTTGCATGCCAGACTCTGTGCAGATGTGGGGACTATGAGGACGAATTCTTTCCTGCCCTCAAGAAGAGTGGAGATGAGGCTGGGACCCACCTCAAACTGTCACAGTATGTCATGATGAGTGCCAGGCAGCCATGTAGGAAGTGCCTAGGAAAACACAAAAGGAGATTATCTAGCCAAGACAAGGAAGTGGGTCAGGAAAAGTCAGAGGTGCCAAGTGATGAAATAGGAGGGATATAGTTAGCAGACTGGAACTTGCCTTTTGATAGCAAAGTTCGCTGTGCCAGAATTCTTAAAATACTTTGAAGAACTTTGGCAGTGTGCTCTTGTGTGGATCACATTGCCAGGTGTGGTATTCACTGGCCTCTGGTGGGCTATATAATGGAAACACTTGTAAGCTTTGGAGAGAGGACATTATGCTGCTGTCACACATGGCTAGCCAATCATTCATCACAATTTGTCTCTTCTTATGCTACTCTTACTTAGGTTACTCCAACCATACAGCTTCCTCGCTGTTGTTCAGACATCACGTACACTCCTATCTCAGAGCCCTTGAACTTGCTCCTCCCTCTGATCACTTGCCCTAGTGGAACAATGTGTCCCACTCTATTCCGGTCTCTGCTCAAATGTCCTTTCATGAGGAAGGGCTCTTTTGACCACCTCAAGAGAAACAGCAACCACAACCTGCCTTGTGTAGAATGCTGGCTCTCCAAAAAGATACGCCCACAAAAGAATCTCCAGGACCTGGGAAGTGATCTTAGTCATAAAAGGGTCCTTGCGGATATAATTTAAGAATTTTGAGATAGTATCAACCTGAAATTGTTTGGGCGGGCTCTAAATCAAATCATTAGCCTCCTTACAAAAGAATGATGGGGGAGAAAGTCATGTGAAGACAGAGGCAGAGATTGGAGTGGTACCAGCTCCAAGATGCGGGTACAAGGAACACGGATGCCCGTCAGGAGCGAAGAGGTCTGGAAGGCGGCTCTCCCAGAGCCCCTGGAGGAAGCGCGCCCTACCCATACTTTGATTTTTGAACTTCTGGTATCCAGATGTGTGAAAGAATAAATTCCTGTTGTTTTCTGCCACCAAGTCTGTGGTAATTTGCTATGGTGGCCACGGGAAACAGACATACAGTCCACCCTATCGCTCTTTATCCCTTTTACTCCCACCATCCTTCTTCATTAGCACCTAACACATATCTTACACACATACATATACACACATATGTACATGTGTGTGTTCTCTCATATCCAGTGCAGACTTCGGGGCTTTGCTTTTGTTCACTGCTCTGTCACCAGTATCTAGAACAGTGCTTGGCACACAGTAGGTGCTTAGTGGTCACAGAATGAATAATCGGGTGAGATGTTCGAATGGGATACTGTCCAGATACTTGGAGTTGCTTTTTGCATGACTGAGGAGACATCACTATCTCAGTTCTGGTGAGAGTGTGCACCATGGGGAGAGGCCTGGATTTAAGTCATGGCTCTGCCACTTCCAAGCTGATGACATGGGCTCTGAACCTCAGTTTCATTAACAGCAAAGTAAGGCCATACGCATCCTGACTGTGCAAAGTTGTCATAAGGGGTGAAAGGAATGGTATTAATGGAGTGGCTGGCTCAGTGCTTAGTGGGTGGTGCTCAAGATGGTTCCCTTTTCTTTCCATCCAGGGTTCTAAACTTGCAGTGGAGGCAAGAAGGTGTGACTATTTTTTTATACTAGAGATTGAACCCAGGGTCGCTTAATCCCAGAGCCACATTCTTAGCCCTTTTTTGTATTTTATCTAGAGAGAGGGTCTCCCTGAGTTGACTAGGGCCTCACTGAATTGCTGAGACCGGCTTTGAATTTGCCATCCTCCTGCCTCAGCCTCCCAAGCAGCTAGGTTCACAGGTATGCACCACCGCGCCTAGCTAGGTGTGACCATTTTCTCCTGCATCAACCAGTAGTTTCCTCAATCACATTCTCCCAGGCCTTACCATTCCTGTTCCAGGTAGGATTTGCTTAATTAAATATAGCAAGACTTATGATTCTCTATTGTGAACTTATGAGCTCCATGGCATCTTTAATTTCCATCTGTGGACACTAATTCTTACACTCACTTCCTCCCATGAAACTTTGTATTATAAAGATCAAGGTAAAGACCATTTTTATATGTGCAGCTTTGTGGTGTTTGCTGGCATCCATCAGTGTTAGAGGGGATGGCACCAGCTTTTCACTGATGGTCCTGTAGGGATAGCCCTTTACTAAGATCAATTGTAAGCTTTATATATAGTAGGATGTGATAGGAGAAAAAGTCAGCTTTTTGTCATTGTGACAAAATATCCAAGAAAAACAACCTAAAGGAGGAAAGATTTATTTTGGATCACAGTTTCAGAGGTTTCAATCCATGGTCTTCCAGCTCCATTGTTTTAGGCCTGAAGTGAGGCAGAACATCATGGTGGAAGGGTATGGCAGGGGAAAGCTGTTCAGCTCATGGCACCCAGAAAGCAGAGACAGAAGGAATTGCCAGGAACAAGACAGAGTCCCCAAAAGGCATGCCCCAAAAGACCCACTTCCTTTAACTAGGTTCCACTTCTTACGGTTTCCACCAACTCGCAATAATCCATTTAGCTATGAATTCCTCAGTGGATTAATCCACTGATACGATCAGACTTCTCATGATCCAATCACCTTCCCAAATCCCTACCTTTGAACATTATTGCATTGGAGATCAAGCCTGCAGCACAGGAGTCTTTGGGGGACACTCCATATATAAACCATAACGTAGATAAAAAGTTTGTTTTTTAAAAATTATATATACACACATACATATACTAATACATAGAAAGAGGCACAAAAGGAGCCATCTTTTCTCAAAAATATTGGTTGGAAATATCTACAATATTAGAAATGTTAGCAGTTATTATTTCCATGTTCCTGGGTTGTCATGGTTTTAATATTTTTCTTGATACTTTCCTTCATTTTCCAAAATGTAAATTGAAAGTGTTTCTAACTCTTTTTTTATCAGATAAAACCCAGTTTTTCCTTTGAGGTTTCTTTTCTAGAACAGGCTCAGAATATAAATGCTAAGGTTAGCTTCAGTGCAAGCAACTGGGGATTTCCTTGAATCTCAGTCTGATCTCATGGAGGTTGTGTTTGTCATTTTTTTTCTTGCCTTAAGCCATCACATAGACACTGGACTCCTGTGGCAAACAGGGATAGCAGGGCAACAATTGCCTGTCAAGAATTTTAGCCAGGATTTTCCTGGTCTGCTCCTCATCATTGCAATTTTGTTGGTTCCTTTGAAAAGAACCTTTTCTTGAGGTCTAAGGCAGACTTAATTTAAAACATTGATCTCATCACACTTTTTTAGCTTCTGGTTAAAAATAGAACATCTCTTATAATTCCCAAGGAAAATAAGTTCTGTCAAATCTCATTGCTAATTCATAAAGGGCATTTGACTGTTCAAATGGAAGAGTGTGGGCATCCAATGGATATTCCCAAAGTTGTTGTTTCTTTTATTTATTTATTTATTCTACTTAGGTATACATGATAGCAGAATGTATTTTGATTCACTGTACACAGATGGAGCACAACTTGTCATTTCAAAGTTGTTTCTTAAAGGAGTTGAATACACATGTTTGTCAATGGAGTGGACTTGAACCAGTTAAACCTAATCCAATGCAAATAAATTTGATTTTGCATGAATTAGAGCAGCATTTGCAAAAAAAGCTCTTGACAGAATGTTCCATTTGTATCCAGTGTCAGCCTGTTTTGCTTTTCTCTTAAAGTTAGGAAGAAAAGAGTTTAAATCACACATTGTAGGCAAATGTTATGTGCTTTAATGTGAAGGGAGCATAAGTTGTTATTATGATAATGTTAATAATGCTCTTCATGTATTACATTTTGGTTGACATTTAATCCTAATTGAGAAAAACCAAAATTAATCTTTGTAAGAAACAAGACCAGAGTGGCTAATCATGTTTGGAAGTGGGACTAATGGTACTATAATCAGATTGATGAGCTGTTAAATATCTGATGTGAAAACCATGTCGTGAAATGACAAGAAAGAGTCTGTGCAGAAGTCCACTTGAATTTGCCCCTTGTCTTTTATTTCGCAGTTTGTTCAAAAGACTTATTACCTCAGCTTCAAAGCACAGATCCAAGATATTTACTAGCTGGTAACTTTTATTTTTTAATCAGCTCAGCTTTCCCTAGACAGACACAAAAGGAGAGGGGGGAAAAGAATCATTCTTTGCTGTCTATCCACCCAGGGTAAGATGTTACTGGTTTTATTTAGGTGAAAGGATGGTCACCCATGACAATGATGTCATGTTGGAGACTGAACACGTTGGTGACTCTGCTATTTTACAGCTAATTCTGGAGTCTGTTTATGGTGGGATTGTTTCAGGTATGGGATGTGGCATAGAGAGAGAGCAGCAATGGGACTGGAAACTTGGCAGAATGGGACAGGGTTGAGCAAAAGCTTTTCACAAAAATCAAATTCTAATAGATGGCTAGATGAAGAAACTGTGGTATATACACGGAATGGAATATTACTCAGCATTAAAAGAGAATAAAATTATGGCATTTGCAGGTAAATGGATGGAGTTGGAGAACATCATGCTAAGTGAAATAAGCCAATTCCAAAAAACCAAAGGCTGAGTGTTCTTTCTGATAAGTAGATGCTGATCCATGATGTGAGAGGGGACATGGGAAGAATGGAGAAACTTTAGTCAAAGGAGAGGGAAGGAAGGGAATGGGACATGGGGGCAGGAAAGATGGTGTAATGCGATGACTAACAGTGCCCTAGGTTTATGTATGACTGCACATATGGTGTAACTCTATATTGTGTACAACCAGAGAAGTGAAAAGTTGTGCTCCACTTGTGTACAATGAATCAAAATGCATTCTGCTGCCATGTAAACCTAATTAGAATAAGTAAAAATAAAAAAAATTTTAAAAAAAAGGTCACATTCCTCCCATCATCCTTGGACTGGGAAGGGCTGTGTCCAAGGTCTTATTATCTGGACATTTAGTCCCCAGGATCTGTAAAGATTTCACAGAGGTAACGCAGAATACAAGCAGTAGTTCAAGTTTTCCTTGTATTCCTTTAGAAGCAGAAGTCAGAGGTAGGTGTTCAATGGAAAGACTCCAGGAAATTTTATCAGGGACCATACAGAAAACCCCAAGACCACCCAAACCCAGGACAAAGGATCATCAATGCCATTAAGTTGATGACACTGATGGGGTTAATGGCCACATGCTCAGTGCTTCTGTCTCCTTTTTTTAATTTTTTTTTCAGTTATTGATGGATCTTTGCTTTATTTATTTACTTGCATGCGGTGCTGAGAATTGAACCCAGTGCCTCCCACACGTGAGGCAAGTGCTGTACTGCTGAGCCACAACCCCAGCCCAGTGCTTCTGTCTTTGTTTCAGAACAGGTTGTTGAAGCAGAAGTATTGTAACCTCAGATTCTAGTTTTTAAAAGAATATTGAGGAAGAAAGAATTGAGAAGCCAGACTTTATTAAAATTAAAAATGTCTGCTCTGAGAAAGATATTGTCAGGAGAGAGATACACAAGGCACAGATTAGGAGAAAATGTTTGCTAAACACATGTCTGATAAAGGACTGTTAACCAAAATATATCCCAAATTCTTAAAACTGAACAGTAAGAAAACAAAAACTCAAGGAAAAAATAAGTGGACCTATGACCTTAACAGATGCCTCACCAGAGAAAATATGTATAAATGACAAAAATATTCAACATGTCATTAGGGAACTGCAGATTAAGACAACATGATGTCATGACACACCTACTAAAATGACCCAGATCTAGAAAGCTAACACCACCAAAAGCTGTCAAGGAGGTGGAGGAGCAGAATTTATATTCATTGATGGTGGGAATGCAAAATGATACCATCACTTTGGAATACAGTTTGGCATTTTACAAAAGTAAACATTGTTTCACTGAATGATCCAGCAATCATTCTCCTTGGAGTTTACCCAAGAAATTGAAAAGTTATGCCTATATGAAAACATGCATATAGATATTTTAGCAGCTTTATTCATAATTGACAAAACTTGGACACAGCCCTGCTGTCCCTCAGTAGGTGAACTGATAAGTGAACTATGATATGTCCAGAGACTCGAATGTTATTCCATGCTAAAAAGAAAAGAGCTGTCAACTTCTGAAAGACATGGCGGAAGTTTAAAGGCATATTATTAAATCTAAGAAGCTAATCTGAAAAGGTTACAAACTGTATAATTTCAACAATATGACATTCTGGAAAAGGCAAAACTATGCAGACAGTGCAACAAGAAAAAAAAATCAGAGGTTTCCAAGGGTTAGGCATGAGGGTTGGGGGGATGAAGAGGCAGAGAACAGGATTTTGAGGGCAATGAGACTATTCTATGCGATACTGCAATGCATGTAATCATACCCTTGTCCAAACAGAATACATACACAACACCAGGAGTGAACCCTAATGTAAGCTATGAACTTTGGTGATGGTCTGATATGATAGTGATGTGTCGATGCAGGTTCATCAATTGTAACATATAATCATTGTGGCGGGGGATGTTGAAAATGGAGGTAGGTACACATGTGTGAGGGCAGGTTGTATAGGGGATTCCCTCCATCCCTTTCACCTAGTCCCTGGAAATCACTGGTCTTTATAGTTTTGCCTTTTCCAAAATGTCATTTTTTCAGATTGGCTTCTTAGATTTAGTAATAAGCATTTAATCTTTCTCCATGTCTTTAAAAAAATTTTTTTGTGGTTGTAGATGGACAGAATGCCTTTATTTTATTTGTTTTATTTTTATGTGATGCTAAGGATGGAACCCAGTGCCTCACACATGCTAACCCAGTGCTCTGCCACTGAGCCACAGCCCCAGCCCTCTCCATGTCCTTTCATGCATTGACAGCTCACTTTTTCACATGCAAAAGAAAAAAATAGAATACTGAGGGGTTGGATATAAGTTAGAGAGCTATCTATAATACTCAGATTCAATATTTGGATATGAGATTTGAGGCTGAAGTCTTGAAGGAGTAGAAAGGGATGAGATAAACTTGGACAAGAAGTAGGTCACCAACACAGTATAAACATGTGACGGTCTCACCCAGAAGAGGATTCTGTGTACAGTTTGTATGAGCAAAATGCACATACTGAAAACATCCAAAAATGTTCATGGCATGACAGCCAACGTTGCTTTCATCTAGGGACTGGGAGAAAGGCATAGTTTAAATATATGGAATTTAAAACATTCCCTTCTGCTCCCACTCCCCCTGCCCCTCAGCAAGTGAAAAATTGCAAGGAGGGCATATTTTAACTAGAATTTTGAAAAGAGATTTAATGCACTGAAAATAATGTTAACATTCATTAGCTGGGTAGCGAGGCACCTGAAATACTGCCCAGTTGCCCACAGTCATCGGGGTCTGAAGTCAGAGGTTTAATTTGTTCTGTTTATCTTGAGCTTCTCTCAATGATCTATGCTGGTGCATTTTTAAAAAATGTTTTGTAGTTACAGATGGACAGAATGCTTTTATTGGTTTATTTTTATGTGGTGCTAAGGATTGAACTCAGTGCCTCATGCATGCAAGGCAAGGGCTCTGCCACTGAGTTACAGCCCCAGCCCTTGCAGGTGCATTTTTTACCAAAAAGTCTGCTGCTCCCTGAGCTTCTCTGACCTCCTGGCAGGGGAAGCCCTCTCATTACTAAAGCTCAATTACCCCCTCTTCTCCTCCTGGTTGCTTCCCCAAACTCTGGATCCTTACTCGCTGGGAGTCCATTTCTACAGTCTACCAGCCAGGTGAACATAATGAAGGGTCACCTTGTCCTACAACATGGAGTTTTCTGCTTTGAAAGTGCTTCACTTTGTAGAGTCTGGTCCAAGATAAAACTGGAGAATTTCTGAAAAAGGTGTGGGTGTCTCAAACTCTGAGCTCACCGTCTAGTCTGGAACTCACCCTTGCAACCCCTGCCCAGCCCACTAGAACCATCTTCTACACCAACCACCCTTCTAGACTCCCACTCACTCAGCAACATTAAGGGCAGGTCAACAAAAGATTTTCTTTACCCAGCATCTCTGAAGAAGCAGGGAGAAGAGCAGGTGAGATAAACCCACAGGTGTGGCCTTCAGCAGAAACCACAGCTCAAGATGAAGAATTCATGACAATCAATTCTGGCCAAACCCTCCTTCCCATGCATGTAGTCTATGACTCCATTAGGGTCTTTTTTTTTTTTTTTTTAATTAAGTCTTTAAAAAATGTTTTAAAAACATTTGAAGAGAATAAATGTCTGCTATAAAAAAAGAAAACACAAAGAATTAGGTAAAGTAAAATGAAAGTTTCCATTTCCCTTCATCTCCCCTCACTCCCATCCTCCCAGAAGAAAACACAGCTGACATTTGAAATAAGTCTTCTGGGTCTTTTCGTGCAATATGAATGAAATAAATTGGGTCTTGTGAGCACTAATCACTATATCCAAAAACACTGAGTCCAGAAGCTTCTTGGACAACAATAACATGCCACTGGCTTGTTAATATCAAAGCCTCTGAACATGGATGTTCAGGACTTTTCATATTTTTTTCTTTTGCTTTCAGATAAGAATCTGAAAATGTGAAGTTCTAACAAATATGTTTAAAGGGAAACTTCATTTGATCCAAAACTCGCACCCATCAGAATTCACAGTGTTTAATGATCTCCATTCCTCCTCCACAATCCCATCTGTATCCACATAGCCCACTGTTTAAATAAACTTAGCTAAGACTTGTCAAAGGCAGGCTCTGGGTTTCCCATTTCAACTTGCCTTGTGTATTAAATGCATTTTATGGAAACCTTAAAAATAATACTAATCATAAAAAATAGTAATTTCTCCCTGACTCCAAGTTCCCAAAACTTCTTTTGAAATAACTCCTTTGAGGACTTCCTGATTTGGTTGCTGCTGGGAGGACAAAAATGTAATTTTTCTACATGCCTCGTAATTTGCTTGGTCTGGAAGCCTGGGCGGAAGGTTCCTCAGGAGTGGCCTCTGTTATCAAGAGAGACTCAGCACTTCCTTTTTCCCAAGGGTCAGAAGCTCTCCAGGGACCACATCCTCTGGTGTGACACAGGGTCCAGTGCTGTGGCTGAAATGTGACCCTCATCCAGGTAGAGATGGCAGTACTGTTTCTTCCCAAGGGTTAGACCCAGGGAGGTGGGACATTTCTTGTTTCATAAGAATTTATTGAAAAGACTTTTGAAATCTGTGACAACAGAAGGCTCACTCTAGACTCCTGACCCAAGGCTTTCAAGGCAAAACAGTCAAGGGTCCCGCAAGGCAGGAGAGTTATCCTGGAGTATCTCAAGATTCCATGGGAAGTGAGAATAAAGCCTTGGGAGAGGCTCCATGGCGGTTCTGGAATCTTAAGTGCTGTTACTGAAGAAAGCTCAGTTTTGGGCATCACTTCTCTATCGGATAAAGACAGAGGGAAGGTACAGATGGGAGATTGTGAACTTGGCAGAGCTGGAACAGGAGGCTAGGGCTTTGGCTTTCTACCCTGGGTACTTTTTATTATATCTGGCTCCTGCTCTGTTTCTGATGCCTCCAAATTTGTTTTCCTTTACGTTTTTGCTTCAAAATTAATTAATGTAGTTTTACATATTGCTTTTCCTACATCACTCATCATGAACATTTTTATTTACTTTTTTTTTTCCTCTTTTCCCTGAGTCCAGGGTCTTACTGGGTTGCACAGGCTAGCCTTGAACTCATAGGCTTGAGTGATTTTTCCTGCATCAGCCTCCCAGGCTGGGCAACCTAGAAAGACCCTGTTTCAAAAGAAAAAATAAAAAGGACTGGGGATGTAGCTCAGGCGACGTAGTGCCCCTGTGTTCAATCCTCATGACTGGAGAAGGAGCTGGGTGGGGGTGGGGAGGCACTGTTGTCTTATTTTTTATATCAAACAAAATTCCAGATAGACCACAAACTTAAGTGTAATACAGTGAAAGCATGAAAGTGTTAGAAATAAATATGAAAGAATTTTAAAATTTAATAATATCATGTCAGATCTAGACTTTCTAAGACCATTTAGAACATCATATTATATATATGATGAACATATATATGATGTTATATATATATAGAACATATATATATATATGACTAGGAGTTTAGCTCAGTGGTAGAGCACTTGCCTAGCATGCATAAGGCCTTGGATTTGATCCCTAGCATCTGACAGCTGCTTTACTGAAGATATTTTTTAAAGTTTCAAAACTCAATGAGAGGATTTACCACTTAATAGGGAAAAAAAGACAGGGCAAAGGACAGCTGGAGAGGCAGAAAAAGAAATACAAATAATTTGTAAGCATAAAGAAAATGGCCACTTGCATGAATAATTAAGGAAATGCTAATTACAACTTCACAGCAAGTTAATATTCTTCACATATTAGAATTGTCAAAAATCATAGATTTTTTATGTTTTAATATTTTTTGGTGCTATAGATTGAAACCAGGGTCTTGTGCATGCTTAGCATGCCTGTTCTACCTCTGGGTTACACCCCAGCACTCACAGATGCCCATCCTGGACTTGTGATTCTCCTGCCTCAGCTTCCCAAGTTGCTGGAATTGCTTGCGAGTTCTACCACACTCAGCTCAGAGTTTTATAATAATTCATTTTAGTGAAGCTGCAGGGAAAGAAGCACTCGTGTGTGTGTGTGTGTGTGTGTGTGTGTGTGTGTGTATGTGTTGCTGGGATTTGAACCCTGAGCCTCACACATGCTCAGCAAGTGCTCTACCATTGAGCTACACTCCCAGATCAAATTACACATTCTTGGGGGACATGTAAATTAGTGTTAGCTCTTTGGAGGGCATATCAACACAATTGATAAAAATTTTAAATTCAAATACACTTTAACCTAGCAATTTCTTTGTATAGAGTTAATCTTGGAGATTTATGTGCAAGGATGTTCATTACAGTATTGTTATGCAAAAAATTGGAAATCATCTAAATGATTTTCAAAAATGAGTTGGTGGAATAAATCGTTTGCCTTCCCATGGTAGACTGCTGCAGTATATAGCTCTAAACTTCCCTAGCTGTGAGAGAACCCCTGCCCAGGCATACTCATTGTAGTATGGTTTGTAAGTAGCAAAAACTCGAGGGATGACTCAAATGTCCTTCAATGGGGGCCCAGGTAAGTAGATTGTGGTATGGACCTACTGTGATGGGGAACTTCTGTAGGATATGGTGATGGAGATAGATGACAGCAGGCATCACATCCCAAAGGTCTTAACTCCTAATACCAGCACTTTGGGGACATAAATAAAGAATAGCAACAGTCTTGGAAGGAACTCAGAATGATGGTGACTGTGCCTGCTTCTGGGGAGAGGACCTTGGTGTCCAGCACAGAAAGGAGAGACCTGCTTTTCATCTTGTGCTTGCTATGGTCTGCACATATCCACCCAAATTCCTACACTGAACCTTAATCCCCATTGTGGTGGTATTAAGGGGTGGGGTCTTTGGGGGACATGATAAAGTCAAGAAGTCTTTTTTTTTTCTTTCTTTTCTTTTCTTTTTTGTACTGGGGATTGAACCCAGGGCACTTAACCACTGAGCCACATCCCCAGCCCTTTTTTATATTTTTTTTGGTCAAGGTCTCCCTAAGTTGCTTAGGGGCTCACCATTGCTGAGGCTGGCCTTGAACTTTTGATCCTCCTGCCTCAACCTCCCTAGCCACTGGGATTACAGGTGTGCACCACGCCTGGCTCATGAAATCTTTTTTTCAATTGTCAACTCTTTAGAGAGGCTCAGTGCCCTCTTGACAGTACCCCCCATGTCACTTTCCAAACTTACTACATTTTCTTCAAAATGCTTATAACTCCATTTATCTTATTTGTTTTCTTGTTTCTTTGATTTTATTTTTTTCTGTCCCATTTGAGTGTGAGCTTATAGAGCAAAACATTATTCTGTTCACCCTTCCTAGCATTGTATGATATACGTGTGTTTAACCACAGGAAAGGGTAAAGAGGATTATCTTTTTTAAAATAAAAATTACTAATAACAGTAAATGTAACAATATATAATAAAGAAAAGAAATCAGAAAAATACGCACTGTATTGTTGACCATAGTTGTCTATGAGGGGTGGGAATACAGTATATATTATGTTCTATTTCTTATATTTCTATAAGGTTTGAATTTTGAATAATGAACATATGTTGCTTTCTTATAATTATTTTATTTAAAAAAATTTTATTTGTTCTTTTTAGTTATACATGACAGTAGAATGTATTTCGACATATCATACATACATGGAGTCTAACTTCCCATTTTTGTGGTTGTACATGATGTGGAGCTACACTGGTTATATTCATATATGAACGTAGGAAAGTTATGTCCAATTTGTTCTACTGTCTTTCCCATTCTCATCCTCTCTCCCTTCCCTTCATCCCTTTTTGTCTAATCCAAAGTACTTTACATTTCTTTTAATTACATAACTTAGCTAATCACAAAGAATGGGTAGGGCTTGGGGAGATGACAGTCTAGATCTACACTTTCCAATATATTAGTTAGCTGCTTATTGAGCACTTAAAATGTGACTGCTGCAACTGAGAAATTAACTTTTAAATTTTATTTAAATTAAATTTGAAAATTGATATTTAAATACTTAATTCAGTTATTGGAACACTTAAATATGCTTGGAACCACTTGGGTATGTGCATCTACTTTTTCAAGTATAAATTCTTTAACATCTATATTCAGATCAAGTTTGCCAGTGAAAATGTCACATCTAAATTGAGATGTACAGAAAGGCCAAAATTCATACTGGATTTTAAAAGATTTAGTACAAAAAACTGTAAAATATTTCATTATTAATTGCTTATGATTATATGTTAAATTTGTTACTAGACACAGGTATGGGCCGCTCACCACTTGAAAGGAACATGTTTCAATATTCAGGAAGGAATCGGATTTATTCAGGGGCTGGTACCCTGGAATATGGAGGAGCTATTGTCCTCAAAGCTCCATCTAGGGGAACTCAGTGGTGCAAAGGGTTCTTAGAGAGAGGGAAAGGAGCTACAGTGAGACAATTGGCAGGAAGGCCATGTGCTGAGCCTGGTCTTCATCATCCAGGACATATGTCCTTTTATTCACTGGTGGTCAGCACATTGCAATCAACCTCAACCTCTTGGGGCTGGTTCCTGTATTTTCTTAGACTCAGTCTCTGTCCCTTTCTGTGCTTGGGATCAAACCCAGGGCCTCACATGTGCTAGGCAAATGCTGTACCACTGATCCATAGCCCAGCTCTAGTTCTTATATTTTCTTAATACAAACATATTACTTTTCTGCAAGTTAAACCTCACAGCAATTTACATCTTTTAGTTGAGGCACAGAGCTAAAGACTAAGAAGGGGTGTCATACATTCTGATGTTATTTGAAGGTCACCAGATGTTCTGGGTTCTGTGAATCTAAAGATTATTTAACAGTTAACATCATTTTAGAATTGGAATGAAGAGCAAAAGGGAGGGGACATAATCCTTTCAAAAAGTCTGTGGTGGGGAAGCAAAAACAAGGGCAATTCCCTAGGGAGCGGCCCTTACTACAAAGGAATGATATTTTGGATATATGAGGTTCAATGAAATGTTATTAAAATTAATTTTACCCATTTTCTTCAAATGTGACTTCTAGACAATTTTAAATCACATTAAGTGGCTCACATTTTATTTCTTTTGGATGATACTGATCTGGATGGTATGGAAGCTGGAAGAGGGAAAAGTTTCAAGAAACGAGGAGGGGAAGGGAGGCTGACTACAGGGAAGCTGAGACCCGGGTGTCTTTTGGGGTATGTTGGTCTGTAGGACTTGCCCAGAAAATTCTCAACTGCCAGAGAACCAGGAGCTTGTGAGGAGTCTAGGTTGGCCCACCAAGTGGAATGAATGATCTGCATGTGAACAATGAGGCGGGAGCATCATCCCTGGGCCCTGAGCTGTCTGGCCAGCCCCTGCTCCCGTCTTCACTTGATGTTCTGCTCAGCTGCCACCTGACAAGTTCCCTGGGTCCTGCTCAGACAGCAGCAGCTCAACCAAGTTCCCCACATGTGGCCCAACCTCCCTTCCTCAGGCATAGGCCTTCTTGGCAGAGGACGTTCGGGAGGTAGAAGGAAATGGGACCCTGATTACAAGAGGTGGCTGCTTGCAGGCAGCAGAGGCACCACATGGGCCTGTACCAGGTTCGTGGCTCTCCCAGCAGGACAGGGAGACATGGAGCATCTGCTTGGTCCCAGGGCTCCTATAAATTCTTAAAACTTAGCCAGAGGCAGTGGTTTTCCACGATAATCCTGGGGACTTGGGAGGGTGAGGAAAGAGATTTGCACATCAAGGCCAGCCTCAGCAACTAGCAAGACCTTATCTCAAATTAAAGAAGAAAAAGGTCTGGGGGTGTGGCTCAGAGGTTGAATGCCCTGGGTATAATCCCAAGTACTGAAGAAAAACAAAACAAAACAAAAACTATTGCTGACCCCAAAGAGCTTTAGATTATATGGTTTATATTTATTGATATTTACCCTATTAGAAATTTACAATCTCATGATCTCTTCAAAGGGGTCTTTGGACCACACTTTTGAAACCACTGTGACAGGTAATAAATGACACCTGGTATGTGGTGACAAAACCAAGCACATAAACTGAGGCTCTTGACACTAAGATGACACCTTTCTTTTAGAGCAGTCTGTGTCCCAGTGAAATGCTATAGTCTGGTGTCTCCTCTCCCCCACTGGCCCCACCCTTTGCCTTACCTGCCTGTCTACCTGGGCTGTGTACTGTACCTGTGTTGACTGTGAATGGCATTCAAACTTTGGAATGTAGTTTCACCCAGGCGCCTCATTTCCTGGCCCTGAAGGCAGGTATGTGACACCTGGCTGGGGTCCACAGTCCCTGCCCCTCCTCAGGTAATGCTGATGAATTTGTGGGGGATGCTTTAGAACTGAGGCTATTTAGAAATGAGATTAGGGGTCTGGAACTTTTAAGATGTTCTGCTGAGCAACAGGGTTAAGAAACAAAACCTAGGAAAGGAATCTTGCAGGGTTAGCCGAAGGACTTGGGCCACTGCCCATCACGGGCACATAGAGCATGGGGTCTGTGCAGCCCAACCAGGCTCCTCTGCCCTTGCCTCTTACCTATTTCAGCACTGCAGTAGCCCCTTCAAGTTGGGAGCATTGCAGTGGGGGAGGAGGAGACATCTCTAAACGTCTGGACTAAGTCTGGGAGGAATGAGACCCTCGAGAGGTGGGCTAAGAAGAAGTTGATCTCTGACTGAATCTTATTCTGTGCACTTTGCATGCAATGGCTAATTTAAACCTCACTACACTGGGAGATGGCTATTCTGATTTTCTAGACGAGGTCACTGAGGTTCAGAGAGGTTATCTCACCTGCCCATGGTCATACAGCTAGTAAGCTATGAAGCCAACTCTATTCCTTTTTATTTTTAATATTTTTTTTTAGTTGTTGATGGACCTTTATTTTTTTCATTTATTTATATGTGGTGCTGAGAATTAAAGCCAGTGCCTCACGCATGCTAGGCAAGCACTCTACCACTGAGCCACAACCCCAGCCCGTCAACGCTATTATATTTGCCTCAATGGTTACAGTTTTCACCACTTAGCAGTACTGTCCAGCAGCCTTCACCAAGAAGGCTTTGCTTCTTTACCCTTTCGATTTTGGAAAAAACTCTCCAAGATACCTAATCTTTTGAGAAATCTGACAGTAAAATATGATGGATCAGGAATTGGGATGCATGCCTTTCTTTGGCTTCTTGATGATGTTTTTCACTTGAGGTCATTCTACACGAAGTTAATCAAACTCATCTCAACCTTCCCACCATTACTTCTGGGAAACTTAGTGATTCAGCAGTGTATGAGATGTGGATATATTCAGGGCAGAGATGTGACCCAGGAAATTTTAAATCCACAGATTTGAGAACACACGTTGGCTCTAACTTGCTGTGCGACCTCAGCAAATCACTGATGCAGTGATTTGGTTCCTCTGTAAAGAAATTTGGACTAGTTTTTTTATTTTTTTGCTTAAATTTTCCATCCCCCAAATAAAATTCCCTGAATTGATTCCAAAATCCAGCTTGGATTACAAATTCCTTATAAAAGCAGAAGTGGAGATCTGCCTTGGGCCCTTCCACCCACCAACCACCTGCTCCTCACTTTTGGCAGATGAAGGCTACCCCTTCTCTTCCCTGGCCAGGCACGCCTCCTTCCCTTGGCAGAGACAGGTTGACAGCTATGATCTAACATGCTGGGCTCTTCCCTGTGGGCTAGAACCTGGTGCCAACTGCTTGACAGAAGATGGGGGTGGAGCTGGGGTAGAACCCAGAGAGTAGGTTCATTTCAGGGAGTTGAGGGAAAGTGACACTTTGGGGAAGGGAGAAAGAGGGGCATGTCAGAAGAGGACATTTCTTGGGGACCTGAAACAGGCAGTTCAGGCCTCCTGAAAAGACTCTGAGAGTTGGGGCAGAATTGGAGGAAGAGACCTAAAAATGGAGGGGCCCCTGGGCCTGTCAGAGGGTCCAGGACATGCCGGGGATTAGGAGGCTCTTTAGGCTGCCTTTGTGGAGGTTCCTCCTCTCTTTCAAGTGGTAGGTGGTACTTGTCCATAGACTTATTGATCAGGTCACTTTCCTGCATTATTCAATATATTGTAAGTCCTCTGGGAAATAGCTAATGGCGAAGTTTGGCAACAGGAATCAGGTTTACCCAGGTGAATGCTGGAATATGTGCTCACTAATATGTCCTCTGGGCCTTAGTTTCCCTACCTATACAACCAAGCCCAAACAACCTACTTGGTCACAGGGCTGTAAAAACTAAAGGGGTATAGGAAGCTATCATTATTCAGGGCTGAATGATTCTGGGAGACAGCTCACAGGTCCAGCCACCTCCTTTTGTATTTTATTTAGAGGCAAGGTCTCAGTGAGTTGCTTGGGCCTCACTAAGTTGCTGAGGCTGGCTTTGAACTCGTGATTCTCCTGCCTCAGCCTCCTAAGCTGCTGGGATTATTACAGGCATGCACCACCATGCCTGGCTCACAAGTCTCTCTTAATGTGGGAGCCACATATCTGAGGAAACAGTGAGGGAAGCTTTCATAGGGACCTTACCTTGAAAAACAAAACTTTAGTTTCATCTCATATGAAAGTATTTTCTCTGTTATTGAATTAAAGGTATAATCAGATCTTGCCCTGATACTTAGAACAAATCCAAAGTGTTGACAACAAGAGTTTTGATTGTTTCTCTTGGCATCATTGTTCTCTGGCAAACTTGTTCAGGGGTATGATCCAACCCTTCACTGCATGTTTGGTTTTCACAGTACATGCATAAACAAGGTCATTTCTTTGCAGAATTATTCCAGGGCTTTATCAGTTTTCCCAAGGGTTTCAGCTGCATCCTTTGATATTCAAATGATTCCTTTTGAAGCACCTATCACCATCACCCTCAGATGTTCTCTTCAATTGTTAACTGGGGTAACTTTCCCAGGTTCTCATTTGTTAATGGCTTCATGTGTCTGATTTTAACAGTTTGCCAATAATACTCCCTTCACAAAACGTGTATTTCCAGGATGTGCCATCTCTTGCATTTTTGCATGGACAGTATGCAGAAGACAGTGAGGAACATGACTTCAGGGGTGCTGGCTAGTGCCAAAGGAGGAGGGGTTGAAATAGGAATGGGGGTCTGGGGCTGTAGCTCGGTGGTAGAGCGCTTGACTAGCATGTATGAGGCACTGGGTTCGATCCTCAGCACCACATGTAAATAATAAATGAATAAAATAAAGATCCATCAACAACTAAAAAAATAAAAAAAATAAAGAAAAAAAGAAATAGGAATGGGATCAATTTCTTTAATGAATATATATACATTTTTGGGTATGGGGGTTGAACTCAGGGGTACTCAACCACTGAGCCACATCCCCAATCCTATCTTGTGTTTTATGTAGAGACAGGGTCTCACTGAGTTGCTTAGCACCTCACTGTTGCTGAGGCTGGCTTTGAATTTGTGATTCTCCTGCCTCAGCCTCCCAAAGTGCTGGGATTACAGGTGTGTGCCACTGCCCCAGGCCTAGTAAATTATTTTTGTGTTATAATGACTTTTTTTTGTGCAGCCTCCTAACTGAAACTTGGGTAGTGATTGCTGACATAAGAAAGACCAAGGGAAAGTGCCCATCCACGAATTTAGACAAGGAAGAACCAAGAGTTTTGCCTACTCTGCTCTGATTGATCCATAGTAGCTGTCTGAAGCATGATGCAGGGAAAGATCCTGAAAGTCTTTGGCCTTACTAGGCAGGAGTTCTGTGATTGATTAATAATGTCTGCTGGGATATAGGAGGGATAAGTGACTGTATATGTGCTACAAAACTGACATAGTACACTATAAATACATGCAAATAAAAAATTATGCTTTCTAAAAATGTGGCAATGTTGGGAGAGATATAAAAAATGAAAAAATATGATCCTTACTTAGGAGGTGTTTACAATCTGAGGAAAGATAAGAAGAAGCATGAGAAAATTCAGTATGGTGGCACACACCTGAAACCCCAGCAATTCAGGAGGCTGAGGCAGGAGGGTTGCAAGTTTGAGGCCAGCCTCAGCAACTTAGTGAGATCCTCTCACAAAAAATAAAAGGAACTGAGCAATGTAGCTCAGTGGTGAAGCATCCCTAAATTCAATCCCCAGTATAAAAACAATTAAATAAATAAATAATAAAAGAAAAATTTAAAAAAAGAAAGAATGCCAGAGTAGGTTGAATTTGAATATTTTATTCTGTAGACCACTGCTTGGCTACTTGGCTGGTTAGATGGTCAAAAAGAAGCCACTGGAACATGCATGAACTTTTGTTCTGGTGATTTCTGTTTTTCTCTCCTAGCGTGCATGGTGGAAATGCAGATATAAAACAAGTGAGAGAAGGAAACACATTACATCTTGTTACAGCTTTGGCTTGGGCTTTATTTCAGCCCCTGTATTTTTTGTGTGCTACTAGAAAAGTTACTAAACTTGTCTAAATGTCCTTCCCTAATCACTAAAATGGAAAGACTAATCGTGGCCACCATATTGGATTATAATGAAGAATGTGTGTACAGCAATTGCCCCTCTGGAACTGTGGAGATCAAATTTCTTTCCCAGAAAAGGGGTATGATGTCTAGTTAGGGGTGACATTTGTAAAGTTGCTAGAAGTTTGGATGTCACCTAACTCTGAGGTCATCCAGATGACACTGGAGCCAGGGGGAAGTTGTCAGATGGAAAAGAAGCTGGATATCCAGTATGGCTAATGCTCGGGATCCTCAGCTCTGTCCTTCCTGCTTCTCTCCGGGAATGCAGTTGTTGCTCAAGCAACGCTTCCATCTCCATTAATTATCTTAAAAGCTAATCAGAAGATACCAGGAAATGCAGCATTCTCTGCATGCCTAACCTTTGCTGAACTTTCTTAAATGCTTTTGTTTGAGAGAGAGTTGTATTAATTCAATTCTATTCAGTCTTTCAGTTTCAGCCTTCTCTGTTACACCCATGTTAAGGGAATACTTATTCTCAGGGCCTGGGAGGGAGCTTGAAGTACTTATATAAAAAAGGAAGAGCTGGGAGGAGGGGCAGTAGAAGAGCTGGGAAGGGGAGAAAGGGGCAAGGCTAATTATTTTATAGTCTGGGAGTCAATGGGTTGTTTGTTTTACCATCTCATTTTGAGATTTTTCACATTGACATGAAGAGTTTAATTTGGGAGGGATAAAAAATTAAAATGATTCAGAAGCAAAGGAGAACAAAGACTGAACAGGTATTATTACAAAATATCAATAATGACTTTTGCAGACTTTTTTTTCACTTTGGGTAAGATAAATAGTGTGAACACTGATGACTGCCCTAATATAAACTGTAGATGAGTAGTACCCTTTGTGAACCGGGTTCATTTGTAATTCTGCCTTAAAAGGTGGGAGTATTAATGATGGGGCAGAGTGGAAAGCCCTGGAAGGGACAGAGTGCCCTGGGGTCATCCAGGTGGTGGTATCAGGTTTAAGTGTCTTCTGAGGGACAGACCTGACACCTACTGGTCCAGGCTCTGGCCATTTTCTAGCTGTATAACATTGGACCACACATCTCAAAACTTTAGCTTCCTTAGCTATAACCCAAAGATAATAATGGTGCAATTATTAGTCAAGCCAGGCTAAGCTATGCGGCTATATTTCCACTCAATAATGCATAATTATAATCAACACTCAGCATTTTATAACTCACTATCTCTGCTTCAGGAAATAAAGGGACTTGCCCAGGGTCACACAGGAAGTACAATAGCTGGGACTCAAGCACAGCTTTCTAGGTTTATACTACACCTCACTGATCTGAACAGGTGGGAGTCATATGAACCACGAAAAATTGCTGGTCAACCAGACTGAGAGCAAGGTAATTATCTTGGATTATCTGGTGCAGCCTCTTTGGAAAAGTGAGCAAAAGGGAAATTACTTAAAGAGCATTCACAACAAAGCACAATTTTTAGAAAGTGCCCCTTACCTTTTATTCACTGGGAAGAATAAATCTTTCCCATTGTGTAGGCTTCCTTTGCATAATCTACATTTGCAGGGGCTTGGCCTTGTGTGGATAAAGCGCAAGAATGTATGGCAGCATCTAGAAGGGAGGGGCACTTGTGTTGTCCTTTTAGTCCTAAAGTGGAAACCTGGTTCTTTTCCTCTGCATCCTCCATGTCCGCCTCAACCATACTTCTGTGGCCCAAGAGCCGTAGCTAGTTCACCTGCCTAGTGAGTAGAAATGGGCTCTGAGATGGTTAGAATCGATCTAAGCCGGCTCCTAGCTACCCAGTCCTTCTCAGCTCTTCTTTTTGCCTAACTTGCTGTAAAGCAATGCTTTTTAAGCTTTAATGTGCATGCAAAGCTCCCAGGGATCTTGTGCAAGTGCAGAGTCTGTTGAGCAGAACTGGGTGCGAGCCTGAGATTCTGTGATTCTATCAGGCTCCTGGGAGGTGTCAGTGCAGCTGGTCCTCAGACTACACCTTGATTACAAAATAGATGTTAACCAGCTTTTCTTTCAGGGCAAGATGGAGCATCCCAAAGCTATAAACTCCTAAGAGAGATTTTTAAAAAAATAATAAAATGATAAACTCTGCCAGCCATGCACAAATAATTGGTTAAAATGATCCACTCTTTAAAAATTCTCTTTCCTCCAGTGTTCAGATAATGCATTTAGAGTCAGCTGCCATGTCAGGATTTTTTTGCTGGACTCTTTCAGCTTGTGTTTTATTTCCACATGTCCTTCTGTTCGCTTTGCCTAGTGCTTCAAATGAAGGTCTCTCACAAAGCAGTGCCTCTAATCCGATTTCCAAATTAACCATAGGCGACTGGTGGATGGAAAATGAGTCTGCTGGGGCACCACAAGACAGGGGGCTGGTATTCTCCTGTCTGTGCCTCATCGTGAGCTCTGGCCTTGGCAGCTGGCTGTAGATGTGCACTTTGGCTCAAGGAACCATGATTTCCTAACCAGGGGCTTGGCATCTCCTTCCCCCCCTGCCCCCACCCTCCCCCACCCTCCGTACTGGGAAATGAACCACTGAACCACATCCGCATCTCTTTGAATATTTTTTTCTTTTGAGACAGGGTCTCCCTAAATTGCCCAGGCTGAGTAGTTGGGATTACAGGCGTGTGCCACCATGCCTGATGACATCTTCTTTGTTTTAATACTGGTGACAACTCCATCCAGTTCCTGACAATCCAGGATCTATGCACAGCTCTCTCTCCCTGGTTGTGTCTGCGAATCAATGAGATTTAGCTGCCAGCAGGTGCTTAGGAACTTTAGCCCTAGTGTTTTTATATATTCATTTCCTTCCCCGCAGATCTAAGCAACTACTGGCCTGTTTCTGTCAGTCAGACTCTGGCATCCCTTTGTGGGGAATGTGTGGGAAGTTCAGTTACTTTGACGATAATTTCTTTTACCTGTATCCCCTCCCCTCTTGCCCCAGCTGTGCGCAGTTGAAAAGGCAACCAGAAGTTAGAAGACCCTCAGAGAGAACTCTGCAATATGGCTTTATGGACATAAGCCAGATATGACTTTCTTACTGAGTCTCAAAGCTACCATCAAACGCCTTTCCGCCTCTGTTCCGGTGATATTCATTGTGCAGACTCGGGAAGCTTTGTGGGTCTCAGTGGTGCGCCCCATAGGGTTGGAGAAGGGAGGCTATGAGAGGTACTTGTCATTTCAGCTGTCTGCCCCTAGCACAAGGCTGGGTGCCATGGCAACAACTGGACTCTGGAGACAGGTTCACCAAAGGCCTTCCTGCAGGTCAGCAGCATCCCTGGTGGGCCAAGATAATTAAAACAGAGTTTCCTGTCAGTCACCAAGACCTGTCAGTTTCTTCAAAATGCTTTTTGTGTGCAGCTCTTCTCCACCTTTGCCCTTCCCAGTTCCACTCATTCCAACCCTTCTCCCTGTGCCTTGAGGCCTGTGCCCCTTTAGCATCTGTTTACAAGAAAAATCTTCCTAAAGTGTTTCTCTCCTTGGGCCATTCCCCTACTTAGAAACCCACAATAGCTCAGTAGCTCGGCATTGCCTCTGAGGGGAGTGTGAATATTCCTGCCTATCTTGAGGCACTGCAATCTACTGGTTGGACTTGCCATCTTGCTGCATCTTGATGGCAGTTCAAATGAGCCTGTTTCCTGCTCTCTCTCCCTCTGAGGCTGGTGGCCAGGGCTCTGGGGTGTGCCCTCTGCCCAGTTTTTTTCTTCAGATACTCTCAAATCACCTTGTTCTTTCTAGTACCCTGCATGGTTTTCATTAATGGATTAATTTATGATTTTATTTGTTGTCTATGCTCCTCAGCAGACTCAACCTTAGGAGGGCTGGGACATTGTATGAATCCGATCCAGTTACCATATGAAAATACCATAGACTAGAGTGCTTAAACAACAGAAATAAATTTTCTTACAGTCTGGAGGCTAGAAATCTAAGATCAAGGTGTCAAGAAGTAGGTTTGGCTTCTCTTGAGTCCTCTCTCCTCAGGCTACAGATGGCCGCTCTCTCACTGTGTCCTCATATGGTCTCTTCTCTAGGCATCCCTGGTGTCTCTGTGTGTTCAAATTTCTTCTTATAAGGACACAGGTCGGATCGGATTAGGGCCCAGCCTAATGGCCTCATTTTAACTTAATCACCTCTGTCAAGGGCCTCTCTCTAAATAGCCACATTCTGAAGTACAGGGTTTAGGACTTCAGCATATGAATTTTGAGGGACATAATACAGCCCTTAGCAGACACTATCCTTCTGTCACTGGTGTACCCAGCACCTAGCACATGTGGAACACGGAAATGTACTCCGCAGAGGGCTGCTGCTGCAATGACCGTGTGATGGAAGCTGTTGTCTCTTTCTCAGGTGTCCTGCCCCTAGCCCACAGGTCCTTTGAGGTCTAGGCCCAGCCCCGCCTGAGAGGCTTTCTCAAGCCCTCCTTGACTTTCTTCTCTGAACTTTTCCCATCTACACCTTTGTACAATCTCACATAGCCAACTCCGTCAGGAGTTTTAGCCTTGACACCTTAACTACAATAGACCACTGGGGCTGTGATGCCTTATGGCAGGCATAAAGGGGCTGCTTTAAAACAAACTCTCTTCCCCTAAATGACTAATTTTTTTCCTTTAGGAATAATCTGGATCTACCATTGATTAAAATCTCTATCAGGTAGGTCCTTGAGAGAACAATAGTCAAGTCCAGGACAAGTCTCCATAAAAGTCTGGGCCCTTCAGAGTAGAGCTAGAATAGAAAGAAGCTATGGGCCCGGTACAGTGATACATGCCTGCAATCCCAGCAGTTTGGGAGTCTGAGGCAGGAGGATTGTAAGTTTAAAGCCAGCCTCAGCAACTTAGTGAGGCCCTGAGCAACTTAGCAAGACCCTGTCTCATAATGAAAAATAAAAAGGACTGGGGATGTGGCACAATGGTTAAGCACACTGGCACACTGGGTTCAATCCCCAGTACCAAAAAATAAAAGAAGAAAAAAAAGAAAACAAACAAACAAACAAAAGTAAAAACATTATGGGTTTGGGAACTTTAACCCATAAGCCTTAAAATTAATCACTGACCAAGATGGGAAAAAAACTACTCTTTGACCTTTGACAAATAATGGATTGAAAACATTTTATTCCCCCAAGGTGTATCAAATCTGTGTGGAAATTTTCTTTTAACTATTGTTCTCATGCCAGGCTGGGAAGAATGTCTTCTGAGATTTAAAGAGTTAAGCCTCATTATATGCTGTACACATTCCTGGGCATCTTAGTTATTGACCCAGCTTGTAAATCATTCATAGATTTTCAGGGGTATCCATATACTTCTGCTGGCAGCAAACGGTACCGTGGGCTATTTGTAGAATGGAGATTGAGGTCAGGGACAGTGTGAAAAATTAAGAATAACAATACTTCCTTTCCTCCCTGAACTTTAATTGCCCCTTTAAATAAAGCCCAAGCTTTCTTCCTTTGCCACCTGCTCAGAGAGCGTCAGTTAATTGCCAGGAGGCTCTAGTTTCACCTCCTATTCTCTATGCCATGCCACTCAAAGATACCAGGTGGCTTCTATTTCATCCAGCAGCCAAGTACCTGGGACTGGCCATCTTGCCTGTAGTCCCTCTGGGTTCCAGCCAGGGCTGTAGGAATGCAACATCTTAACATTTTAAGTAACTCTTCTAATCGGATTCCTGAGGGGCTGGATAAGAAGCATGGCCTTCAGTGGGCCTCTAGCAAGATGTTTAGGCGGGTTTGTGGTTAACCAAGGCCACACACCGGTAAGCAACAAGGTAGGGTTTAATGGTAGTGGCATCCGTGGGGGCTGTACCTCTATGGTGTCTGGTATCAGCCCGGGTCTGCCCACTTTTAAACAAGAGGAGAGGCCTGGGCAGGTCTCACCGGTTGTGAGGTTCAGGTTCAATGCCTGTGAAAACAGACACCAAAATAATCAAAGAGCTGCATTCCTATGTCTAAATGGCAGCTAATCCCCCGCTCCTTTGAAGGCACAGAAACCGCAGAGACAATCAAACCCTTAGGAGATTCAGCTGTCTTGTTTGTCCTCAAGTTCTTCAGTTCTCAGAGCCCAAAAGCAACATGAAGATATCTCAGTCCATTTTACAGATGAGGAAGTGAAGGCCTGAACATTTATATAGATATTTTCTTTCCTTATACTATACTGTGAGTTTTTCCCCTCAAATAGCTTATAAAGGCTTCTTTACTTAAAACTTTAATAAAAGCTGGAAATAGAGTATTGTATTAAATCCCAAACAAGAAATTAATGGTGAGAGACTTTTAAAGGTAAACAATTGATTATCTAAAATGTCAAAAGTTAATATTATAATTTACCAACGCTAGAGGCAAATGTTTCTTAAGTTGTTCAGTCAACACAGTCTGCTTCCCAGTCGGTTCCAGTTGGCCCACATTTTCTCCCCTGGGGAAAACTCTTGGAATAGCTGGGCAGCTCTTCCTGCTTCAGAGTTCCCTCTTCCTGTCCCTCAGGTGTGTAGTGGAGCATTGAGAGGAAACCAGGGTGGGGGCAGAGGGGCGGGGAGAGCTCTGCAGGGAATATTGAATGAGCTTCGAGTGTTTTCCAAGTGTCTTTGCAGACCACATGACAAGATGACAGGACGTGGCACTGTAGCTACCTGTCCCCACATAGAGCCCTCCCAGAGCCTGAGATTTTGAAATTAATCTTCTCAGATAGGGAGGCTCAAAGCCCTGCATCCACCAGCCACCACCTTTCTCACCAACCTCAGTTTTTACTTTTGGAGAACATGCTAGAATCCAGCACATCCTTTCCCCAAATTCTGTTTTTGCTTGTCACCACTTCTGGCCAGTTGCTTTTTATATATAATTTCTTCTAATATTCATGAAAACCTACCTGGTAGGTTTTATTAGATGAGGAAATTGAAGCTCTGGGCAGGTTGGTAGCTTTCTCAAGATCCTATAATTGGTATTATCACTGAGACTGTCTTAATTCCATGGTAAGCAAAGCACAGGATCTTGTAATTTAAAACAAAACAAATATTTTGTTTGTTTGTTTAGTACTAGAGGTTGAACCCTGGGGTTATTTACCACTGAGCCACATGCTCAGCCCTTTTCATTTTTTTATTTTGAGACAGGTTCTCCCTAAGTTTCTCAGGGCCTTGGTAAGTTATTGAAGCTGGTATCCAATTTGTGATCCTCCTGCCTCAACCTCCAGAGTCTCTAGGATTATAGGTGTGCACCACCAGACTCAGGTAAAAACAATCTCTTGACCACAGTATAAAACCTTGCTCAGTATAGAACCAGAGAAAGTTGCTTGTATCAAGGGAATTCCCACTGAGTGTAGACTCCTGTGCCGTTTGTATGTGTGTATGTCATTATTGCCATTTCTCATAACTTTTCCACCAGGGTTCAGTCTTTGTCCAGCTTGAGGGTGAGGTCTCTGGCTGAGGACTACAGGGCCCTGTCAGTGTATTTGCTGGGCAGAGCTGTAGGTGAATTGCTTGGGGGCAGGTAGGTGGGAGGAAAGGGCCTTTTCCCAGAACAGGTGTATCTTGCCCTGGCTTTACCAGTTCAAAAAGAGTTATGTGAGCTTTAGGGAAGAGGAGTCTTTATGGAAACTGATTTACAAAGCTGTCTGTGTGTGAGAAATGCCACTTCAGGCTGCTAGGCTCCTGCTGTTTTCTCTCTCCACATCTTTTTGGCTTCCATCCATCTGAGGTGGCATCAGCTCCCAGGTCCTTATCAAGCCTTTTACCCCAGTGTTTTCAGTGCCTCTAGCAAGGTGAGTGAATGAGCCCAGCAGCCCTCCTTCCTCAAAGGCCCTGCCCTATCCCAGCACCAACCTGGACACTAAAAATCCACCCTACAGTGAATGCACGAGAACAAGATTGTACTTCATGTTTACTTTTAAAAAAACTTATAAACCTGATTTCAAAGATCCTGGAATACTGATATAGCCCTAAGAGTTGGCATAGTATGTAAGGTTTATGAGGCATAAATTATGATGCTTTCCCATGCTAGAGTTAATGTGTAGCCTTTATATGAGGGAGGAAACAGTTTTATATGATCCTCCTGCAAATTATCTAACATTAGTTTCTACTATTCACACTTACTTCATGCTGTTAAAATTAAGAAATACAATTGTATATGTCAGTATATGCCTGTATTTATAATTTATAATGTTACTGTTATTTTTATTTGTTGCTTTCATTATTTCAAGTTTTATGTTGCATCATCTTAATTTTAAAAACATGTGTTCTATAATATCTTACATTTTCTCTTTTGCAATAAAAACAACAACAGCACATCAACAGATGATGCTTGAAAGACAGGTATTTTATAAATGTGTGGCCCTGGATTCATTCATGCCTCTGAATTGGGTTCCCTGTCCCTGGTGTTGGTATAAATGAAGTTCCCTTGTCTTTGCCTTGTTGGAGTTGCTTCAGTGGAATACAGATAGTTACTGTGGGAATGTCTACTATCTTCCTCCCTTTCCTGGATAACCAAAAATAATGCTATAACCGCCTGCCCAATAACATTTTGGCCTCTTTCTTCTCCTCAGGAGGAAGTGTTTTTACTTCTTATTTAATCAGTGGGAGAGGATTTATATCAATGTCCATAATCAAGGGATGGAAAGAAGAGAGGAAGTAAAAAGACCACAACACAGGTGTGGGGCTGAGCTTGTACAAAGACCTTTGGGAGTCGTTGACAGGGATGCCTCAGGACAAACAGGAGTGAAATGGACGGAGAATGAGGGGAACTTATAAATGTTGTCCTGGGCCAGGTATTTGCCTTCTCTTCCTGGTGTCTAAGAACCTCAAAAAAGAATTTGAGTCTTTGAAATTACTTGTTGTGGAGGACTATATTCTTGACTCTGACATCAGCCTGAGACTGAACCATGTGGTTTGCAGGTTTATACAAGTTATATCTGTAGATGATTCCTGTGTCCCCTCCATTTCTGGAGCTTTCCACTAGGTTGCTCCTAGTACATTTCCAAGTACAGTGTGCTGAGGACATAGCATCAGGTTTTGCCTATCCTGAGGTGGATCATAGTGGTTTGGCTGTGTCTACCGTAAATCTAGAGGTAATTTATCTCTAGTTTACTTAATCCACCTATTGAATCTGAGAGTAACTGATTTATTACCATAAATGAGGAACTTTCCAGATGGAGTTTGTTTAAATAATAAAGACACAGGGAATGTCTCCAATTGCATTGACTAGAATGATATCTGTTAGAGAAGCCTCAGAACGTTCTAAGTTTGTTCATCTTCCTAGCCAGGGCATCCTAAGGAGAGCATGCTTGTCTATAGAAATGTAGTCAGAACAGTTTTTTTCCCCCCCAGGTAACAGTGATTTTTCTCATGTTTTTCAAGTTGTATTTTGTATTAGAAAAATCACCAAAGTCATAAGTTGTCAGAAAGAAGTAGTACTGTATTTATTTATGACAGAAATATCTTCAATAATTTTTTCCTCTGTGTGTTTTACTGGAGAGGTTTTTAAAATATATTATTTATCCAGTTCAAAAATTCATTCGCAGGCAATGTTCACCAGCTAGAAGTCTATCAGGAGTGTTCATGGGGTCCTGGAGATGCATGTACTTCCCTGAATAGCCAAAGCCTGTGTTGGGTCTTCTCTCTCAGCCTTGTGAAAATGGCTCCCTCTTAATCTGGAAATGACATTACCAGCTTTTATGTTCACCCCATTTTCCCTCTCATTCACTGTATTGATGTTTGTCACCTCAGCAAGACATTTATGAAAGGCAAGTTCTAAATGATTAACAAACTAGAAGCTTATTAATGGTGGTCATAGCTTCCCCACTTTTTAAGAGAGAAAATAGAAACTTGTTTGTATTTCCTAATGTTTTCTCTGCAATATTTTTAATCATTTAACTGATTTTTGTCTCAAAGGACTCATGCTCCAATTCTCTGGCTTTTTCTATTATCCAAAGCATTTTTCTTCTCCCACTTTTCCAATTGTTTTAGTCTGCTTTGTGTTGCTGTAACAGAATACCTGAGGCTGGGTAATTTATTAAGAGAGATTTGGGCTGGGGATGTCACTCAGTTGGTAGAGTGTTTGCCTTGCATGCACAAGGCCCTGGGTTCAATCCCCAGCACCACACACACAGAAAAAAAAGCAGAGATTCATTTCTTATAGTTTTGAAGGCTGGGTCATCCAAGATCAAAGGGCTGCGTCTGATAAGGGCCTTCTTGCTGTACCATCCCACTGCAGAAGGTGAAAAGATGAGATAATCCAAGAGAGCACAGGGGGCTGGGTATACTTTTGTAAAAGCTCACTCTTGTGATAGCTAACCCACAGCTTTGATAACAACATTAACCCATTCATGAGGGCTCTGCCTCTTTGTTAGGGCTGTACCTCCCAACACAATTGCATTGGTGATGAAGTTTCCTACACATGAACTTTGGGGAACTCATTCAAACCACAGTGCCAGCTCATCCCCTGGACCTTGGAATATAGCTGGTGTTATGCTGAATTTTTATCAGTCCTTCAAAAGCAACCTAATCCAGGAAGCTTCCCTTGATTATCCTGAGTTGGGAGGAAGGGACCATACTTGCCTCAAGACTTCTTAGATGCTTATTTTGTTTTTCTGTATGCGAATTTTCTCCTTGTCCAGGTTGTTGGCTTGGGAGTGTGATACCTGGATGTTAACCACACTCCTTCTCATTGGGAAGCACTGCCTAGGTAGTCCAAGGTGGGAGCTGGGGTTATGAGTGCCTGCCAAGATCAGGGAAGGAGTAAAGGCCTAAAGGACCTGCAGGAGGACAGAGTTCTGCATATGGGGATGTGCACAGGTAAACATGAGATCCAGGGGGTTCCAAGCAGGAATCTGAGCCCGGGCCTCAGAACCTGGAGTTTGGAGTTTGGGAGATCAAGTGAAAGGCTATTGGAATTAGGTTCAGGTGGGAGGAAAAAATTCTTAAGTAATTTGCTTGAATCATTCCTGGTATATATTTGAGTCTAGGTGAGCATATTGTGTAGGTCAGACATTTCTGAGAAGTAAAAAATACCTAGGTGGTGGAATAAATAAATGATTAAGCATCTGTAGAGATGTTTTCTACTTGAATAACAGGCAGGACATTTGAGTGTCAGAGATGAAGGACCTAACATTACTTAGGATTTATGTTTCAGGGCAGAAAATATGTCTTTCCATGCAATTTCATGAGGCATTTTTATTTCTTGCTCATCTTCTACCACTTTAATCAATACACAATTAAAACTTGATCTTCTGTTCAATCAAAAAAAAAGTTCAGTTGGTTATAGCTTCTCTGAAGTAATCAATATTAATTCTGTATTAGTCAGGGTTTGATCAAAGATGCAGAGCTGCCATGAGTGATAGGAGTAAGGGATCTTGGAGTCTTATCTGTGCCTTTATGGAGGCTGGGGGAGGGGATCTAAGGGTGTCCTTGCCCCTGCAGTGTTTGGTGTTGAGTCTGAAGTCCTTATGGGTCAGCCAGATGGGTATTCGAGAAAGACATAAGGAATAAGAACAAGGACAAAACAAGCCACAGCACAGACAAACTGGGACCCACAAGAACACTTGAAACCCACAGGACTAACTGGAAACTATATCTCTCTCTTATCAACTCTAGCCTTGATTCTTCCATGACCCGCAGGAGAAGCTGGCATCCTTTGCCACAAAACTGTGCTTGCACGTAGCCCAGGATTCAGAGAAACCATTGGAGGAGATTTGGCAGGAGCTGGAGGAGCTGTGGGCCTCGTGCTATCCTACACCAACAGGCTGGACCAGCAAGTCTGCCACAGTGCTCCCCACAGCACTGGCTGCTCTGAAGCTACCTTCAGGGCATGGAGAATGTGGCTACTTCTTCATGCCTCCCTTCCAAATCTGATGCAAAATGTTTCTTGTGGCCAGCCAAGAAAAGGAAAAGGATACAGGAAAAGGAATTCTTAGAAATATAGTTCCTGTTTATCTCAGTGGTCATACATAGTACAAAGCCACCAAAGCCTATTTCTTGTTGATTTGGCATTCACACATGCTTCTTTTAACCATGTTTAATTTTCAGATAAAGACACTGGTAGTATTATGCTTTTGCCAAACGTGATGCAACTCTTCCTGAACTACTTGAAACATATTACTCTCTCATGTTGGCCTGCAAAGGTCATGAGGCTCTTCATTTTGGGGTGTTAGTTCCTGTTCTGAGTTGCACTCCCCCTTTGCTCTTCTGTAACTTCAATTTCCTTAGCAAATGTATGAATATTCACATCAAGTTAACTACCATTAACACTTCTTACAATCGATGATAGAGGAAGGAGAGAGGGCAATTACCTTCTTTAGACATCAAACACTTTTGAACAAAGCTAGACTCAGTGTTTTAGTCAGCTTTTTCACTGCTGTGACCAAAAAACTGACGAGCAATTAGAGAAGGAAAAGTTTATTTGGGGGCTCATAGTTTCAGAGGTCTCAGTCCATAGACGGCCAACTTCATTCTTTGGCACCGGAGGTGAGGCAGAACATCATGGCAGAGGAGTGTGGTGGAGGAAAGAGGCTCAGAACATCACACCAGGAAGCAGAGAGAGAGACCTTTGTCCAACAAGGACAAAATATATACCCCAAGGGCATGTCCACGATGACACCTCTCCTCTCACCTCACCCTATCTACCTTCAGTTACTACCCACTTAGTCCAAGGCACTGATTATGTTACGGCTCTCAGAACCCAATCATTTCACCTCTAAGCTTTCTTGCATTGTCTCACACATGAGCTTTTGGGTAACACCTCACATCTAAACCATAACACTCAGTGAAATTTTTCTTTGAATGAGACAATGGATGTCCTAAACTGATGACTCATTCTTTGAACTCAAGTTGGGTCTTTCATATTTTGTGTGTCTGAGTGTGGTGTTGAAATCTACCCAGGGTCTTGCATACTCTAGACAAGTGCTCTACCACTGAGCTACCTTCCCATCACTTTTTTTTTTTTTAATACTGTCTAATGTATCCTGAAGGGAGTGAGGTTCTCAAGCTAAGCCTAAACTGTGATTCTGCAGTTTAGCTTGATCACATCTAATGAATTTGCAGTGAGCCCCTCCCCCCCAACCCAGATATCTACTTACCTAGGAGAAGTGAGAACCATGAGGAAGAACTTTTGAATAGAGGGCCCCTGAGGGACATAGGTGGAAAGATCAGGAGGAAGGGCATTGTTTAAATCAGTTTTCTGCAATTATAACAGAATATCCAAGAGGGGTTCACTTATAAAGAAAAGAAATTTACTGGCTCATGGCCGCGTAGGCTGGAAAGTCAAGATGGAGGGGCTGTATGTGGTAAGGGCCTTCTTGTTGTGTCATGACATGGTGGTAGGATCACATGATGAGCGAGCTTCTGAGAGACAGCAAGTAACAACCACACTTGTTTTTATAATAAATCCACTCTCAAGATAACTAATCATCTCCTATGATACCTAATCCACTTCTGCAATGATGACAATCCAGTCACAAGGGCAGAGCCCTCATGACCTAATCACTTCATATTAGGCCACACCTTCTTTTTTTCTCTCATTTTAAAAAATTGATGCATTATAGTTGTACATATTGATGGGATTTGTTGTTAAATATTTGTACATGCACACAACATAACAATATAATTTGGCCAATATCACTCTCCAGTACTTTTCCATTAATTCCTTCCTCCCTCCCCTTGGTCCTTTTCCTCTACTGATCTCCCTTTGATTTTCATGAGATACACCCCCATCTTTCTTTCCCTTTTCCTCTCTAGCTTCTGCATAGGAGAGAAAATATATGATCCTTAAACTTCTGAGTTTGACTCATTTCGCTTAATGTGATGGTCTCTAGTTCCACCCATTTTCCTGAAAATGCCATAATTCACTTCTCTTTATGACTGAATAAAACTCCATTGTATATATATGCCACATTTTCTTTATCCATTTATCCACTGATGGACACCTGCTAGATTACACTTCTAAAACTATTGAGTTGGGGATAAAGTTTTCAACACATGAACTTTGGGGGACCATTCAAACTTGAGTAGGCAATGACTGTCCAGCCCAGTCCCAGGGCTTAGAGTTGGTCTTCAAAGACAAGGAAACTGCAGTCAGTAAAAGGAGGGTATATAGGATTTAGGCAGATGCCATTCTGCTTTGGTACCTATGTGGCGAAAGGTGACATTGAACTGGAGAATGGACAGTGTCCTCATTTCTTATAGGACATCTTACGTAAATGAGACCTCACTGCCCCATTTGACCTAAGTTTTCTTGACTTTAGTAGATCCTGAAGGCAGCATCCTAGGCAGTAGAGCACAGGACTTGGGAGAATGATGGCAGAGGGACAGCACCAAGCTTCCCTAGGTAGCCTGTAGGAGTGATAGCACCAAGCAGGCTGGGATGGGAAAAACATGCCTTAGATCACTTTGTGAGGTAGTTCCTGAGGACTCGAAAATAGATACACCCTGGGGGATGGGGATGGGCAGAGATAGGGATAGGGCAAGAAAAGAGGTAGAATACAAGTTTTTGGTGATGGAAATGTTTTGTATCTTGATTTTGGTTGTGTCACACAAATCTATACAGGTGATAAAGTTGCATAGAAACACAAATGAGTATGTGTAAAACCAGTATCATCTGTAGGTTGCACCAGTGCTGGTGTCCTGACTTTGTACCAGATGTTAACATTGAGGAAAACTAAGGGTACACAAGACCTTTCTGAACTATTTTTACAACTTCCTAGGAGTTTATTAGAATGTGTTAAAATGTCAAAACAAAGCTGGGAAGACCATTGAATCAGAGTCTTTAGGGCACCAGTGTTAAAACTCATCAACTTGAGTGCGAATGGAACATGATTGAGAACCATCACTCTATGAAAACTTTAGGGTCATATTTTTGAATTTTAGAAAAGAAATATTGTGACTATACTATATTATGTGATATCTCTAGGTGGTTCTGGGGCAGAACCCTGTAATTAAACATATTTCTTCAGCAAGTATCTCACCACATGAGATACATAAGTAAAAACAGTAAAAACTGGTGGAAGCCGTTGAAGAGAGTGTTTAGCTCTTTCTTTTGTGCTCAGGTATGGCAGGGGAGCTGTGCAGGTGTAATATGCACGATATTGTTAATAAATCTTTTTGACCAATAGATTGCCATAAGACCTGAGGAAATAGAAGAAATAATCAGAGAAGCACACGCAGATTTATGCATAAAGATGTCTATTCACATTAAAATAGGGAACAATGGGAAATGATTTAAATATCCAACTAAATGAAGTGATCAAGTTAATTACATTGTAGATTTGTTGTGGATTGTTATATAAGTATAAATGTTGTATCTTAAAAGAATGATGATATGGTAAATTCTCATCATATGATAGTTGAAATGGGTTTAGAAACACTATATTCAGTATTTTTTTTTCATACTGGGGATTGAACCCAGGAATGCTTTAACCACTGAGCCACATCCTCAGTCTTTTTTAATTCTTATTTTGAGACAGGTCTCACTAAGGAAATACTCTGTGTCCATTAAGTCAAGCATGATGATTAATATAATACTGTAAGTGACACTTAGGGTCTTGCTAAGTTGCTGAGGCTGGCCTCAAACATGCAATCCTCTTGCCTCAGCCTCCTGAGCTGCTGGGATTACAGGTGTGCACTACTGAACCCAACTCAGTATAACTTTATTTTGATAATTACAGGGTTTATTTCTTTCTTTTTTTTTTTTTTAAAGATGGGGGCTCTGTTTTCCAGACTGGTCTCTGACTCCTGGGCTCAAATTAGCCTCCTAAGCAGTGGGAATACAGATGTACACCACTGTACCTGACTCAAGTAATTTAAATTTTTATTTATTTATTTATTTTAGTTGGAGTCTTGCCATATTGCCTAGGCTGGCCTTGAACTTGTACTCCTCTGGCTTTAGTTTCCTGAGTTGCTGGGATTACAGGCACATGCACTTATAGGAATAAATTAAAAGTTAACAGTGAGTATGTCTAGGTGGTAGGAATACGGGTAATTTTTATTTGAAATGTTCTACAGTGAACAAGATTATTTTATCATTATAAATAAATATTATTAATTTTGAGATATGCCAAGAAATGGTGGCATCCAAAATATCCAGATAACTAAAATATAGTTGGATTATTGTATTTAGTTATGGCTCAAGGTTTTCAAGGTGTTTAAATAATAGGTTACAAAAGTTTTGAGGATACACTATATCAATGTAAATCCATACTGAAATGATAACAATGACAAAATACCCACCAAATCCACATACTTTTTTTTTTAATATTTATTTTTTAGTTGTAGGTAGACAGAATATCTTCATTTTATTTTTATGTGGTGCTGAGGATCGAACCCAGTGCCTCATGCATGCTAGGCGAGCATGCTACCACTGCGCCATATCCCCAGCCCCCCACATACTTTTTAATGACAATTTTATTATGTATGTGTTGGGCACTACAACTAACTGAAATTTTTTCTGTGTCTAGAATTTGAGGAAAATACTCTGTACCCATTAAGTCAAGCATAATAATTGATATAATAGTATAATTTATTTATGTATTTACTTACTTATTTTTTGGTACTGGAGATTGAACTCGGGGCACTCGACCACTGAGCCACATGTCCAGCCCTATTTTGTTTTATTTAGAGACAGGGTCTCACTGAATTGCTTAGCTCCTCGCCATTGCTGAAGCTGGCTTTGCTATAATTTATTTTTGTTAAAAGATAACTACATATTAGGGGCTTTGACACTCCTGCATTTAATCCCTAGAGCAGCCCTATGAAATAGATGTTATCCTCCATTTCACAGATAAGGAAACTAAGTTCCTGTGAAGTTAAAGTCACACACCTAGGCTGTCTGACTCCAGAGCCAGGACTTTAACACTGCAGTCCTCAGGAAAAGGGTTTAGATGGCAATGGAACAAGGGATAAGGTCGGATGTAAAATACGATGTGTAGGGGGCTTCGCCAGGGAGGCCTGTGCGGTGGAGGACAGGGTTTGCCTCAGGTGCAAGCCCTCTGTGGGAAAGCAGCATCCAGAGCAAAATGGGGTGCACACCAGCTGTGCCACAACCTTGTCTTTTGGTTCCAGACAAATTCCATGTTACATGATCTGCGTGAAGTAATGGTGGTTCCAATCATGGGAGGTCTAACCAAAGGTTCTAAAACTTCATCCTTTTGGGAATCATATACCACAAACTTCTGGTATTTGGCAGGGCCCTTTCCTTGAGTACAGCTTCCCTTCCCCCAGGGCTCCTCAGAGGCCTCTCTCAGGATGGAATGGGCATTAGGCTGGCTTCTGCCCTTCTGCTCCATGGAGACTGCATGCCTCAAGCACAGGTTTTCTGTATCCTTTGATAGGATACAGGTTTCTGTATAGGTATAGGTGGGGTCAAAATGCAACATAGCCTGACACCAAACCCCAGGTCCAAGCCTGTGGTAGGGAGAAAGGAAAATTATTTTCAGTGTTTGGTAAGGCTGCAGGTGGTGCTGGTAAAGGTTGGGTGAGTGGGCGTAGAACGAGGGTACGAGGCTAGGGAGGGAAAGAAGCTCCCTCCCTGGAAAAGCTTTCTAGGGCTGGGCTACCCATGAAGCTACAAATTTGGGAGCAGGGGACCAAGGCTGGCCAGGGTAGGGCCCTCTCAGCTGCTCCCCACGCAGAGATGGGAATAGGATGTTGGACATCGGGGGATAGCAGCTACTGCAAGAGACATAAACAGCCTTTGCCTCTTGAGAGTTGTACCTGGGAGGATCAAGGTAAGCACAGCTTCTTAGCTTTCACTCAGCTGTGGGTGCTCCAGAGGGTAAGGCAGGGCTTGGCTCTCAGCAGGCCTGCTGGTGGTGCTCAGCCAGTGACTATTTACTTGTCATTGTTGTTGTCAATATTATGATCACTTTTTTTTTTTTAACTTTTATGCTGTTAAGCTAAAGGAATTTAGAGGAACACAGAATCAAAATAAAAGTTGATTGTCTTTCCAGGTCAGAGTTAAACGTGTCAAAACTCTCAGGCTTGATCTGCCAGTGACGTTTTGACCACATGCCTCTATTGAAATCCCTCTTTGCAAGGAAAGTGGAGTGTGCTGTTTTTTTCCAGCTATGGAAATACAAATGATTCACTATGGAAACCTTGGCCATTTTACTAATTTGTTTACTTATAAATGATTATCCAGGGGCCAAGGTAAGGATCCAGAAATCAAACCACAAAATTAGATTCCTCTGTATGCAGACCATTCTGCTAAAGAGTTAGGGATTCTACAAGGGATGCAGAGGGTGCAGCTCTCGTCTTGTGGAATTGGTGAGAAGACAGGAAGAACTAATATGAACACACAAAACTGTAACTCAGACAGGACCTATGCTACTTGCTCTAGCCATGGTGTGACCAGAATAGGAT
>CM053406.1:48400272-48420411 GCA_028644305.1 Xerus rutilus
CTGCTTGGTCCAGGCCAGGGGAACATTCTGGGGCATGGCTGCATGTTGTTGCTGGCTTCTTTTTTCCTTGGATTGCTTCCTTGCTAATGGAAGGGTGTGAGAGGACAGCCTGGCAATTTATCTGGAAAAATAATTCGGACTCCTAATGGCATAGAGATTGTGTACTATTAGAGAGAGTGGGGGAGAGGATTTGTTCCCGCATATTCATCACAGTGATGAAATGCTATAGGGACAAGAGGTCAGTGGGTATTTAACCTACACCAAATTTAGCAAGTTGAACAAGCCTCTAATTGGAAGCCTGGATTCCACATTAAAAGCCGTTCTCCACCTAATACCTTTTTAAGATACTGCTGTGATATCTAAATTTCATGGATTTTACTTTTTGCTGGTCCCCAAGCACACTAACCATGAGGCAGTGATACACAGCACAGCACCTGCTCCCGGCAGCTCTAAGCTGAGGGACTAAGTGGAAAAAGAGTCAGCATTTCTCTTTTAGGTTCCCTGCCTCTCTAATTTGTAAGCATTTAACCCCTTCCAGGCCCCTGGGGTCTTCCTCCTCCAATACCAGTTTTAGTGGGCTTCTGTGATTTTCGCCCCAATATGTCTCTGCCCTTTTAGTAACTAAGAACCAAGATTTTCATCAGGGGAACTTCTCCTCCCCTACTCCTAGTTCCTGTGTGTTGGATGCAATCAACACCCCTCTGAATGTGGGGTGGAGCACATGAGGGAGCATAGGCCAATCTTTTCATCCTATTTCATGCCTACATGATTGGTCCAGGCAGAGGCTATGAGAAGCAATGATATTTACCCAGGTATTCTGGGAAAGAAGTTCTTACTTATTCCTCTGTTTTGGATGCTTGAGGGAATTCAGGGCTGAAGCATCTTCCATTCCACTGGGGGCCACAGAAAACTGGGATTAATTCTAACAATAGCATGGGCAGATCTGAAAGCTAGCTGGTGCAAAACTAGACAAAATATCTGTGTTCTGATAATACTTTATGAGCATTAAATCCAGCTGTGTCTAGAGCTGTGGAATTTTAATCAGGACTAGTTGATAAATTTTCTTTTTGCTTAAGCCAAAATTGTGGCAGGTATTCTGCTACTTGCCATCAGAAGAGGGATGCACCTAAGAACTTCCTGTTCTTCCTCATTAACTCATATCAAAAACTACTTTCAGGACAGGATCATCCACTCTAAATTATCAACTATAGATAATACTTTGAAGTATGACTCTTTCAAGAAAACTTTCAGTTGTCAGAATTAATTCAGCACATATTAAGCCCCTGTGATATTTCGGTGCAAAGAAACATGGCAGAACATGCAGGAAATAAAGGGTGGCCAAGGTTTCCCAGTTACCTCAATAGTTTAGTGTATAATTTTGGCTGTTCTGCTTGGTTCCAACTTCTGATAATGACAGAGGAAATTGCATGTGACTAACCCTCCTGCCAAAGACAATTATAAATTCTGGACCCCAAACAAAATAATTACAGCAAAACATGTTTGAAGGTCCTAGAAAACAACTAACATCATTTGGTTCTATAGACAAAAACTGGAGAAGACATGACCCTTACAAAATGGAATGACGTGAGGCAAGATACACATGTATTAGGCTTTGCCTTGGACAGTGCTATCCATTTCCAATGGTGGAGAGAGTTTGAGCTGAAGAAGAAATTGGCAATCCAGTGGAGCTGAGGAATCGGAGGTTGGAGTTTGGCCCGAAAATGGGGAGGAAGAAATCTCACAAAGATGGAGCCTCAGAGTGGGAGCCTCTAAATCTGTGTGCAAATTTCCCTCATTCCTGAACTCTACATATGCAGGGTAGGTGCAAGGAGCCTAGGGAAAAATAACATTGGGAGGCTAGAAAGTGTTATTACCTGGCATTAGGTAGATGGAGTTTAGAGTTCAATTCTCACCAAGTTACAGAAGCCTGGAAGACATGTGAGGTTTTCCACTGAGACAACAGGAGGAGTAAGGACTACTTCTCAAGACTAGTGATCCTACTCTAGGAATAAAGGCAAAACCGAAATACATCCACCCTTTGTTAAAACCAAGTCTCCAGAGATGCATCATTCAACATAGTGACCTCTAAGCACACCTGGCCTTTGAAATTCAATTAGAACTAAAGATTTAAAATGTAATTCCTCACTCACAGTAACTATATACAAAATGTTTATAGCTACATGTGGTTAATGGCTATTGTATTGGAATGCATAGATAATGAACATTTCTATCATCACCAAAATCCTGGTGTTTCTTCAAAGGATCAGGATACGCTATGCTAGTAATTTAACTGCTTGTGAGAACAAAGGTCAACTTTCTTTAGAGAAGGATAGCAGGGTCCAAAACCTCTTTAACTTGTCTTCCCACAATTTCAGAATACAATTTAAAAAAATAGCTACTAATTGTGTAATTAAGGAGGAAAATGTAACTCACAATGAAAAGAATAAAAAGACAATAAACACAGACCCATAGATGATCCAGATGTTAGAATTAATGGGCCTAGTAACTATGATAAATATGCTGAAGAATCTATAGGGAGATACACATATCATAGGTGAAAAAATGGGAAATTTCAAGGGAGATATGAAAACTAAAGAATCAAATGTAAATCCTGGAACTAAAGATAACAATATCTGAAATTGAAGCACTCTTTATGACATGAGGAACTAATGCCATAATGAATATAATGTATGAAATTGTTAATGAATAAGACAAATCAATGGATATTATGTAAGCAGAAAAAGAGAAATTAAAAGAAAAAGAAGAATGAGGCATCAACCTGTGGCACAATATCAACCAGTCTAAATATGGGTAATTCGAGTTCTAGAAAGATAGGAGAGAAAAAATGAAGTAGAAAAAGTATTTGAAGAAACATTGGCTGCAGCCAGGCATGGTGGTGCACACCTGTAATCCCAGCCACTCAGGAGGCTGAGGCAGGAGAATCATGAGTTCCAACCCAGCCTCAGCAACTTAGCTTAGGACCTAAGCAAATTAGTGAGACCCTGTCTCTAATAAAATAATTTTAAAAGGCTGGGGATGTGGCTCAGTGGTTAAGTGTCCCTGGGTTCAATCCCTGGTAGGAAGGAAGGAAGGAAGGAAGGAAGGAAGGAAGGAAGGAAGGAAGGAAGGAAGGAAGGAAGGAAGAAAAAAGAAAGAAATGAAGGAAGGAAAGAAGAAAGGAAGGAAGGAGGGGAGGGGAGGGAGGGAGCGAGGGAAAGAAGGAAGGAAAGAAGGAAGGAAGGAACAATCAGCAATGTTTTGATCAAAAACAGCCATTTCAGCCAACTCCCAACAGGATGATTTTAGCCGTTTAGATGACTCTGACCTCGAACCCAGTCTGACCCACTCATTGACAAGATACAAGGTCATGTGTAGACCAAGAACTTCTGTAACTACAACAGAGCCTGAGGTGAGGGCCCTGACACTGAGGACTTGTTGTGGAATTTTGCTGACTGCAGAAAACAACTCTAGTGTATAGTCTCCTTTCTTAATGACACGACCGTCTCCTTCAGGCCACCCTAAGATGGGGTCTTCAAACATTTCTAAAGAATCAAGTGGATTTGACTCCAGCTTTCATTGACTTGAAGTAACTGTTGTAGGTAGCTGGAGAATACCAATGATTTCTGAGAGCCAGAGAAAATGGGGGGAAGCCAAGGAAAACTAACCCAAAGCACAGCTAGGACTCAGACTCAGTGGGATGAAGAAAAGATTGGCAGGAGTTACCCTCCAGGACTCAGAGATTTCTGCTGGGCCCTTAGTTAACACAGATCAGGCCACTTATGAGCATGTGTGGCAGTTTTGATGCTTCCTGTTGCAATAGTCACTGTATCAAACTGACTTGAATATAAGGAAATTAACAACTTGGCAAAACTGAAATCCCAGAGGCAGAGTAGACTCCAGAACTCGTTGCGTTAGCAACTCACCCGTGTAAACCAGGACCCATGTGCTTTCCCTCCCGTTCTGTTTGTGTCACAAATGGTATTACCTTAAGGTTGATTTCCTTCAATTTTCAAGAAGGCTGCTGAAGGACAGGGTTGCCTGGGTCTACTTGTTCATATCTAGCAGAAGCAGCAGAGAAGGCTTTCACTTTAATCTGCTGTAGCTGATTTAAGTTGTACCTATAGCAAAAGAATTTTAGAACAAGTATGGGTGGGTTGAGTACCTGAAGTCAATTCTTCTACCCAGATTCCTAAGGTCAGTCTCCAATATCAGGGGGGTCCTGATATTGGAGCATTGGGGCATTTAGTAATTCAAAAGTAATTATCCCTTAGTAACACTTAATTACATTTTCATTTATTTTATGTTACTAAAGAACAAACTGACAGGCCCATGGAGTTGCTCTTGAAACTTTTTCTGGTTGCTTACATTATGGGGCTTTCTCTAGTAGATCTTTCTTCAGGCCCTCAGGAGAAGCAAGGTCTGGTGGGCAGCAATTTGTGCACTGAGGCAGTTGGTAAGCATTTTAGATGGTAGATAATATTAAACATAGCACCAACAATAGACTCAATCCACCTACAGCACCACTCAGAAGATATCAAGGGCTCTAACAATAGCAACCACCAAAAACAATAGCAACACAAAATGAAAAAGACAACACTGAATTGGATGAACTGAAAAGTATGGGAAAAGTTTTGATTGAAAAATCTCCAGATGGCTATAACAACTTCAACAACTTCAACAACTACTTCCCCTCCCCCTTCCCCTCCCCCTCTTCCTCTTCCTCCTCTTCCTCTTTCTCCTCCTCCTCTTCCTTCTCCTCTTCCTCCTCCTTCTCCCTCCTTGTTTTTTTGGTACTGGGGATTGAACCCAGGGGTGCTCAATCACTGAACCCTATCCGCAGCCCTTTTTGAATTTTATTTTGAAACAGGGTCTCGCTGAGTTGCTTAGGGCCTTACTAAGTTGCTGAGGCTGGCTTTGAACTTGCGAGCCGATGAATTGGCGTGCACCACCACACCCGGCTTGCTATAACTTCTTATATGACTAAGCCAACCTATTGTGTAGCAAAATTAGTTTTCGGATTGTGTTTTTTACACTCAATTAGATCTGCATTCTAAGTTGGCCTGTCCACTATGGGGCATGAGTAGACTGCTCAGGGAATAAGAAAAAGAAAATAATGGCCAGCACGTGTGGCCCATTCATTAACATTAAGTCACAGCCTGTAGTGTAAGGATTAGAAATGAGATTACGATGACAGATGAAAGGAAAACAATTTGTGGGGAAGGTAAGAGGGAAATTGGAAAGTTTAGTTTTACTATTACACACTCACTTCTATTTTTCTTTACCAAGAATTTGTTTACTATCTAAGGGCAGCTAAAATCTTGGAAGTTTAGTCCTGTGTCATCTCTCTTATTAATAACAGACATCCCTATACTGTCTGGGGACCTTGGAGATATCCTGTCTGTCCATTAACCACAATTTTTGCTCCACATACGCTTAGAATGGGTATAACAGATGGTGGATATCCCAGCCAAAGTGAAGAGGGGTTAGAATCATGCAGAGAAAATCACTGAAGGACAGTACTAAGTACAAGGTCAAATGATGAGGTGAGAGACACACATAGAAAACCATTCCGGGAGCACTGGCTTAAAGCCATCCTTCGGTGTGAGGGGACGATTTGGGGGTCTTTTAAAACTCCCATGTTTAGCAAACTAGAAAATAAAGAGACAACGGTAAATATTATGCCAGATTCTGCAAATAGCAGCTGGAACCAAAGCAGCCCAGGACAGCCCTGAATGTAGAGAAAATACTGCTGGTTAGGCCTGTTCTGTAGCCAGCCATGCACAGACACAGGGTCACCAGTGAAAGTGAAGGGCAATTAGAGTCAGTGTACATGGAGGCCTTTGAAAAGCAGGAATCAGGCTTTTTGAACATTGTCATTGATTTTTGAAATTGTTCTAATGGAAATTCTTTTCACATGCTGTGACCCAAACATGTTCCAGTTGACACGTTCCCTCTTTATCCCTGGTCAATTCTGCTGCCTCTGTTCACACCAGGATGTCCTGGTATCTCAACCCTGATGAGCTCTCCTCTGGCACCTCTCTTCCACGGAGAACCCCCTTCTCCCTACCTGAGTTGAAGCCTGTCTTCACTCAGAGAGCATTGCTTCTCTTGCAGACCTAAGTATTCTTCTATATCGTATTTACCCAAGATCAGGAAGTAGGAGAGGCTTGTCCTCATTCCCTGATACAGCCTCCAAACGCTCCTGTAGATGAGGCTGCTCCTTTGAAGTTCAGGTACTGAGTTCTCGTCCCTTGTCCTCCTGGACACTCCCTCGCAGGAGGCTTTACCTCCTAGCTCTCACACCTCAGTGTCATCTTCTTCCTGGGAGAAGTCACTGTACCCCGGGATCTCTTTCATCATCTGCAGCACCCACTTCTTGCTCACGCCCTGGACTTCATCATCTGTCAAATCTCCCGCTCTGACTATAGCTTCCTGTCATTCTAGTCTGCTTGCCTACCTGTTCTGTACCTCCCCAGACTGAGCCCTTAGTGCCTGGACCATGCTACCTTTCCTTATCCATTAACCTGATCTATCTTTGTTTCCTTGTGAAGCCACTTTAGATTCTGTGGTCCATCATGTCATTCACGATCTTGCCAATACCCTAAACTTACTGGCCTATTTAGTCCACTCTTTAAGTCTCCTCCTAGGCAGTAAAGCATGACCAGAAAGAAATCCCCAGCCTAGTAGTCTTCACCTGGTCATCGTTGCCATTGACCCTCAAGCCATGTCCACCCCAGGGAATCCCACTGTCCTCTTGTGCCCACCCCTTAGTCTCTCAAGTGACCATTTCAAACTTTCTCCCCTTCTGAATTGATGCCATCCCTCACTCTTGGCAGAAGCCTTTCATCCTGCAGGCAGGAGTTATCTCGCACCCTGCCGCCCACACTCATCCTTTGCTTTTCTTCCCTCCTGACAAAATGGAAATGATGCTCTCTTCTTGCAAAATCAGTTCTCTTCCCCATGCCATGGGTGCAGCCTTCTCAGAGATGGCATGTTACCCAATACCTTCTTCTGTCTTTGACCTGTTTCTCTGTAGTGAGTTCTTCCCAGCCGCAGCTAAGCATGCTCTAAGCACTCTCATTGTAAAATCTTCCATTCTTGGAACCCAAAGTTTCTTTCCAGTTCTCTTTTCTTCTCCCCTTCACTCTCAAACTGATAGGAAGATGTGCACCGTCCTTGTTTGCCTTATTTAGCACCTATCCTCTTCTAGCCTCCTCCAGCTGGCTTCCTCCACCCTCTTCCAAACCCCAGTGACCTCCACGACCCTAAATCTCATGGCAGCTCTCAGTCTTCATATTCCCTGACCTCTCAGCAGACTTCAACAAAGGTGACCTCTCTTGTTTGGGGAGAAGTGTTTCTTGGAACCGAAGCCTCCACACTCTCCTGGATTTGCTTTCTCATCCTTGGCCCTTTCTCTGTCACTTTGCCAGTGTCTCCTCTTCTACCTGACCTTTAAATGACAGAACTCCTCAGGCTCGACCTTTTCTCATTCTGTTTGTTTAGACCGTCTCATTCACTTTCATGGCTTCCTCTCTGCAAAGAGCTCACTATTGCCCAAGCTTTTCTCTCATCTCAACCATCCAAGCACTTGCTTTGTGGGGGCACCTGGTACTCAGTTTGTTTAGAATTGACTCCTGGACTTTCTTACTGTGCTGAAGAGTTTTGCATGTTCCTCTCCAGATCCATTCTCCACCCAGGAGGCTAACTTGGTTACTCTATTCACTGGCTTTCTTGCCTTTAGCTTCCACCTGAGTTTGGCTTTTGGGAATCCTTGGTAGGAGATTAGAGATTGGAGAGAGAGTGAACAAGGTTTATTCCTTATCTCCGTCTCTGTGTGGTTGCCACAGTCAGTGTCTGAGTCCCCAGACTGAAGGTCACTGTTCTCCTCCTTATCTATATGACATTCTCCTGAAGTTGAGAGTGGCCATGCTCCATTGCCTAGTTCCTGGTTATTGCCCCCACCTTGTGATAATTTAAATAGTTCACTCTTTAAATTATCCTAATTTGCATATGTCACCTGTGTACTTGCTGATAATTGAGGAAGTTGCATCAGGAAATAGAGCCTCAAAATGGGATTCTGGGGTTGGGTCGATGATGTTGGCAGAGCTAAAGGATAACCTTGTGAGGAAATAGAGAAATGAACACTCTTAATCTGTATGCATCATATTACACTAACTCAAATGACTAGTTGTCATAGCATGGGATAAGAAGCATGCAGAGGCTAAGACATCGGGAGATCAAGTGTCCATGACACTTGCTCTGTCAAAGGTAGTGATTTTAAAGATTGTGAGCCGGGTGCAGTGGTGCAAGCCTGTAATCCCAGCACTTAGGGAGGCTGAGACAGGAGAATCGTGAGTTCAAAGCCAGCCTCAGCAATGGCGAGGCGCTAAGCAACTCAGTGAGACCCTGTCTCTACATAAAACACAAAATAGGGCTGGGGATGTGGCTCAGTGGTCGAGTGCCCCTGAGTTCAATCTCCAGCACCAAAATAAATAAATAAATAAATAAAGATTGTGGAGCTACCCAACTGCTTATTCAAGCTCTAGAAAGTATATATGGGCAAAAACATATTAAGAGCTATGAATACAGATTGAGGAACACCTCTGTAGAATCCATTGTTCATGGCAATATTGAGGGTCTCTCAACAATTTACATTTGCTATACTTAAGAACAAAGCCACAGGCCTCCTTACAAGAGTTGCAGAATTGCAGGGCCAATTAAAGGGTTAAGCCTCCTAGCTCTTCAATGTTGATAAAAAGGCCCTCGTGGGACACGGCTGAGGCTGGGAACCAAATTCCCTAAACCTTTTTCCTGAAGGGGGGAAAAAACAAATATTTTCAGTGATTCTTTCTAGAGCAGTTGCCTCAAGAACTGATGCTTGTTCTCAGACCTACTCTCTCTCTTTGCTTTGTCTCCAGGCCCATAGCAAGAATCAGATGCCAACATAGGCCAGAAGAGAACATAAATATATGAGACTTGCTCCAGGATAAATGATCCACTGAATGACTTACAAGAACCTGATCACTGGGGGCTGGGATTATAGCTCAGTGGTAGAGTGCTTGTCTAGCACATGTGAAGCACTGGGTTCGATCCTCAGCACCACATAAAAAATAAATAATAAATAAAGTAAAGATGTCCATCTACAACTAAAAAGTATTAAAAAGAAAAGAAAAGAAAAGAAAAAGAAAAAGAACCTGGGCCAGAGAAGAATATGCAGGGGGAGAATCTAAGAGTGTTAGACCAAGGAGGAAGATGTCTTAGATTCCATCAGGCTGATTTATAAACATGGGACATCATCTAGGATTCAGAATTGGCTCAGACACCAGGGGGTTATGTTTGTAGACTGCCATATTGGCTAAACAGAACTGGGAGACAATGATGACCTGTGGTTATTTGAGTTGAAGTTTTGTAACTTCTCTGGCATACAGTAGAACAGTGGTTCTCAAAGGTGGCCTTTGGATTATCAGCTCTGGGAATTTATTAGAAATGTAAATTCTCAAACTTCACCTCTTAACTAACCCCAAACTCTGGGGATGAGACCTGGGATCCTGTGCTTTCAAAGTAAACCCAATGCACATTAAATTTTGGGAGCCTGCAGCTCAGAAGCAAATATTTCCATGCTTAAAAATCACCTGGGAGCCGGGCGCGGTGGTGCACGCTTGTAATCCCAGCACTTTGGGAGGCTGAGACAGGAGAATCGCGAGTTCAAAGCCAGCCTCAGCAATGGCGAGGTGCTAAGCAACTCAGTGAGACCCTGTCTCTACATAAAATACAAAATAGGGCTGGGGATGTGGCTCAGTGGTCGAGTACCTTAGAGTTCAATCCCCGGTACCAAATATATATATCACCTAGGAATCTTGTTAAGATGCAGATCCGATTTGGCAATTCTTGAGTAGAGCCTGAGATTCTAACGCACTCTCAGGCAATACCAAGATATTGCCAGTCTGTGAGTAGCATGGATGTGGGAGAGGAATGAGTCTGGAAGCTCCAGGAAGTGAAAATGCTGGAATGGAGCTATTGTAGTCTGTTCAGCCTAACCACCTGCCCTGGAGAACCTGAAGAGCTTTTCAACAAGGTAAGGGGAAATGCACTGGTAAAAGGAGCACCTGGAAGAGCTCTGAGGTAACTCGCTTCTGAAGGCCAGAGATGACAGTGGGTATGGTGCAGTGGAATGGGTTTCCCTGGTCTTAATGGGACCACCGGAGGTAAGGAAAATACAATTTCTTTAGTAAGCCCTGAGGATAGAGAGAGAATCAGAATGTTTTACAAGCAGGGATCTGTAACAATGGCTAACCGATCACCAGATTCCTTGAAATGAATGGGCAGCTTACTAAATTACTTTATATATTTCTTTATATATACAGGGGGAAAATTTGAGCTCTGCTGGACAGAGATCAAACTTATATCTTCACAGTGGGGAGACATGGCCTCTTCTCCAGCTCCTGGATCTAAGCCAGCTCACAGAGCCAGAACTCTGTGAAGAGAGGATTCTGTAACTTTCCCAAAGACAAGAGGGACCAGTGACCATTTATCAGGGTGACTGGGTGCTGGGGAAAGGAAATAACCATCTCTTTGGGGGCGGAGGTGGTGTTAGATACTGAGCTTCATAGTGACCTTCCATAGATCAGAAAAGGCATCTGGGTCCACTTCCAGGGTAGGAGATAGAGATCAGATGATAGAATCTTACTTGAATTTATCTAATAAGGGGTTCAGTGAGACTCCAGACTGGTGTGATCTCCTGTCTCAGAATCTCCATGTGACAGAATCCCCATGTTGCTTCCCTGAGGACTATTCCAGTAAGAAGGACCAAGTGGAACACCCTCACTTCCCCCACCCCAAATGGAAAACCAAAATGATATTTTACTCCTATCAGCATCGGTCAGCCTCCAAAGCATTCCTCTCCAGCTTCCCTCTTACCTCCAGGTCTCTGCATTTCTTCTTTATAACTCTTCCCATAATGCTCTTCTCTGTGCCATCCCCTTGCAGGCCCACTTGCCTTCTACACCCCGGGCTCCTCTCTTAGGCTCCTCTTTCTTTGTTGTCCTCACAGAAATTTGCCTATCCTTGGTTCAGCTTGCTTGGGACACTGCTCCTTACCCCAGACTCTAGAACAATGGGTGAGCTCCCATTATTGACATATTGAACCTCTCCTTTGAAAACAAACAAACTTAGACCACAAAAATAAAACATGTTAGTTGCAGACCACTGCAACAATATAGGAGAATATGGGTCCCAAACAAAGCCCCTGTCCCCCTTTCCCTTCTTCTCTAGAGGTAACTAGCACTTTCTGCTTACCCACATATACAAAAAAATATGTCTTTGCTCATTGCAAATAGAATCATTCTGTTCCTATTATTTTGTGACACGCTTTTCTCACTTAATAGTGTATTGAAGAGCTCATGTTATATCATATAGATCTACCTTATGTCTTTATTTTATTTTGAGGTCTGATCTTATTTATACGTTACTCTTAAAAATTCTCATTTTTTATTGGACTTGGAAGTAGAAGCTCTCAGGGAGGACAGTCTGCATCTCATGGCAATCTGTTCCTAGCATTTTTTTGGCTTCCTTCATTCTCTTGACCAAAAGTTGAGCATATTCTGCAACCTCTTCTTTATGTTTTTTTATTTTTTAAATTTTGGGGGGGGGGTACTATGGATTGAACTCAGGGGCACTCAGCCACTGAGCCACATCCCCAGCCCTATTTTTTTTTTTTTTTTTGAGATAGGATCTCACTGAGTTGCTTAGCACCTTCTTTTACTGAGGCTGGCTTTGAACTGGAGATCCTCCTGCCTCTGCCTCCTGACCCCCTGGGATTATAGGCATGCACCACTGTGCTCAGTGTACTGCTCAGTACACTGTTTCTTCAGAGCAATGTGCCAGCATCTGTATAGCAGGACTCCTGGAGCAATAAGACACAGAACATTCTATGCTTTGGTCCTAGGTTTCTTACTGTCCTCATTTGAGGGTTTTCTGGCAACACATTGGTGAACATCATCTTCTTTAGAGAGATTGAAGTTTGTGGATTCTTCTAGTTCTTTTGAGTCCAAGACAATGAAGCATAATAGTTGTCTGTAAGTCCTGGAATACCCTTCTCTCTGTTTTTTACAATAACCAAATTGAGAATGCCCAGACTGGCATCCATAATGCAACCCTGAATAGATTTGTACCTTTTCTCTCTATTTCTCCTTGATCTATCACAGCAATGCCCCTTACTCAGTATCAGGGGAGCTAGGCCATGGGTCAAGACACCCTGTTTAATGGGGAAACCTTGTTTGTCATTGCCACCACTGAATTGGACCACATAAGCCAACCGGAACATCAGCAGAAACTTTTGTAGCCATATGCTTTTTTAAAAAAGTTCATAGTTTGAGTTCATCATCCACTTGAATGAGTTTCTGGCAGTCAGTGGCTGGGAAGAAGACATTTCGCTTTGTCTTGATGCAGCTGATCATCCACAAGGTGCTACAAAATAGAGCCTTTAATAAATTAAAGTTTTTATTGTGAGGTAGTAGATTCACACGTAGTTGTAAGGAATGATACAGTGAGATCACATGTAGCTTTTCCCCAGGGTTCCTTCAGTGGTAGCATCTTGCAAAACTATAGTACCACATCACAGGGTATGAACGTTGGTATAATCCATTAATCTTCTCCAGACTTCTCCAGTTTTCCTTGAATTCATTTGTGTGTATGCTTAGTTCTATGCAATTTTTATTACATGTGTAGGTTTGCATCTGGACCATCACAGTCAAAGCACAGAGCAATTCCATACCACAAGGATTCTCCATGTTGCCTGTACTACACTGGGGATAGGGGTGAAGTTCAGTGGCAGATTACTCAGCTGGCATGCCTAAGGCCTTGAGTCTGAGTCCCCAGTATCATAAAATCAAACAAAAACAAAACAAAAAATCCTACACACCTTATAGCCTCACCTGCTTCCTCTTCCTTTACCCTTGCCAATCACTCATTTGTATACTTTGGGTAATTCAGAATGTTATATAAATGGAATCTTATAGTGTGTAACCTTTCAGAACTGTTTCTCATTTAGTATAACTCCTTGGGGGTTCAGCCTAGTTGTGTGCATCAACTATTTTTATTGCTAAGTGGTATTCTATGATATGAAGGTACCATAGTTGGTTTAACCACTCAATATTTAAGAATGTCAGAATTGTTTTTAATTATAAGAAAAGTGCTATGAACATTCATGTACAGTTTTCTTGTGAACACACGTTTTTGTTTTTTTGAGGAATGCCCAAGAGTACAATTGCTGGTGGTATGGTAATTACATGTTTAGGGGGAAATGAATGTCTTCGTCTGTTTTTTGTTCCTAATAACACAATACCCCATACTAAGTAAGATATAAGAAAAGGAGGTTTACTTTGACTCACAGTTCTGGTCCAAGGTCAAGGTGCCACATCTGGTAATGACCTTGCCAGAGTCCTGGCACAGGGTATTAAATGGTGAGAGACAGAAGAAGCATGCCCATCCCTCTCCCTCTTAAATATCCAGTCAGAAAGGTCTCACTCTGGTGACCTTGTCTAACCCTAAATTTTTCCCAAGGCCCAGCTCTAAGCAGCATATAGTCAGATGATGTTTCTACCCTCACAACAAAAATTCAATTTCAACATGAGTTTTCAGAGGGATCAAATCATAGCAATGAACATGCTCATTTTCTGCAGATATAAGTATAATGTAGTACAATGTTTTAAGAGAATAAGTTGGCAGTACTTATAAATCTTTTAAATGCATATGAATTTTGTCTCAGTTTTGAGTCTCAAAACCTATCTTACGAAAATATCTGTGTAGTTGTTAAAAAGTACATGTACCAAGATGTTCATTGAAGCATTATTTGCACTAGAAAAAAAATTTCAAACAACCAAATGTTCACATGGCACTATGCGATAACTTTTTTAAAATTTATCTTTATTTTTGCCAGTCATCTGGGTAAAAACTGTGATATTGTTTAAATTTGAAACCCTCCTGTAAGAATTAGTGTTATGCCTTTTCCCCACCAGATTTTTATCTTTATATTTCTTCTTTTGGTCTAGTCATGTTCTTTGTACAAAATACACAGTTGAGTGGTTGGTCTTTTATGAATTTGGGAGTGATTTTATAAAGTTGTAGATGTTAATTTTTTATCTTTTGATCTGCTGCTTGGCCTTTGAGTCTAAAACTTTTAGATTTCAGTATAATCAAATCTGTCACCATTTTTTCTTGAAGACTTCTTGTGTTGTTTGGTAAGAGTTTTCCTTCTTTCCATCCTCGATTTATTCCTATTTTGAGTTATGCCATCCATGTTAGTTTTCACATTGCTTCAAATTCTTTTTGAAAGAAGTAAGGGATACACCGATCCTATCAATAAGTAAAAATGCTATGTGAGACATGCGAAGTGATTTTTATTTATTCCTAACTGTCACCTTTCTTGACAAATATAATTCTTGCTGTGCTGCATCTATTTTCAAGTGATGCCGGAAGGAGTAATTATATCATAACTTTAAAGGATTATGAACACCGAAGGGAAAGGTGCTGTTTAAACACGCTGCTAATAATGTGTTTGCACATTTTCAACCTGCTCAGGTTACATTCACGCGTACCAGCAGCATGACTGATACCGTTCCTCTGAGAAGGACAGAGAATGAGAGGAGGTCCGGGTATTATTCTTGAGGTTTGGTTTTAGGCAAGGACGTCAAGGAACTTGCTAGGGACAAGATGAAGAGCTCACCATCCAGCTATTTGTAATTGACCACAGCTGTGTTGCCTGGTGGTGTGTACAAAATGAAGCAAAGTATTTGGTCAGAGAATTAACACAAATATCATTTAGGAAAATTCAAAAGTTGATTTAGCACCAACAACAAAAATGAAGTCATTTGGAAAAACAGAAATGAAACAAAGAGATGAAAATGGAGATTTAGTCCATATGTTGTGTATTGACAGTTTCTTGGAAGGAACGGTCATGAATTTTTGATCCTTAAAAGCAACCACATATTAAAGCAATTTAACTAATTTAGACATGTTTGCCACTTACCACAAAGAAAATAAATTATAGTGGGCCCTAGACAGATGACTAGAAAGCCAATTCACCTAAGATGGAAGGCTATTGACGGCACTCACATTATGTAATCAGTACAGTATGTTGGGCCCAGCGGTTTGGCTAACCTAGGGAAACTCTTGTTTCAAATGAATGCACATTTAGTGAAATTTGGTATAATTTTCCCTCCAGAACTGCCCTGCTCAATTATGGCAAAGTAGATTCCGCTAATCACAGGCTGCCTAACTTGGAGACTGAGAATGGTTTTTTTGGATGGAGATGATTTTTATTATATGTGTCTGGTCTTTGGTAGAGCATTAGGGAAGATGTGTCAGAAAAGTTAACATAATTCCTTTTTTTTACTTCCTTAATTTAAGAATATACATAAGAATTTCTGTGATCAGGAACTGACCAAACTTCAGTGTTCATTTTATCCACCCTCTTCATTTTAACAGAGGAGGAAATAGAGGAATAAATGTTGTGACTTGCTGGAGGTCATGTAGTAAGTTAATGTCAAAGACAATCCCCAGACCAATTAGAAAAGTTTGAGGAAATGTCTGAGTTACCTGAAATGGGCCAGGTAACTTTTCATTGTACAAAAATGCATGCTCCAAAAGTCCAGGCTGGCCCATTTCAGGTAACTCAGACATTTTCCCAAACTTTTCTAATTTCCCCAGATTTTTAAAAATTTTTCCTAGATATAAAGTTACATTGAGTAATCACTTGTCCCTACTCTTGTGGCATCCCCAGCTCATGCCCTCAGTTTTTGCTGGTGGCTTTTTAATTTGGAGTAATGCAAAATGGACTTGAGTCTCAGGGATCTCTTGGCTGAAGGCAGGTCTGCTACCCAAGACTGGGAAGAGTGCCTTAATTGAGCATTTAAACATCTCCAGACCTCAGATGTTTCCTTAGGCCTTTGAGAAGCTCAGAGGTCATAGGCATTGTGCTTTTAGAGTCTAAGGGATAAAGGACCTGACAAGGAGTATAATATTTATGTTGTGATCTTGTTACCACTTTTATCTAGGACCCCCTCCAATGGGTTTTACCACACTTAAAGGAGATCCTGAAATGACTCCAGGGATCATCATCTTCTCTTTCCTCTTCCTCTGCTCCTTTCCTTTCTCCTTATTATTTTTGATGATGCTGGAGATCAAATCTAGGCATCATGAATGCTAAGCAAGTGTTCTTCCACCAAGCTACATACTCAGCCCTGCACAATCTCATCTTATTCAAATCCATTTGAGAACAGGTTCACAAATTAGCTGAGCTTTATTGTCATGTTAAATTTCTTTTTCTGACAGGCACGGTGGTGCACACCTATAATCCCAGCGGCTCAGGGGGCTGAGGCAGGAGGATCTCGAGTTCAAAGCCAACCTCAGCAATCTAGTGAGGACCTAAGCAACTGAGTGAGACTTTGTCTGAAAATAAAATACAAAAAAGGGCTGGGATTAAGTGCTCCTGGGTTCAATCCCCAGTACAAAAAAGAAAAAAAGAAAACGTCTCCTTGCTTGCTCACCCTATAGGCTCTGACTAGTTTTCTTCCATCTCTTCTCTTACTAATAACATGTTTATATGAACTTAATACTGTTGAAAATAGGGCCATAATGAACATGTAGCAATTATTTGGCTACTTAACATCCATTCCCCTTCCGGATGGCATCTGATTCCTTTAGGGAATTACCTCCTTCCATAAATGCAGTCTTCCTGGGGTGTTAATTCAGGTGCCTTCTCCCTCATAGAAGCTCTTGAGGTGAGATTCCACCTCTTCCAGCTCTGAGGGAGGGCATGAGGCTGAGAATTTTCAATAAAATTAAATTTATGTCTACACTATAACCTAACAATCCCACTGTAGGTATATTATTTAAGAAAAACTAGTCACATGTTCACAAAAACTCATACAAGAATGTTCAGCAGGGTGTGGTGGCATACACTGTAATCCCAGCGGCTTGGGAGGTTGAGGCAGGAGGTTCACAAGTTCAAAGCCAGCCTCAACAATTTAGCAAGGCTCTAAGCAACTTAGCTAAACTGTCTCCAACAAAATAAATAAATAAATAAAAATAAAGGGCTGGCTAGGGTTATGGTTCATTAATAAAGCACCTCAGGGTTCAATCCCCGGTATCAACAACAATAACAAAGAATGTTTATAGCAAGCCTGGTGTGGTGGCACACACCTGTAATGCCAGATGTTTGGGAGGTTGAGGCAGGAGGATTGTAAGTTCAAGGCCAACTTGTGCAATTTAGTGAGCCCTTATCTCAAAATACAAAAATTTAAAAGGACTGGGAATATAGCTCAGTGGTAGAGCACTTGCCTGTTGTGTGTGAGACACGGGGTTCAATACCCAGGATACCACCCCTCAAAAAGAATATTCATAGCAGCTTTATTGAAAATATTCAGAAACTGGAAACAACCCAATTGTTTATCAGCAGAAAAATAATATGGAAATTATAGTGTTTTCATGTAATAGAATACCATGCAACAATAGAAAAGGACAAGTCACTGATACATGTAATAACATGTATGAATCTCAAAAGAATTGTATCAAACCAAAGAAACCAGAACTTCACATGACTCCATTTATATGAAGCTCAGTAATAGGCAAAGTTAATCTATGGTAATAGAAGTCAGAAAAGCAGTTGTCTTCAGAGGAATGTCCTCTAGCAAGAGGTACAGAGAGATTTTGGGGGAGCTGGAAATGTATCTAATATAGAGCATTACAATGCAGGAATGTATACATATGCAAAAATTCATTAATCTGTGAACTTAAGACTTTTATACTTTATTTCATCTATGTTGTAGTTCAATAGAAAGCACAGAAGATAAACTAGGGGGCTGGGATGTAGCTCCAGTGGCAGAGGCAGAGTATGTGATCCACAAGCACCACACTCTGGGGTTGCCCCTAGCACTGAAAAAAAAAAGGAAAAAGAGAGAAAGTAAGTAATTATATGGATATTGGCCTTTCCATAATTTAAATGTATTTTCTTAATTATGCACCCAAAGTTAGACTTATACCCCATGAGAAGGGTTTGAAAACCTTTTGTATTCCCCCCCTCCATTCTTTGTTTATATCAAGGCATTAGGAAGCCACTGTGTTTTCCCTTCCAGGAGTACTTTTTTGTGTTCAAAGGAAGATCATTAGGAGTAAGTAATGATTAACACAAAGAAATGACTGGCTTAATAAGTGGGCTTTCAGGCATCAGCAGAGGAAGTATTTTAGGTCAGAGGAGGGTTAAGAGAAACTTCCAGACTATAATACACGGATTGGGAAGTAAGTGGTAAAGTCAAAGTATTTCTGCTGACCCACTGGGACGGCAATTGTCTTTGGTATTCTGTTCCTATGATGGAAAAATCAGCGTACTTATTTTCAACAGACAAGAGAAAGGGTTTGTCTTCAGGGCCAGTACCTCCCTCCCCCTCTCCCAATGGTGGTGGGGAGTTATAGGCAGCTTTCCTTCCTCATTGTTAACCAAAGCAGAAAGCAGGAAATGGAAAGTCAAGGGCATGATGCTGAAGTAGGGGTGAGGGTGGAAAAGCACCTGCAGAAAGGGAGTTTGGTAGCATTGAGGATGGAGCTCATAGGCAGAGCACTTGCTTAGCATGTGCCAGGCCCTGGATTCTTTGCCCAGCACTACAGCAAAACAAGGGTGAAGGGTGTGCAGGGCATAGGGGGACTCACACCTGGGAAAACAGACAGAAGACACAATAGGGACAAGGAGATGGTAGAGAAGCCCACAGAAAGTAAAAACAAAAAACAAAAAACAAAAAACCCCACAATAAATAGCCCAGTGGAGGAGACCTAGAAGCAGGCACCACTGCACACTTGGCTCCCGCAGTCTGTGATTCTCCTTGTCTTTTGTCTTTTCTGTTTTGTGTTGCTATAACAGAATACCCAAGACTAGAAACTTACAAACATTAAAAGTTTCTTTGGCTAATGATTCTGGAGATAGGAAAGTCCAAGAGCATGGGGCTGACATCTTTCAAGGGTCTTATTTATATATCATCCCATGGCAGAAGGCAGAAGGTCAAGAGACTCAAGGGAGACTCATACATTGTTGGTGAGACTGCAAATTGGTACAACCAATCTGGAAAGCAGTATGGAGATTCCTTAGAAAACTTGGAATGTAACCACCAGTTGATCCAGCTATCCCACTCCTCGGTCTATACCCAAAAGACTTAAAAACAGCATACTATAGTGATACAGCCACTTCAATGTTTATAGCAGCTCAATTCACAATAGCTAAACTGTGGAACCAAACTAGATGCCCTTCAATAGATGAATAGATAAAGAAACTGTGGTATATATACACAATGGAATATTACCCAGCAATAAAAGAGAATAAAATTATGGCATTTACAGGTAAATGGATGAAGTTGGTGAATATCATGCTAAGCAAAGTAAGCCAATCCCAAAACACCAAACACCGAATGTTCTCTCTGATAAGTGGATGCTGATCCATAATGAGGGAGGGGACATGGGAAGAATGGAGGAATTGTGGTCAAAGGGGAGGGAGGGGGAGGGCACATGGGGGCAGGAAAGATGGTGGAATGAGATGGACATCATAGCCCTAGCTTCATGTATGACTGCATATATGATGTGATTCTACATCACGTACAACCAGAGAAATGAAAAGTTGTGTTCCATCTGTGTACAACGAATCAAAATGCATTCTGCTATCATGTACACCTAAGTAAAATAAATACATTAAAAAAAAGAGACTCAAGAGCAAGAATGCTTTTTTTTTTTTTTTTGATAAGCCAACTCTCAAGATAACTAACACACTCCCTCCCTTGATAACAACATTAACCCATTCATGAGGACAAGAGCCCTCATGACCAATCCCTCTTATTGGGTCCCATCTCCCAACACAGTTGCATTGGGGATGAAGTTTCCAGCATATGAATGCATTCAAACCATAGCACCCTACATAGGGCAGCTGGGCAGAAGTGGCTTCTTGGCTCCTTTTAGTCTCTAAGCCCTTCCCTCCCTGCTCTATGCCTACAACAGCATAGTAGTTTTCTTAAAGCCTCATCTGATCACATTATTCCCCAGCTTAAAATTGTTTCATAGCTTAACATTATCTCTTTAAAATGTCCTTAATGTGACCTATAAGAG
>CM053406.1:48420911-48433927 GCA_028644305.1 Xerus rutilus
TTACTCACTATAGGCTCTTACTATGGTTCTGGCACTGTTCTAAGTATAAAGCTACCCTCAAGGAGCATACATGAATTTTTTTTAAAATCACTTTTATTGAAGTATACTTTCTATACAATCAAATTCACCCATTTTAAGTGAACAGTTTGATGTGTTTTGACAAAAGCATGGGTAGGCCACCACCACAATTAAGATATAGAACCTTTTCAGCACTCTGAGAAGTTTGCTTGGGCCACTTTGCAGTCAACTTCCTACCCCTCCCCCAGTCACTGATGTGATTTGTGTCACTGTACTTTTGGCTTTTCTAAAATGTCACATAAGAAGCATACATTTTATTAGCAAATACAGTCAAATAAAGAAATAGGAATTTGCATTTTCAAGTGAGGCAAGAGCTATGAAATGGGACTCAAGCTGTGCTATCAGAGCATGTGAGTTATGTCAAGAAATGGTTTCTAAGCCGAGATCTGAAAGCCTAGCAGCGATCAAGTGAGGAGGAGTGACAGTACAAAGGCCACGCGAGGAGAGACCGCAAGGTTGGTTCATCTGGAACTCAGAGCATTTATAGCTCAAGATAAAGTAAGTGGGAGTAGGAGTGGCAAGTCAAGAATCCTGAGAGAGACCAGTTCAGACAAAGAATTTCTTTATAAGCCTTGTTTGATCTTTATTCCCTGTAGGGAGCCATTGAAGGACCTTAAGAAGAAAAGTGACAGGATCCAATTTACATTTTGGAAGGATCCTCACCTCCATGTGTAGGAAGCAGATGGAGGACAATGAGGAAGTAGGGCCTCCATGAAGAGATCCAGTGAACCATGTTGGGAACTTCCACCAGGGTAATGGTAGGCAGTGGGAATGAAGAGAAGTTAGTACATATTGGAGAGATTAAGGAGGCAGAGGTAAAAGGGCTTAGGAACTAGTTGGATAGTGGGGTTCTCTGGTTTCCAGCTTGGATGCTCAAGTGGAAGATGGTGCATCAAGGAAGTGGAGAACGCTGTTGGAGGAGCAGGGTTGGAGGGGTGGGCAGAGGTGACAGTGGGTTCCAAGGACCCCTCTAATGGCATGATGTCTGGTAGGTAGTTGGATGCAAGTTTCTAGAGCTCAGGAATGAGATTCCCACTGAGCTTATTATTTTCTTAGCTATAAACCAGCTTCCGGTTCTTTCATAAAATTGAAAAACTCAAAGGATTTGTCCTGACAAGTAGAACTTTTTTCATATGAATAGTTTCCTTCCCATACAGCTTGGTCTAGAGATACTAGTTTCCATATTACAGACCTCTGAAAAACTGGGGAAAAAATTTACCAACTTCAGGAATGCTGTCTTCCCTCTTTCCATCTGCTGGGTATCTTCTCATGAGGAAAGAGAAATGAAAACCCCAGAACTGAACTTTCTATTTGTACATTGCCCAGGGGCTTGGATGCTAAATGTCTGATGACACTGATAGATGGTGTTTGGTTGTACTTACAAGATCAAGCCCATAGAAATGTTTCAGCACACAGTCTACAAATGAACTAAATGGTCAAAGGAAAATCTTTTCCTTTCCAATCTCTTTTCTCTTTCAAACAGAAAAATATTAAGGAAGCAGATTTAGTCTAGATTCTCTAGAGAAAGAGAACTAACAGGATATATGTGGATATATAGAAAGATTTATTAGAGGTTGATTCACACAATATGGAGGCCAAGAGGTCCCATAATCTGCTCTCTGCAAGCTGGAGACAGCAAAGTTAGTGGTGCAAATCCCAGTCTGAGAATGAAGGCCTGAAAATCAAGAGGACTGATATGTAAGGGCAGGAAAAGATGAATGCCCCAATTCAAACAGAGCAAATTCACACTTCTTCCATCTTTTTGTGCCATTTGGTCCCTCAGAGGATTAGATAATGCCCACCCACATTGGTGATGGCCATATTCTTTTCTCAGTGTATAAATTCAAATGTCAGAAACACCATCACAGACACACCCAGCAATGTTTTACCAGCTATCTGGGTATTCCTTACTCCAGTCAAATTAACACATAAAGGTAACATCACTAAAACTCACTTTAATTTTGTTTTGTTTTGTTAAAAGTGGAGAAACCTAATCCTAGGTGTCTACTGGGACAAAGAAGGGCTGAGAAGCAGCTGTGACACCGTTTTGGTATAGTGCTGAGCCATGTGAAAGGAAAACTATATTGTTACTCTCTAAGGCCATGGGAGCTGCAATCTCATAGAAACTCCTAAAAAATCCAAATATGGAATTCAGTAAGCAATTTCATTCCTTTCAGGATTCATCATCTAAAATTTAAAAGTCCATTTCTTCATCATTCTTTTTTTTTTGTTTTTTGTTTTTTTTTGGTACTGGGGATTGAACTCAGGGGCACTCAACCACTGAGCCACATCCCCAGCCCTGTTTTGTGTTTTATGTAGAGACAGGGTCTCACTGAGTTGCTTAGTACCTCGCCGTTGCTGAGGCTGGCTTTGAACTTGCGATTCTCCTGTCTCAGCCTCCCTGAGTGCTGGGATTACAGGCTTGAGCCACCGCGCTCGGCTCATCATTCTTTTTTTAAAAAATATTTTTTAATACCTTTATTTTTGTTTTATTTGTTTTTATGTGGTGCTGAGAATTGAACCCAGTGCCTCACACTTGCAAGGCAAGTGTTCTACCACTGAGCCACAACCCCAGCCCCCATTTCTTCATCATTCTTACAGATGTTTGGTTAGAGGAGTGTGTTGGTCACTTTTCTGTTACTATAACAAAATACATGAGCTGATCAACTTATAAAGAGAAAGAGGTTTATTTTGGTTCATAGTTTTAGAGGTTCCAGTCTATGATGAAGAAAACTCATTGCTTTTAATTTAGGCCTTTGGTGGGGATGATGGATGTCAATGTCAGGGAGGGCATATTTTCCATATTTGGACACTCACTCACCTGCATGAGAAGTGTGAATGGTGAACAGCCATCTTGCCTGGCTGAGAAGTCTGGGATGTTGTCCATTTGACTCTTGTTTTCTCCTCTCCTTTAGGCTGACTCTCATAGCCAGGCCTCGGGCTTATTAGCCATCTGAGGCTATTTTAAAAATATTTTTGCTTTCATCATAACATAAGTTGCCTTCTTCTTGCATCCACTACTGCATTTTCTGAAGAGGTTATGTCAAAGGAAATTCAATACCTACTCTTTTCATCCTTCGCTTGCTCACTCATCAAAAGACCACAGCTATTTGATACTTCAGAAGATTATTTTCCCCCTTAGGTGATGTGTCAAGGGAAGGGGAGCTGGCCCTGGCGTCAGGTGACTGGGTTCTGTTCCCAATTCTACTGTTGACTCAATAAATGCCCTTGGGCCAGCCATGGAGCCTCTTCGTGCTTCTGTCTCAGGGGATGAAATCTGCCAACTGCATCGTGTGAATTTCAACCTCATTGCCCTCTGTGATAAAAATAGGAGGGGACCAGGTGTCCACGTGGCCCCAAACTGATGGGAAGAGAATGACTATGGGACCTCAAAGATATCCTTGAGCTGCAAATTCCATATTAGGGTCAGGTCACACCAGTGACCCTCAGACACTTGTCCAGTGGCCTGTAGAATAAATTCTATCACTTGAATTTTTCCAGCCAAAACAAGGAACTGTATTAGCCTCCCACTCCTGCATATTCTGCCCCTCTTTGTCCCCACTTCTCTGTCTTCCCCTTGCCATATACTCACCACTGGTTGTTAGGGTTTGCTTGGCCATTTACCTCCTGGACTGTAGGCTTCTTGAGCGAGGGGATCATGTCTGCCTTATGCAAAACCATCCTTTGGTACTAAGTACACACCGAAGTTATGCAAGAAATAATTGTCAAAGGGACAAGTGAGTGAATGCCACTCAGCCTTGATAGTATATTACATTTCTTGCATCGTTGTGGTTGTTATTCCTGTCCAAGATGTGGTGGGATCTGATCGATCCCATCTCCCCATACCCTACTTACTATCGTGTTATAATGAAAGTAGGTCTCAGTCCAAAGGCAGTCACACATACATATTTAATAGTAAGAAGATCCAAAAGCATTTGTTCAGCTGATTTGGTAAGGTCAATGAAGTTCTAGCTCTCTGACCCTTTATGTGTTCTGTGCATTCTTCACATGAAAGTTTCTCTTCAATGACAGAACAATATTCTGGAGACCAGATGTTAATTAGTACCAGGTAAGCAAAATTGTCTAGATTTATGTCTCAGCACAAGACAAGTTTAGAATCACTTCTGACATCATTCTAAGAAACAATGACTAAAGGACTGCCTGGAACCTTATATCCAGCTTATGTAAGAGTAGAGAGTGTCCTTGGTGTTTTAGCCAACTCACTTAGCTTGAACACCATTAGATTCAACTGTAAAAGTCCATTTTTAACATTCTTTTTTTTTTTTTGGTACTGGAGATTGAACCCAGGGGTGCTTAACCACTGGGCCACATCCCAGCCCTTTTTATATTTTATTTAGAGACAGGGTCTTGCTGAGTTGCTTAGGGCCTCGCTAAGTTGCTGAGGCTGGCTTTGAACTCGAGACCCTCCTGCCTTAGCCTTCTGAACTGCTAGGATTACAGGAGTGCGCCACCATGCCCAGCCATTTTTAACATTCTTTATGTGAATTAACAGATCATCAATTTTACCAATGAGAAGCCATTTTGCTAACTAGCCAAGTTTCTGCTGTTCGTGCCACAAATAAAGATAGTTAAAACAGTTGAGGCAATCACCTAAATAAATTTTTCATTGTGAACAAATGGAAGCAAACTGAAAGAGCAATTTAAAAGACCCATGATGGTTTACTCTTGGAAAATGAAGGAGTGACATGGTGCTGGAGGGCTTCCTCTTTACATGTTCTTACCAACCGTCAGGGGAGATTAGCTAGCTGGCTTCCTCAGGTACACCACTGTGGTCTGCACCTGGGAATAATTTACCTTCTGGGTTTTCTTACAACCTCCTTAACTATGCAGGTAATTCAGGCCCAAGGGGGATGATGTCAGATGGGCCTAGAACATTTTGGTTTTCCTGCAAAACCAAGTTTCCTTACCATCCTCCCTTTGTTCCTGATAAATACTTATGTCAAGGTGAGCTGAAGAGTCATCTGTGATGAATTCTTTAAGTCCTCACTCATCTTTCTATCTTCTACCTTCTCTAGCATCTCAGCCTCAGACATGGATGCCCTACACTGCTGAGCCACCCTGTACTGGCTGGGAGCATAAGCCATGTTGCAGGTGGTTGTCTTAAGTTATTTGTACCATTTTGATCCACTGATCCTTGGTATTATTGTGGCTAATGAATATCCCCAGAGTTGTATGACTGTTCTCTGCCTCCCCCCAACATCCAAGACATACACATTCTGTAAGACTGAGCCTCTATCTTGGGTGTCTGCTAGCACCCCACTGGGACTGGTGGATATTTTCTGAACTTCAGACAACTTGGAGATCCTGCCTAGCTCTAGTTGCTCTTCTTCAAAGGACTGGAACCTACCCCAGGCATGGTATATCCATTCACTGGCTCTGAGTGGACCCATCATCCTGCCTGGTTGGCTGCCATGAAGCCCTTTGGTTATAACACAGCCTGACTCTACCAACTCCTGTGGATACCGCCTCTTGGCTACCCCTGGAAGAGCAAGCCCTGATGACAAGAGGTTCCCTTAACTCCAATCCTATCTGGTTATGGATTCTTTTCTTTCTCTGCCATCTGTGCTGCAAAGTTTTCCTAGTGAATTTGGCTTATAATGTTATAGCATAGGATTAAATTTCTATGTCTCTTCCATAGTAACCACATTACCTGTCATTCTCACTAGTCCTATTAGAGGAAACCCCAGGAGCAGCTTTAAGTGATTGTGTTTTGCCCCATATGACCCTGCTCCAACAGCAGATTGATTCAGGGTAGATACCTAACCAAAAGGCAGCCAATCAGTACATTGTTCAGTAACTTATAACCTAGCATGCAAGTGCGCGTGCGCACACACACACACACACACACACACACACACACACAGAAAGCTGGGTTAATCCCTGTTTCTTTCTTGGAAACTTCAAATGGGAAATGTCAAGAAAAAAAAAATGACTTAGTAGAATGCTTGGAAACAAGCATGTAAGAGTTGGGACCTTAATAGATCATAACAGGTCCCAACTGCAAAAGATTGAAACTCTAAGCAAGAAGTAATAGAGGAGAGAAGAGTTTCAGGCCAAGGGAAAAGAGAAGCTCAGAGGAGACAGAGTTGGATCAATGACGGCCCAACTCTGGTGGCTATCGGGCTAGTGGTGGAAGTTGTTCAATCTGTTCCCCACCATTCTGAAAGCAGCAGTACCTTTCACTACACACAGCCATCGTGACAGGGAGGAGTCAGCTTGGACCAGTGATTGGTCAGCAAACTTTCACTGTAAGGGGCTGGACAGTAAACATTTTAGGTTTTGTGGGCCTTATGTCCCTGTTGAAAGCATTCATCCCTGCCATAGTAGCACAGAGGCAGTCATAGACAAGATGTAAATGAATTAAGTAAAGATATGTTCTAATAAAACTTGATTCAGGGGGCTGGGATTGTGGCGCAGTGGTAGTGTGCTTGCCTAGCACGCGTGAGGCCCTGAGTTTGATCCTCAGCACCACATAAAAATAAAATAAAGATATTCTGTCCACCTACAACTAAAAAAAAAAAGTATTAAAAAACATTTAAAAAAATAAACTTGATTCAAGGGCACAGAAATATGAATTCTTTATGGTTTTCATGTATTTTCAGGTATTATTATTATTTTAATTTCTTTTCTTTTTCTTTTTCTTTTTTCTTTTTTCGTACCAGGAATTGAACCCAGAGGTATTTAACCACTGAGCCACATCCCCAGCCCTATTTTGTGTTTTATGTAGAGACAGGGTCTCACTGAGTTGCTTAGCACCTCGCCATTGCTGAGGCTGGCTTTGAACTCGTGATTCTCCTGTCTCAGCCTCCCAAAGTGCTGGGATTATAGGCATGAGCCACCAAGCCCAGCTTATTATTTTAATTTCTTTTTAGCTTGTGGGCTATACCCAAGCAGAGGATGCAAGCATGGATATAGGTTTGGGGTTGCTGCTGCCTGACCCACCTGAGTGCCGAGGAAAGCAGATGAAGAAGAAATGCCTCAGATTAGTGTGGGTGCTCCTAGGGTGGGAAAGACCGGGGCCTCCCTTCCCAGGGTGAATTCTGTAAGTCCTCTGGAACTTCATGTCCCCATGGCACCAGAACAACAGAGCAACAACGGCCAAGTAGCATGGAGAGAAGGAGCTGGCTGTGGCTAAGCAAGGGTGAGCGCAACAAAATGCCTGAGCCTCTGGTGGAAGGGCATGTAGAGAGGCTGATGGACAGCCATCAGATTTGGAGAAGGGTAATTTGGGAGGAGACACCTGCCTGGGCCCAATAACCAGAGGCCATGACAGGACAGAGTCACCTTAGCAAGTACTGCAGGGGCACCAGCAGATACTCAAAGATTATATGGGATCAGACCCTCTTCAGAGGAGAAGCAGACTTCCTCCAGAGCTATTAAGGGGCAAGAGAGAAGGGACTTATTGTCTACTTGTGCTGGCCATACCAGGAGGATTATATGCAGAAAATACTTTGAGAAAGCACTCTGAGCTCTTCCAAGGCCAGGACTAAAATGGAATGGATCTTCTTGGCAGCAGAACCTGCCTTTCCTTAGAGGACTTTTTTCTTTTCTTTTGAGATGAGGTTTCACTATGTTGCCCAAGCTGACCTCAAACTCCTATACTCAGTAAAGCAATCCTCCTGCCTCAGTCTCCTATGTAACTGAGACTACAGGCACATGTTGACATTTGTATCCACAATCAGAGATATTTAAAAGCCACATTCCTCTCTTCCCATAGAACGAGGGGTCTTCCCAGACCAGCTGCAAGATGCCTGGCCACCCCAGGGGTTATACATTCTCTCTGAGACAGGATGTCACAAAGCAGCAGCAGGAACCCAGCCAGCCTTCCATGTGCTGGATGGTGCCCCTGTGGCAGTGACGTCACCCAGAAAACAGGAGGCCACACTGAAATGTTCTCATCCTGCAGCTCAGCTGCCACAACCCAGAAGAGCTTTGTGAGCAGTGCTGTAGTCTCAGGAGTTATTCCAGAATCCTCTCAAAGCACTCGTCTACATTCAGAACCAGAGTGAGGTCTGGAGATGATACGGTAGGCCACGATTGTCTGCCATTAATTCATTTTCATGGGAAGCAAAGCTTTTGATTTCTTCATGTCTCAATTTCTTTACCTGCCTGCCTACAGTTATATTATATTTATTTGTTTAATTCTCCAAGACCCTCCTTAACAGATAGTTTCTCTAATCCTGAAATCCAGTCTGCAGGAACTAAAAGTAGCATAGTAGATATACCATTTATCTAACCATCATAGTTTGATATCTGAAAGGTAAAATAAAATGCAACTATTTATTTCCACCAAACGGAACTTAGGAATTCATGCTAACTTTTGCTTTAACTTTTAAACACCTCTGAATAAATTGTCAATGTCTGGATTTTTCCCGTCTCCCTGGGTCATCTTCCCTGGAGGCCATCACAGTCTCTGTGCAGAAAAAGGGCTCAAGAGCACTCAGGCATTGGTGAGAGGGTTTCTGGCTCCCCACTATCCTCTGCCTTCCATTGGCATTGACTCACCCGAAACTTGGCATGTTTTCCTTTTTAGTCATCTGTTGGCATCTACCATTCATGCTCCAAATCCCACCATGGCCTCTAGTCACTAGGCCCACATGATCTAATTTTCTTGTCCCAGTCTTTTTGGCTCTGAAGCCTGCAGTGCTTGGGTGCTTTCGGCTCCCTGTTTTGGGGAGTGAGGGCAGGGGTCCTCCAAGCCACTCAAAGCCTGGGCCCCTTGCTCAGTTCTTGCTGGTGCCTTGCCAGAAGAGGGCTTCTCCCTTCTGCTTGCAGAGCTCTTGGCCCATTCCCTGGGAGATGAACCATGGTTCCCACTGTACCTAGTTCCTCCTTGAAAACTATGGATTTTTATTGCCCTAATAAATAAGGTAATATAGATGGCAAGGACAGGGTTTGGGACTCTCTCAAAGACATTCTTTAGTGTCTGATTCAGTCTCTTATAATTCTTTCTCCTCAGATGTACTAGGTCTTGGATTCTATGACTTAAATGATAAAGATGTCAAATATCCTCAAATTAATTTATAAATTCAATACAATCTTAATAAAAATATAGCTCTAAATTTTTTTATGGGGGAGGGAGAAACTTGATATGCTTATTATAAAATGTATAGGGAAAAATAAGTTCCACCGGTAGCTAAATCAATCTTGAAGTGGTAGAATAAAAAGAGGGATACTGTTTCTCAGATATTGAGACACCTTACATAGTTGTCTGGTTTTTGTTTGTTTTTTGCAGTACTGGTGATTGAATCTAGGGCCTTGCACATGCTAGGAAAGAGCTCTGCCACTGAGCTACATCCCCAACCTATTTTAAAATTTTTATTTTGAGAAGGGGTCCAAGTTGCCCAGACTGATCCCAAACTTGAAATCCTGCTGCCTCAGCCTCCTGAGTAGCTGAGATTATAATAAGCATGCGCCATCGTACCTGGCCAAAGTTGTCTTTCACATGGCAGGGGAGTGGCATTATAGAGTTCACAGGTAATCTATGTTTACCTTTTGACACAATTTGGATCTATAATGTGCCCCAAAAGCCTATGTATTGAAGGCCTGGATTACCAGCCAGGGGCACTATTGAGATTTCAACTTTAAGGGTAGAATCTAGTGGGAGGAAATTAGGTCACTGAGAGTGTGTCCTTGAAGGGGATGCTGGAACCTTGGCCCCTTTCTCTCTTTGCTTTCTGTCCACCATGAAGTTAGGCTTCCTCTGCCACATATTCCTGCCAGGATGTACTGTACTGCCACAGACCCCAAAACAACAGCCAAGTGACCATGGACTGATACTTCTGAAACCAGGAACTTAAACAAACTTTATGAGTTTATTTTCTCAGATATTTTGTCACAGTAACCAAAATCTAACACACCTGTGAACCTTATATAATATAGAGTTGGCACCTCAGTTTCACAGAGGAAGAGAGAATGAAGGAAAACAAAGTATATCTTTACCACACACAAAAGAGATTTCCAACAGATTAGACACCTAACCACAAAAGATAAAATTAGGAAGTTAATAGGAGAAAACAGTTATAACCTGGGAAAAGTAAAAAATTCTTAAATGAGATTTTGAAAGTACAAACTAGAAGGCAGGTTGATACATCTGATTACATCAAAATTAAGGGTTTCTGTTAGCAAGTGGCACGACAGTTGAATTGAATTTCAGAAATAGACAACAGATTGTGATGTCTAAAAGTGAAAAAGGGTCAATAACTGAACTATATAAAGAACTTTGGACACTCAACAGGAAAAGGCAGTACACTAAAAGAAAAATATGCAAGCAGGAAATTTACAAACCAGGAAACCCAAAGCCTAGCAAGAATATGAAAGAAACTGCAAATTAGATATCAAAGAAATGCAAATTAAAGCACTGAGGCTATATCACCTTTCACTCTAAGGCTGTCGCACTGTAAGGCTATTACACAGCTTTTAGCCTGAGGACGTTAGAAGGCTGGATAATGCCACGTGTGGGCGGGAGTGTGGGGCAAAGAGGGTCTTCCTGCCACAGGTGGGAGAATGATCTGACACAAGCTGATGAGATTATGTATAGGACACCTGATGACCCAGCATTCCACCCAGATGTCTAAAAAAATTCTCACACAAGTCCACTAAAGGAGTATATGTAGGACTTGGGGTTGATTCAGGATTTGTGGAGCTTGGAGTTAATTTGGGAAACCCTGCTGTGATATTGTGATATAAATAAGAAGTATATATTTGGTCTCTGACACTGGTTTCTAATACGCCGCTCATAAAATCCTTAGAATCTCCTTAGTGACAAGTGTCTTTTTGTGTGTGAATGAGATGACTGGTGGCTGAGGGATCCTAAGGAGACTCAGGATGGGGGCTGGTCACTGGAAATAGCAAGGCATGGTCAGAGGGTCACCTCCCTTCCAACCTCCAGGGAGAGGAGAAGAGCTGAAGGTCAAATTGATCACCAGTGGTCAATGATTCAATCAATTGTGTCTTCATAAAGATGCTTTCATTTAAAAAATAAAAATAAAAACTCCAAAGCACAGGGCTGGGGTTGTAGCTCAGTGGAAGAGTGCCTGCCTCGCACATGGAAGCACTGGGTTAGATCCTCAGCACCACATAAAAATCAATCAATCAAATAAAGGTATTGTATCCATCTACAACTAAAAATTATTTTTAAAGAAACCCCTCCAAAGCACAGAGTCCAAATGAATTCCTGGATTGTAACACAGGTGAAGATGCCTGGAAAAGACATGGGGACTCCTTGTCCCCTTCCACATACCCTGTCCTGTGTATCTCTTTACCTAGTATCCATCTTTAGCCTTTGATTTCCTTTGTAATGAATAGGCAATCATTAGTAAAGTGTTTTGCTAAGTTCTGTGCGCCACCCTAGCAATTAGTCAAACCCAAGGAGGGATCTTAGGAAGCCCAATGTATAACTGGCTGGTCAGTGTTGGCTTGTGATTGGCATCTGAAGTGAGGGTCAGTTCTGTTGGACTGAGCATTCAACATGTGGGATCTGATGCTGTTGCCAGGTAGACAGAGTTGGAGTTGAGTAAAATTAGAGGATACCAGTTGGTGTCTCCTGGAGAATGGCTGTGTGTAGCAGGAAGCAACATCTGGGCAAAAAAGTAGTTTTTTTTGGTAGTGTGAGCAAAGCAGGAGAAAAGCAGTTTTGGTTGTTGTTGTACCTGTTTAAGAAAAAGAATTTAAATTATGAATAATATGAAATTAGGTACAGAGCATTACAACGGGATTATACAAGTGAGGAGCCCTAAGCTCAATTTTATCAGCCTCTTGGTGAATTTGCTTCTGTATGTGGCGAGGTCCACTGTGATGTTGTATGCAAAGCAGAGATGAAAACCTCTAAACCAATTTGGTTATCCTATCTCTTGGGCACTTTGGAATAGATAATGGGTGATATTATTTCAGCATTTCCTTTAATAATAAGACAGTCACCTAAACTTTACACACACACATCAAAAAAAGTGTGAGCTGGGGTGTAGCTCAGAGGTAGAGCACATTCTTAGTATGTGCAAGGCCCTGGATTCAATCCATAGCTCAAAACCGAACAAAATACACACACACACACACACACACACACACACACACACACACATAAACAAAAAGCAAACAAAAACCCAAATTCCCATAATAGGTATAACTAGCTCAAAAATCTCCTATCATGATGGCTGCGTGCTGCTGGTGTAAACTTGCAAACAGATCCATTAAAAATATAGTCAGGAAGTCCCCATGCCTCTGGCATGGCAGGATCTTGTTGAGAATATTTTGCAATACTTCCCAGTTTGTTTATTTTTAGACACGCCTGTCTACTACAGAGTGCTTGAAGCTGTGTGCGGTTTACTGGGCTGTGCTGGGGCTTGCCCCACTCTGGGCTGAGGGTCAGCCTATGCCCCTGGGCAACATGTTAAGTTCACCTGCTTCAGCCAGTTTTCTGAGAGGTGATTATCAGACTGTTTCTAATGAGAGAGAGCGGAAGCTGGAAATGTTGGGCTCCCCTGGGAAGCAAAGTACCCCAAGAAAAGGAAGATGCTAGAAGAACATCAGTCTCAACTTAGTGGAGCCAGCTCTACCAATGGCTACTGCAGGTCAGAATATGCCACCCCCAAATATGCCACTTTGGCATGAAAGTTATTTTGAGCTGAAGACAATCAAGAAACAGCCGACAGCCGGGTGCAACAGCACACGCCTGTAATCCCAGCTACGTGAGGCCAGCCTGGACAATTCAGTGATGCCCTGTTTTGAAATAAAAATATAAAGGGCTGGGGATGTAGCTCAGTGGTAGAGTGATTGTCTAGCATGTGTAAGGCCCTGGGTTTGATCTCCAGTGAAGGAACAAAGGAAGGAAGGAAAGAAGGGAGGAAAGAAAGAAGCAAACACATAAAAACTCTCTGCCCTCCTTCCCCACCATTTGCCTAAAGCTGGCTTGGACTCTT
>CM053406.1:48434027-48455063 GCA_028644305.1 Xerus rutilus
TGCAGGTGTGTGAAGGATGCCAGCTGCAAAGCAGGCATAGCACACTGATGAGCTGGCAGAGGCTGAGTTACATTTCAGTGACTGTGGTCGGCGTATACCTGGCTTATTTAATACCCAGAGTAGACTCATTTCTGTGAATCCTCATCTGTACAACAAAATCATCTTTAGTAATAGCATAGGTAATAATGATGACCAGAAAAGAAACATTCAGTGTCTTTTAAATTGAACTTCATATATATAGTCATGCCAGTAAAGAGTAAATATAAAATAAAATAAATCATAATAAAATAAAAAGAAAATGACTTATGTTTTTATAGCATAACTGTGGTTTTTGAAAAAGGAAAAAAAAACCTATCTATCTTTTGCTGCAATACAGGATGATAACATTACAGTTCATAGCAAATAAGAATAATAAGTAAGCCAGGTGCGATGGTGCAAACCTGTAATCCCAGCAGCTGTGGAGGATGAGGCAGGAGGATTGAGAGTTCAAAGCCAGTCTTAGTAATTTATTGAGGCCCTAAGCATATCAGTGAGACCCTGTCTCTAAATAAAATTTAAAAAGGCCTAAGAATGTGGCTCAGTGCATAAGCAACCCTGGGTTCAGAGGAAGGAAGGAAGGAAGGAAGGAAGGAAGGAAGGAAGGAAGGAAGGAAGGAAGGAAGGAAGGAAAAATAAGAGTAAATATTTAAAAACTAGTAAAATGTTTATGTAAGAACTAAAACTTGTAGATACCAACCAAAACAGGAGAAGTGGGGAGGGACTGCTTACTAAGTACAGAGTCTCCTTTAGGAACAATGACAATGTTTTGGAACCAAATAGAGGTGATGCCGGTACAACATTGAGAATGCACCTAATGTCTCTAAATGCCCTTTAAAATGGATAATTTGATGTCATGTGAATTTTACTTTAAAAAGGTTAAAAAAACTATAGCTTGGAGTCCATGCTCTATTTCACTGCTAAATTTCTGAATAAAAATGAAAACTCCAAGTGGTTACCTAGAATGAAAGTATTAAAGTAACAATTTTTTTCTTCCTCTTGGTCACCATTGTGTTCCCATCGTCTTCAACTCTACTGTTGGAACACAGATATGTGTAGTACCCAGGAGTTGGACAGATTACTGCCTTGGTGGAAACCTGGAAGGATTCTGACCTTTCTGGCCTTTTCTGGTGCAGTGAGACTGTGCAGGTGAGTCTCTGTGTGAGGTGAGGGTATGATTGGGTGTTCTCCAGAATTAATTTCTGTGTAGAGCACAATGCATATCAATGAAGAAGGAATACAATTTGGAACTCTGAAGCCTATGTATATAATTAGCTTAAAAATCACTACAGAAATTGTTTAGATTTTAGACCCAAGAACTATTTGGTGAAAGAGGAATATTTTATCTCTGCCATTGTGCACAATCCACTGTTTGTGGTGATATTTCAAAGAAGCACACCTGTAACCCCAGTAACTCAGAGGTAGAGGCAGTTCAAGGCCAGCCTCATCAACTTAGCAAGGCCCTTAAGCAACTTAGCTAGATTCTGTCTCAAAATAAAAAAATAATAAAAAGGACAGGAAGCCATTGGGCGGCAACCACGGCTCTGGGCCTCAACAAGGACCACGAGGTGACCAAGAACATGAGAGCAAGCCAAGGCACAGCCGCCCCTGTAGGCACCTCACCAAGCACACCAAGTACATGCTGGACATGATCTGAGAGGTGTGTGGCTTTGTCCCTATGAGCGGCCTGCCATGGAGCTGCCCCAAGTTCTCCAAGGACAAATAGGCCCTCCAGTTCGTCAAGAAAAGGATAGGAACACACATCCGTGCCAAGAGGAAGTAAGAGGAGCTGAACAACGTCCGTCCTGGCCACCATGAGGAAGGCAGCTGCCAAGAAGGACTGAGCCAGCTGGGCGTGATGGCTCACACCTGTAATCCTAGCACTTTGGGAGGCTGAGACAGGAGAATCGCAAGTTCAAAGCCAGCCTCAGTAACAACAAAGGTGCTAAGAACTCAGTGAGACCCTGTCTCTACATAAAAACACAAAATAGGGCTGGGGATGTGGCTCAGTGGTCGAGTACCCCTGAGTTCAATCCCCGGTACCAAAAAAAAAAAAAAAAAAAAGAAGGACTGAGCCCTGTTTCCTAAATAAACTGTCAGGGGCAGGGGGAGCTCAGTGGTAGAGTGCCCTCTGAGTTCAATCTCCAGAACCAAAAATAAATTTAAAAATAAAATAAAAGCACGTTTTTTTCTTTTTTCTCTTTGTAGATCCAGGGATGGAACCCAAGGCCTTTCACGTGCTAGGGTGCCATTGAACCACACACTCCATATTACCTTTATTTGGTTTTATCATTGCTTTTCAATCATCTACAGACAGTGCTTTCCCTTATTGCCTGAACCTGTGGCAGACATGTCCCTGGTTCACACCCCTCATACACACCCTGAAATGCTACCAGCTGTGGGCATCTACCTGTAGTGGAGGACACCACTGAGTGGGTTGGACTGCCCTTCAAGAGAAGACATCACACTGTCCTTCCAACCTTTCCTGACATGATGGCCTTGGGAAGGTGTACATAGAGAAGCCATGTTGGAACAGGTAGGAGAATATAGTGGAGCCCCCTGCCTTTTATCAACAGTCTTTTTTTGTGGCTTCAGTTACCTATGGTCAACTGTGGTCTGAAAACATTAAATGGAAAGTTCTAGAAATAAGCAATTCTTAAGTTTTAAATTATGTGTCATTCTAAGTAGCATGATGGAATCTTGTGATATCCTACTCTGAGATTTGAATCACCTCTTTGTCCAGTGTATCCACGCTGTATATGCTACTTGCCCTTTAGTCACTTTGTAGCTGTTTCAGTTATCAGATTGACTGTACTAGTATTGCAGGGCCAATGTTATGTTACTTAATAATGGCCCCAAAGTGCAAGAGTAGTGATGCGGAAATTTGGATATGCCAAAGAGAAGCCATAAAGTGCTTCCTGTAAGCAAAAAGGAGAAAGTCCTTGATTTAATAAGAAAAGAAAAAAATATTGTGTGCCGAGTTTCCTAGGGTCAATAGTAAGAACAAATATTCTGTCCATGAAATAGCAAGGAGGACAAAGTTCATGCTAGTTTTGCTGTTCCACTTCCAACTACAAGAATTATGATCATAGTGCATGATAAGTGTTTTTATAAGATGAAAAAGGAATTACATTTTTGTATAAATAAAAAAAAACATAGTGTATCATATAGGGTTCAGTATTCTCCATGGTTTCAGGTATCCACTGGGTCCCCCTGGAATGTATCCCCACAGATAAAGGGGGACTAGTGTGGTATACATCTCCATATTTACCCCTTCCACACGGCTACGTTAGAAAACCAAGTACCAGATAATGGCAAGAGTTAGGGAAAGGGCAAGTGACAGATTTTTAGAGCCTATTCTTACCCTTTTAAGAGAGATTTAAGTGGATCCCACTATAGAAAGGAGCATCCATGAAGTCTGCCTGCAGTGGTCATCATGCCCTAGGGGCTTGATAGAATTTACGATAGTGTGATCCAGGAGGCACCCCTGGCCACACTGGATGGAGTTTAAGACTGAGGCCCAGTGACAAGGAAGAACGGCATGCCTGGCTAGTGCTCAAGACAAAAGCCGGCCCCCCCCCCTTGAAGGCTACCATAGTGTGTTGTGAGTCTGTTTGTGTGTGTGTGTATGTATGTATATGTATGTGAGAGAGAGAGAGAGAGAGAAAGTTGGATATGTTGGGGGTGGTCACGGTTGCTTCACCTTCCTGGGCTTACTCCAGGATCAGAGTACAAGTCTGGTAAGGAGCTTAACCTGCAACAGAAACTGCTGAACAGGACTGGACTGTTAACCAGGGCTAGAGAAGTACAGGCATCCTTTGGTATCTGTAGGGGATTGGTTCCAGGAACTGACCCCCTCTGCCACCAGGATACCAAAATCTGTGGATGCTCAAGTCCCTTGTTTAAAATGGTGTAGTAGTTGCATATAACCTGTGCACATTCTCCCAAGTCATCTAGAGTTTAAATCATCTCTAGATGACTTAGCATTTTTTCCCAAATATTTTTGATCTGTAATTGGTTGACTCTGTGGGTTTGGAACCTGCAAACCAGAGGAGCAACTAGAATTCATGCTAAGAAGTTGAAACCATTTACTGGTAACATTTTTCCTGGACTTACAATTGGAATTTGCCTGTCAGGTATGGAGAAGGAGGAACCCCATGAGCCAATGTGGAGGAGAAAGACTTTATTTCCTTTTGGGAAGCTCTTGATTATGGCATAAGTACATGGTTTGCAATGGTGGATAGAGAACATTAAAGAGAAACCTGAGGTCAGGTTGGCAAGAGCTTTCAATGCTTTGGGCCATGGTGATGGGGCAGAACAATGGAAGATTTTTGAAGAGAGGGAAGTGGGTATGAAATATTTTGGAGATAATTTCTAGAGGCAGTAAAGAGGGAGAATTGAAAATAGCAAGATCTATTATGAAGATACCTGCAGAAATCTTTGGAAGAGATGAGGGCCTGAGCTAGAGGTCCAAAGGGTCAGATCCCTAGTGTGGAGAAGACGAGGGAAAGATCAGTGCTGTCTTCAGATAGAACCACCAGGACTACAGTGAGGCGCCAACCAGCACTTCACTGAGCGCGATAGGAACATTGTAAAGAGATGACAGTTACACTGCATTTGAAGGATGCTGCAGAAGGAACCAGGCAGGAGGGCTGAGCAGAAGGCACCTGGTAGAGGAAACATCATGTACAAAGGTCCAGAGGTCCAAGAGAGCAGGCAAGGAATGTGCCATGTGTGGCTGCTGAGTGGGATGTGGTAAGAGGCTGACTCACATTGGGCTTGTAACCCCCACTGACTGGTCTGTTGAGGGAAAGAAGGAGTCAGTGAAGGTGGGGGGTGAAATAGGGGCCTGGAGTGGAGAAACCAGGTTGGGGCAGAAAATACAAGTTGGAGGGTCAGCATAAGCAAACTTTGCTTCAATATGGCTGGAGGAAAATTCTCAGATTGTTTTTTTTTTTTCTTTTCTGTTCCATACTTTAAATTTTATTTTATGCAAACTTACTGGTACTTTTTCCTCAATCCAGATAACTGATAAGCGTATGGTTTTTGCCAGTATGAAATGTATCTGCCCCGTGGAGCAGATTGCTTGGGCAGAACAACCTTCAAACTCTTTTTTGCCCTCGCAGCCCCTACTCCTACAAGTTTGCAAGATGTGCTGGATTTACACTAAGTCTTATGGGCTAGTGGCCATAAGCTGAGACTGGGGAAGAAGGTGGTTCCTGCCCTGAAGTCCTGAGAGAGGCACAGGCAGCATTGCTTGATGAGCTTAGCAGCTCTCTGGGTTGCTCAGAGGGCAAAAGGTCCTGCCGGGGCAGATCATGATAAAGCAATTTAAAAAGTGAGAGAGAAGGAAGAGATGATCCTTACTTCCTGTCGGTTCTGCAGTGACGGTATTAGGCTTACGAGATGAAAAACAATTTTCTAGCCCACAAAACTCAAATTCACTGAAAAGAAGAAGAGAAAAAATACTCACCTTGGCATTGATTTAGCAAAATTCAAGTAGACTCTACATTCCACTGGTACGATCTAGAATGCATGTGCTAGTTTCTTCTATATTCCAGGCCACATTCTCTGGCAGGCCAGCCACACTTGGCAATAATACATTTGAAGAGAAACTACTTGGTATCCAGGTTCTGTGCTGTAGGCTTGCCATAAAAAGGAATAAAATTAAAACAAGATTTGAACTTGTAAATCCATTGAAATTGCTGGTTCAGTTCAGATTGGCCCCCCTTTAAATATTGTTCTCTACTTACCAGTCACTGCTGGGAACCCATGGTGGCTGTCCTGTATCTTCTGGATTTGGTTAGAAAACTTCCATTGCTCATCAAGACTCTCCATAGTTGTCACCTCCCCTGGCTGTAAACTTCAGTCACACGTTCTTGCCCAGCCTGTAATCTTACTGGAGCCCCTATGCTATTTCTGTTTCTGTATTCTGTTAGGTTATGTCTTTTGCAACATAAAAAATGCAAAACTAAAAGGATGCATTTCTGTTCTTACACTCTACTTTGCATTCTTGTTTATGAAATTGCCCCTGCCTCCCTTCTTTTCCACCTGCCCCAATATGTCAAGATTCAGATTTGGACTCAGCCTGATTATACTGGTGGCCTCTTCTGCTACTCGCCAAACAAGACCTCAGGGCTGTTTAGGAGTCCAGCTCTCCCTTACTCAGCAGTGGTGCCCTGACTCCAGGTCAAGGTAAGTTCCAATGACTAGGTTGATTAGGGTCACCATGACTAGTTGAGGTGAGCAATTAATTATAGGGGAAGAGGATCTGCCCAGAGACAGACCTCTGGCAAGGCTTTTTCTTATAAAACTGTCCCTTTTCTTTCACTGATTCAGGACATTGCTACATGGGTGCTTCATTTGGAACCTGTGTAGCTAACTGCAAGCAGCTAGGAAACCAGCCTACAGACTGAGAGTGGCTAAAGCGGGAGAGGGAAAGTACCTGGGTTGAAAGAAAGCACCCACCATTAGGTAACATGATGCATTTCTTTTTTATTGAAGTCAATTTGAGCTAGGTTTCCTAATAGCCGAAGGCTTCCTAAGTGATCTAGGAGTTCCTAACCTAAGGTACACAGACGGTCAAGAGGTGTGGTATAGACTTCAGAGGCCCATGGAAGCTGCATATTAACTGCAATTTAGTATTTTCTTCAATTATGAATATAGGCAACAAAGCTTAGCAAATTAGTAGAAGCCATGACTTACACGAAGTCATGGATAGAAAGCAAGGATATTTTCATATCACATTTTAGTTGTCAAAAGAATATTGAACAGTATTTTCTCTCCCCATGAATGATGATTCATGTCATATTATTTGCATAAATTAAATCTCCCGTAAGCTCTTTAATCACCATTTGGCGTCCATTGCCTTGTACCCAGCAGTACTTGTACAGCACTAGTCACCCAGTAGATGCTCAATAAATGCTTGTTGACTTGACTTTGACCCTGAGCATGACCCTGAGGGAAGTGGAACATAAGGAAATGGTTGTCTCTTGTGACATCAATTGACAGAGGCAACAAACATTCTAGTTTTCCTTAATCTGATTTGCAAGCTCAAGGGCCTTACAAATTTCCCCACAGCAAGATGAATAATAGTTGAACAAAAGTTCAATGTTTAGGATAACAAATATAGAAGTAGGAAGGTTAAGATGGGAAGGAAAAATAAGAAGTCTCCGTTTGGGAAGGCAAGGAGGTAGAAGTCTTCCTGAGAACTAAAATCAACCTCCTCATTTCATATAGGGATACAAGGTCACCCGGGCCTTCTCCAGAGTCCAGCTCTACTTGTTTTCAAATGTTAACCTCCAGCTAGAAAAATAGAAGGAACCCTAGACAAGGAGGCTAAGAATAAAACAGGTGAAACGGAAGTTCCCTCTTTCTGTCCTCTGTTCACCAACAATAAAAGTCTCAGTAAGGGTGATGTGCACAACTGACGTGTGCTGTCCTCACGTTCCTGACCACAATCCAGAGAAAAAGGTGTCACATTCACAAATTACAGATGAAGACACAGACTCAGAGAGGTTGAGAGTCAGTTACTACTCCTAAAACACACTCATGATGGATTGGTAAGGGTTCTCCCGAGAAGCACAGCCAGTAGGATCCGTCTCTCTGTCTCTTGAACGTGTGTATACATATTTGTGTGTGGAGAGAGAGAGATTTATTATGAAGAATTTGCTCATTTGATGATGAAGGCTGGGAAGTCCCACTGTCTGCCACCTACAAGCTGGCGATCCAGGAGAGCTATTGGTATAATCCAGTCTGAGTTAAAAGGCCTGAGAACTAAGGGAGCTGATGATACAAATCCCAGTCCCAGGGCAAGGGAAGAGGAGAATAGATCTCCCAGCTTCAGAAGCAGGGAACTTTGCTTCTGTTCTCTTTGAGGCACCTTAGTTTTGGAGGCCACCCCTGAAATCTCTACTGTGGTTCTGTGAATAATTGAATGTAAGTGACACTTATTCTAAGGACTCTTTGTAAAAAAAAAAAAAAAAAGTGTAAAGAAGGTTGTATACATTTTATAGTCTTGCTAGTAAATTTATTTAGTCCATCAATAAATGTTAATGATTAAAAAAAAAAAAAGACAAGGAGGAAACAAAAGAAGTTGTCTACTGAGTCCTCAGACTCAAATGCCAGAAGTAATGTTTAATCTGGGCACCCTGTGACCAGTCACGCTAACACACACAATTAATCATTACACCTAACTTGTTTAGCGAGTATCTCCTAAGAGATCCATAACTCCAATAGCCCTCCACAATGATGGTACAATTAGTACAGTGTTAACTGAGAAAGGTTAGTATTCATCAAAAACTATTATCTCATATACAGTTCAAGTTCAAATTTCCTCATCCTAATAATGTCCTACACATATTTTCAAAAAAAATTTTCCCCTGATATAAGATGGACATCATAGCCCTAGCTTCATGTATGACTGCATATATGATGTGATTCTACATCATGTACAACCAGAGAAATGAAAAGTTGTGCTCCATCTGTGTACAATGAATCAAAATGCATTCTGCTATAGAATAAATAAGTAAATAAATACATATGCCAAAAAAAATGTTTTTCCCCCTGAGCTAGGATCTAGTCAAGGACCACACATGACATTTAGTTGTCACATCTCTTTAGTCTTCTTTAAAATAGTTACCTAGCAGCAGCAGCAGCAGCAGCAGCAGCATTTTGACCTAGCAGCACAATGATATTTTTAAAGAGTTTAGGCTATTTTGTAGAACATCCTTCAATTTGGATTTGTCTGATTGTTTTCTCATGATTTGACTCAAGTTAAACAATTTGGGGCAGGAATAGCGGTAATCTACTCTTTGTTTAACAGAGAAGGCAACTGGTATTTACTGCTTCTGGATCCTTTAAAGTATAAGGAGAGCCACGGAATCTGTGTTCTTGGGGGCATCTTGTTCATAAGTGAGTTTCTCAAATACATACCAGTCTGAGGGATCCTGTGATTTGTGTGTGTGTGTGTGTGTGTGTGTGTGTGTGTTTTGTCCAAATTAGTGAAGCTACTTGTATCAAAACAGGCCCTTACTTTTCCAGACTCTTGACTGCCCTGCATCATCCAGACAGTGCCTGAACCTGGCGCCTGAGCTTGGGCTTGAGCTGCTGCCAGGGGATTGCCATGGGTGGAGGCAGCAAGGGGCTGACAAACACTGTTGTCACAACACCCAGAGAAAATTTCTCCAAGGATTCAGCAGGGGCTCCATTTACAACCTCAAGAACTCTGGCCCTCCCTCCTTGCTGCCAGGTGGCTCCCAGCCCTGGTGTTGGAAAGTCTCACTAGGGAGGGGAATGAGGCCAGGCACCTTTACAGCATATCAAGTGGGCACAGGATAAACATAAAGATCCTTAGTGAGAATTGGCTGCTTCTCAAATCAAGGCCATGAAATGATACAAACAGCAAGAGTAAATCCAGTAGTTTAGGCTTTGTGGTTTTTCTTGTTGTTGTTTTTGTGTTTTTTGTTTTTCTTTTTTCTTTTTTTCTTTTTGTTGTTTGTTTTTGCTTAGCAACATTCTAGAGCTTTAAGCAGAATTGCAAACAATTTATTAATCTTTGGCACCTTTAAGCTTCTCTTTCTGAACTCCCATAGTGTTCCTCCCTCAGACCCCTAGAGCTCAAAACCTATCAGAACTGTCTCAGTTTCTTTGTTCACACTGAAGAATAAAGGGCTTACAACACATCAAATAGTTATTTCTATGGAGATGCCTGTATTGGCATTTTGCCAGGCTCAACCACCAATGAACAAGATGCAGCTTAAAATGGCTTTGCATCTGCCAGATGGGGAAAATATACGTGTTTATGTATGGATGTCACCTAAAATTCATTTATTTGTTCAATAAATATTTATTGAGGCCACTATAGTAATAAGGGATGTATATAAAAGCAGGCAGGAAAGAATTCACACAAATGGGAAAAATGTGGCATGGACCATTAAATGTCTTGCCTGAAATTACCAAATTTATTTCTGCCAATCAATCTATAAATCTTTCAGATGTTTATCGATCATTTCACGAGGTGCCCTTCACTATGCAAAGAACCATAGAAGATACTGAAGAGATGTAATTGGGCCTATAACCCGAATCTGCAATCTCATTTTTGTAGCATGAATAATATTGATGAAGCAATCTAGCAATTGTTATGAACTGAATATTTGTGCCCCCCCCCAAATTCATGCCAGCCCCCATTGTGATGGTATTTGGACATGAGACCTTTAGGCAGTAATTAGGGTTAGATGAGATCATGAGGGCAGGCCTTCATGATGGGATTAGTGCCCTTATAAGAAAACAACCTGCTCTTTCTCTCTGAGCATGCACAAAGAGGTCTTCTTTTGGCTTGTAGACAGTCATCATGACATGTGATGGTGACTATCTACAAGCCAAAAGAAGACCTCTTTGTGCATACCCAGGGAGTGTCTACAAGCCCAAAGAAAAGGACACAGAATGAAACCAACCTTGCCAGTACCTGACGTTGGACTTCTAGCCTCCTGAACTGTGAAAAATAAATTTCTGTTATTCAAGCCACCCATTTTATGATATTTCATTATAGCAGCCTGAACTGACTTAGACACTAATGAGCATTGTATATTAATAATGAGAATTGTATATTAAACTCTGATATAAAAATTAGGAGTTTTAGTAAAGAAGTAAAGGGCCTTAATATGGGATCTTCACTGTCTCTGCTCATATACCACATACTGGCTTGTTATTGTTTTTGGAGGAGGCTGCATATATTTTGAATACCCAAAACTACAAAAACTGTGTTGTAAACCTCTGTGTTCTTATTATCTAGACTTTAAAAGTTAGCAATTTTTAACTTTTGTTTCATATATAAGTTCTGTATAAAACAAGAACTGTATCTTAGATGAAGTTAAAGTTCTTTGTGCTCCACTCCACATCCCTACCCCAAAGCCTTCTTTTATTCAACACTGTCCTTGGAATATTCATTGGTGTGGTGTGAGGCAGTGATTTGTCCATTTTCAGGGCTGAATGATGTTTCACTATGTGGCTGGACCAACTGTGTTCATCCATCCTGTGATTGATGGACATTTGAATTGTTTTCTATTTTATAACTACTACAAATAATCCTAAGAATTTTTGTGTCTTTGGGTGAACAAATGGGTCATTTCTCTCAGGTATATAATTTGGAATGAAACTGTGGTATTATGGTGTATGTATATGTTCAGCTGTACTAGATATTACCAGTTTTCTGAAATAGTGGTACCAGCCAGGCATGGTGACACATGGTCATAATCTTGGTGACTTGGGAGGCTGAGGCAGGAGGATTGCAAGTTCAAGGCCAGCTTGGGCAATTTAGCAAGACCTTGTCCCAAAATAAAAAATGAAAAAGGCTGTGGACATAGCTCAGTGGTAGAACACCTCTTTAATCTCCAGTGCCCCGATAAATAAATACATTGCATTAAATTAAATAAAGTAGTTGTACCAGTAGCTCCACATCTTTGCTACCACTCAGCAAAATCTTTTTTAAAAAAGTTATCCTTTTGATGGATATATAGAAATATCTCATTATGGTTTCCATTTTCACTTCTCTGATGTCTGAGGTGCTTCAGCCCCATTCCTATGTTATTAGTCATTTAGTAGGGGGCTGAAAAATGCCTGTCCTTCCCCCATTTTTCTCTTGTGTAATTTTTCTACTTGCTGCTCTGTAGGATTTTATATGGCTTGAATATAGGATATTTGTTAAAAAATCACAATTTCTCCCTTTCTGTGGTTTGTTCTCTTAATAGTGTCTTATTATAGACAGATTCCTAATTTTAGGTGGTTGTCCACTTTATCAATCTTTTCTTTTATAGTCAGCACTTTACAATTCCTGATTAAGAGATCTTTACCCATCCCATGGATATAAAATTATCCTTTTGTTTTTGTCTAGAATTTTTATTATTTTCCCTCTCAGATTTAGATCTACCATCCACCTGCAACTGATTTTTGTGTATGAAGTGAGACAGAGGTCAAGTTTTGCTTATTCCCATATAAATATCTCATTGAGCTAACATCATTCCTTGACACAACTTCTCTTTTCCTATTACTTTCCAGTGCCACCTGTATCATAATCAAGTGTCCATTCAAGCCTGTGTCTGTTTCTAGACTCTTCCTTCTGTTCTTTAGACCCATTTGTGCTTGGGCCTTGACTGCACTCCTCTGATTCACCCGCAAAAGACTTGAGGAAGCTGGAGTTTCTGCACATCAACTCCTAGTACTCGCTGATTAAAGTACTCCTAGTACTCCTGGGGACATTGACTCCCTAGGACTTCTGCTTTTCTCCATCTGTGCACAAGCCAAGAATAGTGCTACAACAGGGAAAGTCTTCAGAATCTGCTTCTCCACTCACAAGTTTCTTGTGGGTATAGGACTGAGAGCTTTGCATTGGTTGTTGGCCAGAAATCACCTTCAGCGCCTAGGGGACACAGTTCTTTGCCACTTAGGATTGCTCAACACGGCCACTTGCCTTTCACAGTCAGCTAGGGAAAGGAAGGTTCTAGCAATGGGCACTCTCATTTTATGGAACACACATGCACAGTTTCATGCTTACCTTGCTTCACTGAGTCCACTCTACTCACGTCACAGGTCCCACACTCCTGGAAGTGGAGGGCATCACACAGGAGTGAAGGATGCCAGGAGGCCATCTTCAGCATCCATCTACCGTAGCAGGCCCAGGAACTAATCACCAGGCCAAAGGTGACCACAAATTGTCTGTGACAACTTGATGTTGGCAAGACAACAGCAGGGCCTGCCGTGTGTGTTCATCCCAAACCTCTATTGAATTTCAGACTTGTGTATCAACAGGCTGCCACATCTTCTCTAAGACTGCCAACAGGCATCCTGTTCTTTTTTTTTTTTGGTACTGGGGATTGAACTCAGGGGCACTCGACCACTGAGCCACATCCCCAGCCCTATTCTGTGTTTTATGTAGAGACAGGGTCTCACTGAGTTGCTTAGTGCCTCGCCATTGCTGAGGCTGGCTTTGAACTCTGTGATTCTCCTGTCTCAGCCTCCCTAAGTGCTGGGATTACAGGCTTGCGCCACCGTGCCCCGCTAGGCATCCTGTTCTTAACATGTTCCAAGCTGAATTTAATTCCACTCTTCCCCATCACAGTAACAAACAGAAAACATCCTGCATTCTTCTAGTTGCAAAAACCCTAGTGCTGTCTTTGACTCCTCTCTTTTCTCTCCTAACTGTTGGATTTGTCCCCTCAATTTATGTAGAAACTGACCAGTTTTTACCACCTGTGCCACCACCAACCTCCTCTGAGCCACTGTCATCCCTGGCCTGTTTCTACTCTTTATCCCCTGTAGCCTGCCACCAGAGGGGTTCTGCTTCAATACCAGTTCACATGGCAGTTCTCAGGTCAAAAATCCTCCATTGGTTTCCCAAGTTTCTCAGAGTCCAAGCCAAAGACCTTCCATGTGTGTGTCCAGCCCTGGCCCCGCCTCCCAGCTCACGGCTTCCATGTTCCTCCCTGCTCTGCTGCAGCCACCGCGGCAGCTTCACTGTTCCCTGACCATGCTAAACACATTCCTACCTCAGGAGGTCTGCACTGGCTGTTCCCTCTAGAAGACACTCCTCGCCCTGAGAAACAGTTATTCCTTCAGTTCCTTCTGATCTCAGCTCAAATGCCCCATTATTAGTGAGGCCTTTTCTTACCCAATGTAAAACACACCTTGCCCTCTTCCTCCACTTCATTTCACTCTATAAATAATATGACAGATCATGTACGCATGCACATATTCCTTCTCTTCCTCCACTGGAGTGTTAGAGGTTCCATGAGGTTGGGGACATGGTCTCTTTTATTTACTACTGTATCCTCTAGCCACAGCCCAGAACAACGCTTCACAGGTAGGTAACTGTTAAATACATAATTGTCAAAGGAATGATTGCTACATTCCTGAAGAAACCTTAGAGGTCATCTGGTCCAGTCTCAGTTCAGAGAAGGGACCATCTGTTACACATTGAGTGAGCACTAGAACTGGGACAGGACCCTCAGTTTCTTTTTTTCTCAGATCCGTTGCTTTTCCCACTTCACTACTTCCTCTATGTAGAGGAAAGGTCAACACCACCAACTGATAATTTAGTAAAATAATAGGAAATAGTGCTGAAGGTGTTCCTGAAGGTGTTGCCAAGTGAAACTGTTCTGCTCTTTTTATCTGTTAGTCTATCACCCCAAGCAAATGTCAACAGTGAGTAGAAGGGAACAAAGCAGGAGTTGTTATAAGTGATGAAGGAGAGGATTATTGATTAGGTGAGTCATCGTCCTTCCCCAGGGAACAAAAGGTCTGAGTTGTCTTCAAAGGTAAATGACGTGGGGGCGGGGGGCACGACGGCAACAACAACAATAATTCAGTTTTCTAGGAAAAAAAGTGTAAGTTATGCCCAGAAAGAATTTAACAACAATAACTAGTAATAAAATAGAACCATTATTAAGAGAAAAATAGAACTCAGTTTGTTCCTTGGATAAACAGGTAAGGCATGGCTCTTATTCTGCTCAATGGCATCTTCCACTATGTTCTTTTTTTTTCTTTGTTAAATTATTTTTATCACATCTACATACATTCTAAAATGCAATTTTTATTTCACCTATTCTTAACTTTAGAAAAACAACAAATTAACAAGCTTCTCCAAGTTTTTTCTTTTTGCCGGGGGGGGGGGGGCGCGGGATCCTTGAGCTAGGGAAATGTTAGGGGAGCCATAACATATCTAGCAAAGTGGGCAAATCATTTAGCTTATACTGTTTGCAGATATTGCCTTACAATTTTATAGGTGCTTTATGAACCAAAATTATAGTGCTACCCCTCCATGCCAGTGAAATAGAACCGATTTCATTTTCAGAAAGGGATCCTAATACTGTATTTTTTAATCCATGAATTTATTTGTTCGGCTTTCTCTCATCCTTCTTGCCACTTCACTTTCTCTTACCTGAGTGGTGGCTCCATGAACTACTTTTTAATAATCAGTGTCTAGCCTATAAATCCCAGGAAGGAACTCTCTCCTCTATGAAGTGACGTGGGTACTTGTTGCAGAGAGGGTGCATGCTGAGAATGATGCCCCCTCCTCAATCTTTCTCCCATTTCTTCCCCCGTCTCATCCCTGACTCTCCTTTTTAGCAAACTGTGCTTTCCCAAAATAATTTAATTAAGCTAAAACAACTTCCTAGGTTGTTTCTCTCCCCACCTTGTTTTCAACTGCCTTTCTTACTCTGCACTCTGTTCAAATATATTTCTGTAATAGACATTGAGATGGAATGCAAACCTGAAAATAATAATATAATTTTATTGGCATATTTCTCCTGCAATATGTAGGTAGGAGTGGTGGACAGGTTTAACATGTCAAAAATAATTAATTTGTTTTTTAGTTGACAAATAAAAGTTATATTTATCATGTACAACATGTTTTGAAATATGTATGCATTGTAAAATTGCTAGATTGAGCTACTTAACATATTCATTACCTTATATACTTGCCATTTTTGTAGTGAGAGCACTTAAAATTTATTCTTAGTGATTTTCAAGAATATAATACATTGCCCCTAACTATAATCACTATGTTTCAAATCACCGTCTTTCAAATTTGTAGGCAGGAGATGCAAGAAAGAAGTTATCTCTGTGAATTTAAAATGAGAGACACTCTAATATATATGAATAAATGTACATTTGCTCTAATAATCACTCCAGGGGGCATGGATAACTTTTGAAGGAACCCAATTAGTAAAGCACCATCTAGAAATGATTATGGAAACATAACAATTGTTATAAAGTCTATACGAGAAGGTGTGTCAATTAGCATACGTGACACAAACAGTTTTCCTTTTAACTGGTAAAGAATGGTCTAGCTATGAGGTTAGACAGAAGACTGTACTAGGTCCCACCACCTGGTGTGGAAAGAGCACACCTTTGCAGTGAGTCCAGGAGCCTCACACTCTGGGGCAGTTCTCCAGGGCCAGAGTCCATCTGCATGAGGGCTTTGTGACCTGATCTACCAGAAGCCCACCTGAGTTGCTGCCAGAGTATTGTAATGTCTGCTTCCTTCTCATGCAAAGTGCTTATTAGTATATGAGTGTGGGGACTTGACCAAGATTAAAGGAAAGGTTCTGTGATGATTTCCATGCCTGTTTTCTAATAAAGTCTTGTAGGCTTGGCAGAAACTGACCTAAGACTAGTTTTCATCTAGTAATGAACCACTTGGGGGGCAAGAAGTTGGTAAAAAGGAATGTGGAGTCTCTGCCCTCCTCTAATGCCAGTTATTAGGCACAAGAACCTGATAATCAATTGACTTAGGTCAATTCGCATCCCATATATTTGGCCGTATTTGATTTTTATTGTTCTTGATGAAGAGGAAAAACAAATAGGTCCTATCTGTTAGTGAAGGGTGGCAGGAGGTAAGATTGACTCTCAAACTTGTCTTTTCATCTGTTTAAGTATTCTGACGTTCTGGACTTCTTGGTGCCTTTCAGATATAAAATGGTAGGACTTAGGTTTCCTAAGATAATAACAGTTATTTTTTTTAAAAAAGAATTCTCTTAATAGTTATGAAAGAAAGGACTGGGGAGTCTAGGCCAAAGAATCAAAATACCATGTTTGCCTTGATTTTGGCATAGAAGTCATTGGTACCTGAGGCCAGGATGGAGTTACAGAAGGAAGAGAATGAGAGGAGCATCCTCACAGGGCGTGTTCTTCCTGCAGGACACCCTGAGAAGAGGGTCAAAGGCAGCCTCCTTTATGAGTGGTTTGGGCTGAGGCAAGGTGGTCCCCAGAAAAGCAGTCATGACCCAGCCAGGGAGGTCAGGTTCCTCAGAGCCAGATGCAGAAGGGCACCCTGAGTCACAAGACTGAGGAAGGTGATGTCTGTGCTGACAGACTTTAGATTTTTTAAGGAACCAGACAGCTCCAAAACACAAAGAGATACTATCTTTGCCCTTATTCTGTTTCCTCCCATGCCGCCATAAAATTGAACACATACTCAGAGTCAGCGGGGAATGTGGCCAAGTTCTGTCTTCTGGTGTATATGAGTGTACAGAGTGAGACAGCTACAGAAAGTCTTTGTCTTTCTCTTTTTTAGTTTGAAACATTTGGGAGCAGATGAATTGGCATAAAGCAAACATAATTATGTTAACTTCAGAGATGGGAAATACCATGTATGTTAAATTCTGTAACCTTCCATGAAGGAAATTATCTATGTTGAGCTGATTTCACTTCTGATCTACTTACTGTTGTTTAGAATAAAAATGTTGGTTGGTTTTATGATTCAGTGACTTTATTGGAAAATATTTTTAAATGACAGAATAAGTAGAGAGCGAGCATGCAATACTAAAATTCTGTAGTACAGAGCACAATACCATAGTAATCATTCAAAGTTGCCTCACTTTAAAGATAAAGAAATTGACATTGAGAAAAATGCCATTTGAGAAAAAAATTACACAGCTTATCAAGGGTTACATATTTGGTTAGTAATAAAGATTTATTTAGAACCCAAAATCTCATGAACACGCATTGCCCCAAGTGCTTATTTTGCATTATGTGGTATCTAGAGATAATGGGTGCTCACTCTGGTAGAGAGAATTTAAAATCTTTTAAAAAGAAAAACTAGGGGCTGAGGTTGTGGTTCAGTGGTAGAGTGCTCGCCTAGCAAATGTGAGGCACTGGGTTTGATCTTCAGCGCCACATAAAAATTGATTGGGCAAAGGGGAGGGATGAGAGGGGAGAGAGTATGGGGCGGGAAAAATGGTGGAATGAGATGGACGTCATTACCTAGGTACATGTATGACTGCGCATATGGTGCATCGCTACATCATGTACAACCAGAGAAATGAAAAGTTGTGCTGCTTTGTGTATAAGGAATCGAAATGCATTCTGCTGTCATATATGCCTAATTAGATTAAATAAATTAATATAAAAAATGAAAAAATAAGGTATCTACAACTAAAAAAAAGAAATACACTCTACCGTTATGTATATATAAAAAGAGCAAGGTAAAACATGTAATTTAAAATAAAATGACCAATCCACTTTTTGTTTTGGTTTCTGCTTTCTTCAGCCCTTCTCAGGTTATGAAACCAACCTCTTCTGCTTTACCCATCAGAACACTTGTTCTATTTTATGGAACGAGTATCACTCAGTTCTAGAACTGAAAATAAGATCTTTCAAATAAATAGTTGTAATTTTGTCCTTTGACAAGAGTACATTGAAAATGTGGACATACTAGCAATACTATTCTGCTGTTTAGATCCCATCCTGGCCAATCTGAGCAATCCTAAAACGGCTCTTACTGATATGCCAATTTGTTCTAATTAGTTACACATGACAGTAGAATGCATTTGGACACATCATACACACATGGAGTATAAATTCTCATTTGTCTGGTTGTACATGATGTAGAGTTACACAGGTCGTGTAATCATATATGCACATAGGGTAATAATGTTCAATACATCATACTATCATTCCTACCCTCCTTTCCCCTCCCCTCCCCTCCATTCACTACCCTCTGTTTAATCCAAAATACCACTATTCTCCTCCCTCCCTTATTGTGAATTAGCATCTGCATATCAGAGAGAACATTTGACCTTCGGTTTTGGGGACTGGCTTATTTCACTTAGCATAATACTCTGGTTCCATCCATTTACCAGCAAATGCCATCACCTCATTCTTCTTTATGGCTGAGTAATGTTCCATTGTGTATATATATCACATTTTCTTTATCCATTCATCTGTTGAAGACTACCTAGGTTGGTTCCATAGTTTAGCTATTGTGAATTGAGCTGCTATAAACATTAATGTGGCCACGTCACTATAGTATGCTGATTTTAAGTCTTTTGGGTATAGACCGAGGAGTGGGATCACTGGGTCAAATGGTGGTTCCATCCCCAGTTTTTTGAGGAAACTCCATACTGCTTTCCACAGTGGTTGCACTAATTTGCAGACCACCAACAATGTATGAGTGTACTTTTTCTCCCACATCCTCATCAACATTTATTGTTGCTTATATTCTTTTTTTTTTTTTTTTTTTTTTTTAAATATTTATTTATTTATTTTTTAGTTTTAGGTGAACAGAATATCTTTGTTTTTATGTGGTGCTGAGGATCGAACCCAGTGCCCCACGCGTGCTAGGCGAGCACGCTACCACTGCGCCACAATCCCAGCCCCTTGTTGCTTATATTCTTGATAATTGCCATTCTGACTGGAGTGAGATAGAAATTCAGTGTAGTTTTAACTTGCATTTCTCTAATTGCTAGAAATGTACATTTTTTCATTTATTTGTTGATCGATTGCATTTCTTCTTCTTTCAAAAATCAGTTTACCTGCAGCCCTGCCCAGATTAAGTTTGTGGGCTATATTACATTCCTTAGCAAACTACTTGTTAACTGCAGGAGAAATGTAGGCCCTAAAATGCTGATAGGAAGAACACAAACTTACCCTGAAGGAGAGGACTTTGTGACTCTTGCACAGACCATATCCCAGAACTCAGGGAGATAAGGATAATTCCCACTAACCATAAAATGTATAAGAACAGGTTCCAATTAGAACCAGTCAGCATGAGCCAGTGACCTAGAGTTGTCATGGCAGTGGGAACTTGAAAGTCTGAAGTCATCTTGCTGTCATTCAAAAGTCAAGAGGTGCACCTGGGCAGGACTCTCTGGAAACTTCCCTGGGACCGTCCCCCCCCCCAACAAAAACAAAAACAAAAAAAACTGAAGGGCAGGAGAGGCATGCTGCTGTCCCTCTCCTCTTTGGGAGGACCCACTCTCTCCCTTAAGAGTATCCCCTTTACCCCTGTCCTATTCCTTCTAATGACTTCATGCCTGTTCACCTAAGCAACATGTCTAAAATCTTTCTGGCGTGATTTCAAGAATCCAGATTTGAAGTTAGGGGCCTCCACTCTACCTCAGTGTCCTGGAGGGTCCCAGCATTGTAGCAAAGCTATCTCATAGGACATCTACTTAAGAGGTGTCAAGTGAAATGCACAGGATGTGTAACTGGAGTGAAGCTGTGGCACTCCATTCATTTTTGCTTGTCATACCTACTACTGATTTCTGAACTGTTTTAACTGATACAGGTCGGGTATGGTAATGTAGTAGAAAGTCTGAAGATTTTGGCCTCCAATAGATCCACATTCTGGGCACAGATCATTACTTCCTAATTGAGGACAAGTTCTCTTTAATGATACCAAGTCCAAGTTTTCTAATTCTAAAATGATAGTAACAATACACTATACTTTGTAGGGCAGTGGTGAGAATTCAGTAATATGGGAAATGCACTTAGAATTGTGATTGACATACAGTTGTCAATAAATGGTGACCTTTATTTTCATGACACTACAAAGTTAAGGAGAGAAGGAAAGGAGATGAATGTTTGGAGGAAGAAAGGGCAGGAGTTGTTTTTTATCCTTGAATGGAGGAGGATGCAGGGAAAGGAAGGATTGGGTAGGAAAAATGAGTTGGGTGGGAAGAAGGAGGGAAGGAGACAGGAAAGGTATTGGAAAACACGAAGGATAAGATAGAGAAAAAAACAGGCCAAACCTCTAGAAAGAAGAGGAAGAAATGCCATGAGCAGGGATCTATCGCCTCTCAGTATGGTCTGTGGACCATCAGCCAAGGCATCACCCATGAGCTTGTTAGAAATGCAGACTCTCACTGCTTAAAAAGCTTGGAATGGAACCACCATTTGATCCAGCTATCCCACTCCTTGGCCTATACCCTAAAGACTTAAAAACAGCACACTACAGTAAAGCAGCCACTTCAATGTTTATAGCAGCACAATTCACAATTGCAAAACTGTGGAAGCAACCCAGATGTCCTTCAATAGATGAATGGATAAAGAAACTGTGGTACAGATACACAATGGAATATTATTCAGCAATAAAAGAGAATAAAATTATGGCATTTGCAGGCAAATGGATGGAACTGGAAAGCATTATGCTAAGTGAAGTAAGCCAATCCCAAAAAACCAAATGCCGAATGGTCTCTCTGATTAGTGGATGCTGATGAATAA
>CM053406.1:48455163-48481575 GCA_028644305.1 Xerus rutilus
TCTCCTGGGGGTTGAGCAGATTCAAATCAACAAGAAGGCCTCTAGAGCTTTTTTGTCTGTTGTTGTTGTTGTTATTATTATTATCATCTCTAAATTGATCAGGAAGATTCCCTAATTAAGTGGGTAGGATCCAGAATGGGACACTTCTGACTGGGACAAAGAATCTCCAAGTCAGAGTCAGGCTGTGGGTTCTGAAGGGATTCTTGGAATTTCTCTCCTGAATCCAAGGTAACAGGTGTGTAGGAAAGAGGTTTAGGGTTGTCCTTCTAGACACATCTGGCAAGTGAGGCAGGAACACTGGCTGGCATCCTACCCCTTGCCCATTCAGCTCCTGGTGCCCTACTTTACCTCTGGAAAACAGAAGCACTTTTGTCTGTGGCTTGTATTTAGGTCCTTCATCAGGGGTGCGTTGGAAAGAACAATGGAATAATGTCCCTAGGCAAGCCACTTCTCTCCCTAGCCTTGGTCCATGACTAGTAATAAAGGCTTAAAATTGTGATGATAGGTACCCATGGTTTCCCAGTGCCATGGGGACTAGAACAGTGGCTTTCTGATCACTCTTTCTACCAGATTGCACTTCTAGGTCAGCAGTCAGGTGATGAAAATGAGACAAGTTTCTGGATGTGAAGAGTGTTGTGGGAGAGCACTTGCCCCATCTGACAGGGACAGTTGCTGTTTGGTCCTGCCAGTTGTCACTATGAGGGATTTGAGCCTAGCAGGGCCAATACCCAGCCCCAAGGAAAGCTAAAAGTTTAGTCTTTTATATTAAATATTCTGATTTTTTTAAAGGCTGACAGTGAATTCATTAAAGACCCAAAACAAAAAACCTGCTGCTCATACAAAACAAAAATCTGATGCAGCCCAGACGCTATCAGTGTATGACCTCTTCCCTGAGTCTTCAAAAGAGGAGGATTGAAATTTTCATCAAACAAGGCAAAAATTCTTGAATTTGCCGCTCATCCCAGTGTGGTAGGCCCTGGTGATGTCTCCACAAGGGAGATGAAAACACTGATTTGTCCTTCTTGATGGACACAGTTTGAATGAGATATTGTTATCACACCCCTTCTATCACAGCTCCATATAAAAATCCAAAAATGTTCAACAAGGTGCATGTATATGGGAGGGAAGAGTCTGTCATAATTAGTTGATTAATCACCTCCAGTCTCTTGTCGTGTGCTGATACATGAGTAATGTTATGTTCAGGATATTGATCACATCCAAGCTAGGATTCCTCTGAGGCCATCACCTGAAGGACACAGTGACCACAAAGGTCTACCTCAAATTACTGCCTTTTGCAAAGTGATAATGGGGTGCACAGCCGGGTGTAATTCAAGCACCTCTTCCTGCAGGCAGCGGGTGGTTACTGCTGGACTACTGTAGCTGTATTCCTTTCAGCCCTAATGGGGATCTTTATTGAAACAGAAACCTAGTTCCATTTAGGTTAATAATATGCTCACTCAATCTTCCTTTCTAGAACTGGCATGATCTTGACACTTTCTGATTGGGCACTGGCAGTGATTCTTCTTTGCAGGTAGGTAGCTCATCGGATACCGCACGGTTAGGAAAGACTTCTATTTTTACTCTAAGCCATTTTGATTTCTTAAAATTTTTTGGTAGTGAAAATGTAGTAACTTTTACCTCTCGTGCAGTGGTGTTAAAAATGTAGTGTAGACCCACAGTAGTTGGCATTTGTGTCCCCAGGGCACCAGTCTGATGCTTAGGTGTAGGAAGAGCTCATTTTCAGGTCTTGATCTAGGACTATAGCTGTTTACTCCAACTCTTCTCTTTCAATCCAGGCTTCTCTTTGTGACAAATAAGTGTGGAAATAATTCACGGAGGCCAAAAAATGGATTCTGGGAACATGTCAATTTGGATGCAATTTCCATCTTTTCCACCATAAACTCCAAAATTCTTACTCTCTGGGGTCAAACAGCCACTAACTCCTGTGGGTGGCTGAGTGAGGTCTTGTGCTACAGGAGTATTTAATCAGCTTTTCATTACTGTAACAATATTCAAAATCAAGTTAAAGAGAGAAAAGGTTTCTTTTAGCTATCTATGGTTGGTTGCCCCATTGCTTTTGAGTCTGTGGTGAGGCAGTCCTGTCAATCATGATAGGAGTGTGTGATAGAGGCAGCTGTTCATCCCATGGTAGTCAGAAAATGAAAGAGAGAATAAGGTCAGGGGCCTAATAGCCCCTTCAAGGGCACACCCTCAATGACCTAACTTCCTCTCACTAGGCCCCACCTCTTATATGTTCTACACCTTCAAATAGTGCCACAAGCTGGGGACCAAGCCTTTAACATGTGAGCCACTGGAGATATTCTATAATCTAACTATGGCAACTGGATTCCCAATGGACAGAATGGATGAGATTCTTTCTTTCAGAGGACTGGGCAAGTGTCTTGAGAATAATGTCAAAGGTGAAGCATCAGAGAAGGCATCAAATCCTTGGAAGAGTTGGGCCATCCTGGGTAAAGTCAATGCAGGCCCAGTGTAGCTGTGCTGGGTTTTCTTACCAAGGCCAGGGAGGAGCTGAATGCGGGGACTGGGTCCTCTATTCAGAAGCAGGGGCAGTGTGAGGAATCTGAGGGACAAGGAGTTTCTGCAGGTGCTGAGCAGGGTGTTGGCAGCTTCCACAGCTCAGCCTGTGAAGACTCAGATCTCTTTACTTTTTATCATCTGTGAGTCTCCCATCACTTAGAACACATAAACGCTATTCCCTGAGACCTAATGAGCCCACATGGGAAAATAACATCCCATTTACAAAGGGCCAGCAGCCAGAGACAGGAGAATCAATTAGAAAACACAAAACACATCCCAGCAAAATAAAGCTGTAAGAGTAGTGTCTGAGGGGGGAAGGAGAAAGAAGGATGGAAGCTTAAATGAAAAACCAGCAACATCTCTAATGGAGATAAAGAAATAAACAAGAGTCCAAGGGTTTAAGGATGGGAGGAGAAAAGGAAAGGAAAATGATTCTAAAGGTCTTGATGGAGGGGATGAAGGTCCCTTCTTGAAGGGCAATCAGGAGGAAGCTGAAGCATCTCAGTGGGGGAAATGGGGCTTATTGTTGGGGATGATGCTGGTTGGGTATCCCTTATCTGAAATGCTTGGGACCAGAAGTGTTTCACATTTCAAAACGTTTTCAGATTTTGGAGTATTTGCATATGAATAATGACATATCTTGGGGATGAGACCCAAGTCTACTCACATTTATTTATGTTTTATATACACCTTATAGAAATAGTCTGAAGATGGTTTTTTACAGTAGTTTTAGTGTCCCTACATCTTGAATGTGACCTGTCACCTGAGTTTAGGTGTGCAATTTTCCTCTTGTGATGTCATATTGGTGCTCAAAAAGTTTCATATTTTGGATTTTCAGATTAGGGATGTTCAACCTGTAGTTAGTATTGTGTTTTAAAAGGCTACTGGGGAAATATGTGTCAGAATGGAACAAGGATGGAAAAATTTGCTCAGTAACCAAAAAGAAAAAGAAAAAAGAAAAAAAAATTACAAGGAAAAAGTAATTTGGAAGAATATAAATATCAATCATACACAAAATGTGAGGACTAAGTTCTCTAAAAAAAAAAAACAAAAAACTAAGTTTGGCTTAAAAATCAAAACCTGTCTATGTAAGAAACACATCTAAAACATCGTTTTAAATTTTTCAGTCAGGTGCGGTGGTGCACACTTGTAATTCCAGCAGCTCGGGAGGCGGAGGCATGAGGATCTCAAGTTCAAAGCCAGGCTCGGCAACTTAGTGAGCCCCTAAGCAACTTAGCAAGACCTTGTCTCAAAATAAAACATAAACGGTGCTGAGGATGTGGTTAAACACTCTTGGGTTCAATCCCTAGTACCAAACAAAAATTTTTTTTTCCAAAGGAAGTTTGAAAACCAAAGGATAGGCCAATTCAAGCAAAAAATAAAACATAAGTAGAAATATTACTACTTTTATTACATGTGGTAGAATATTAGAGTAAAAGCGTTATGGGAGGGTTCTTATGTAGTAGTAATATAAAAGACACTGTTTATTTAAAAACAAACAAACAAACAAACAAAAAACAGGCCTGCAGGTTGTATGCCTCTAATTCCAGTGACTCAAGAGGCTGAGGCAAGAGGATCACAAGTTCAAGGTCAGCCTCAGTAACTTAGCAAGACCCTGTCTCAAAATAAAAAATTAAAAAATCTGAATTTTAACACAGATAATTCCTGTTACTTAAACTACTCCAGGATACTCTAGGCTTAGTGGTAAAGCTCCCTGGGTTCAATTCCTAGTGCCATAAAAAATAATCATAATAAACAGTAAAAACCTACAGGTAGCAAACAAAAGCTAAACCTAAAACAAAACAATCAGTAATGTGAGAATAACCTAACAAAATATATATGTGTATATATATATGACGATGGTGGGAAACTTTTATATATTTTCCCATGATTCGATAAATTTAGTAGATTAAAAAATAAGAACAGAGGGAAATGAACAATATGATCAGTAAAATTGATTTAATGACTATATTTAGATATCCTAACCTCAGATGATATACATTTTTTGTGTGTCAATGAAACACTAACCACCTCCCCTGCAAAAAACAAAACAAACAAACAAACAAATAAAATCTCAATCCTGTATTGGTCATAAAGAAAATATATTTTTAAAAGGTGAGATCTAACAGATAAATTGCTTATAAGTCAATAGAATTAGTTATCTATAAAAAAATGACAAAAATATTTAAGTACATGGAAATTAAGAAACATTTACTAGACAGAAAATGGATCAAAGAAGAAATTTAAAGCAAAATTGCAAGCTATAAAGAGAAGAAAGGAACAGCTAAGACTAAACTTAGGGCACACAGTGAAAGCTTACTCAGAGGATAATTTATAGCTTTATATGAATTCATTTTTAAGGAAGAAAGATAAAAAATAAAGGAACTAAACATTCATCGTAAGATATTTGAAAAAGAGCAATAACCAAAGAGAAAAGGAAATTAACAAAGATTAAAAATTCACACAAGAAACAAACTATAAAAAATAGAAAGAATCAATCAAAATGTGGCTCTTCAAAGGACCAATAAAATAGAAAAATGCCACCAAAGTTTGCTAAGTAAAAAAAGAATAAGAGAAGAAAGCTATCCAAGAATTGAAATGAGAAAAGAGGTAGAATATACATAAAGATTACAAGAATTTTAAGAGATTGCTACAATAAACTTGGGGACAACATATGAGAAACCTAATGAAAACAAATGATTTTCTGGTAAAACATAAATTAATAAAACAGATGCAAGAATTAGAAAACCTGAACAGATCAATTGACACAGAAGTGATTGGAAATGCAATTAAAAATCTATCCTGGATGACTTTGTATCCATGTTTATCTGAACTTTACCACAGATAACTCCTGTTACTCAAACTACTCTAGGCTATAGAAAAAGATGTAAGGCAGCCATTTTGTGAACCAACAAAACTATAATAGTAAAACCTGAGGGAAGACAGAAGGATAGAGAATTATAAACTGAGCACAATGATTCACACCTGTAATTCCAGCTACTCAGGAGGCTGAGGTAGGAGGATTGCAAGTTTAAAGCCAGCCTGGGCAATGAAATAAAGGGCTGGGAGTATAGCTCAGGGATAGAGTATTTGTCTAGCATATGAGAGGCCCTGGATTCAATCACCAGTACAAAAAAATAAAAATAAAAAATTATAAAGTAATCTTACTTATGGATGGATGCAAATTTGTAAATGAAATTTAACTTTGGTTAAATTTCACGTAGTGACAGAAATATTTACCACTATTCTCGCTCCAAACCATAATAAAACAACAGCAAAATTAGTAAGGATGCATGAAGCTGAAAGACAAAAGGAATAGGAGTGATGGGGCTTAGAACATGTGAGGCCCTGGGTCCAATCCCCAGCACCTTTCTCCACTACCACCACCAAAAGAAAAAGAGTAGAAGAGGAAATGGCCCTACAATTTTGGTAGTTTGAAAACAGATGTACAAATGGAAACTGACATGGCAGACCACAGAAAGCTGAAACCCAGACCAGAAGCGAGTTCACCCCCAGAAAAGTTCAGAACCTGTAGGAATCAAGTGCCTCTGAAAAAAGTGCCAACTCAAAAGGAATTGAAAACAGGAAATTTTTTTAAAAAAAAATCCGTACAAGAAGCAGTGAGAGTTGGGTGCTATGGTGCATATCTGTAATTCCAGCAATTTGGGAGGCTGAGGCAGGAGGATTAAAAGCTTGAGACCAGCCTCAGCAACTTAGTGAGGCCCTAAACAAATTAGTGAGACCCTGTGTCAAAACAAAAAGTACAAAGGGCTGGGGATGTGGTTCAGTGATAACACACCCTGGACAGTACTAAATACATATATATGTATATGTATATATGTATGGAGGAGGGGTTTCCCGTAACCTCATTTTACAAAGGCAAAGTGGCCCTCTACTCTACTCTTTCTTGGCAGAAGACTCTGGAGAGGCTGAACTAGAGGGAGTCTGAACCAGGCATGCTAAAGCAAGGATAATAAATGAAAAATGGAGATTGAGTGGAAGATTAGTTACAGAGAGGTGGGGCCCTTGGGCTCTTGTCATCTTCTGTGCCTTACTTACTACCTTACTAGAAGCCATGTTTATCCCTTCAAAGGAAGGAAAGGAAAGAATTCTTCTTGTGTGACCTGCCCAATCCAGAAGAAAAAATAAAAACCTAAAGATACTTACAGTTATAAACCTCAAGGAAACAGACAGTGGTACAGGGAGGCCTACCATCAACAGGTTCCCCCACACCTGCTGAACTCCCATTGTGATGTTCAGTGCATCACTTAAACATAGGCCGACAAACAAGGATCACAGACATGTTAGGAAATGCAATGTGAACTAGAGATGGAGGGGACTGGAAGACGTTTGTAGAGGGAAAAAGAAAAAAGTAACTGGGTATAGTTGTGCATGTCTATAATCCCAGCTTCTTGGGAGACTGAGGTAGGAGGATTGCAAGTTCAAGGTCAGCCTCAGCAACTTATCAAGGTCCTGTCTCAAAAAAAAAAAAAAAAAAAAGTGCAGGCAGGAGATGAAAGCTTCAAAAAAGCTTTCAATATATCTAGAGAGGGGGAAATGTTGTACTTAAGAAACAACAGGAATCTGGACTTAGTGGCCTGCAACTGTAGCCCCAGTAGGCAGGAGGCTGAGGTGTGATGATTTCTGAGAGTTTGAGATCAGTCTGGGCCATAGAGCAAGACCCTGACCCTGCCTCAAGGAGAAAAAATAAATGAATTAAAAAAGAAACAACAGAGAAGGCTGAAGCCAGAGGATTGATAAGCTCAGGAGTTGGAGATTTTAGTGTGCTGTCAATTAGTATCCAGCTGTCTCCACCAAATAGTGGAATTTTGCCTATGTATGGCCACTACACTCCAGCCTGGGCAACAAAATGAGGCCCTAACTCTTAAAATAAATTTTAAAAGAAAGAAAGAAGAAAATAAGCTGCTAAAAAAATTAGAGAGATCTTACAGATTGTAGAGGGAAAAAGACAAAAGTAACTGGGTGTAGTCATGCATGTTTATAATCACAGCTTCTTGGGAGACTGAAGTAGGAGGATTGCAAGTTCAAGGTCAGGCAGAAAGGAAAGATTCAGTAGAAGAGTTGAAGTATTATTAAATTTAGCAAAGTTCAGGACTCCCAGTTTAATTTGAATTTCAAATAAGCAACAAATTACTTTTGAGAATAAATATGTCCCATGAAAAACTTAGTTTGCAATTAAAAATTTCCTGGGTATCTCACTTTTTTGGGGGGTAGGGTTCTGGGGATTGAACTCAGGGGTGCATGACCACTGAGCCACATCCCCAGCCCTATTTTGTATTTTATTTAGAGACAAGGTCTCACTGAATTGCTTAGCACCTCACTTTTGCTGAGGTTTTGAACTCGCAATCCTCCTACCTCAGCCTCCCAAGCCGCTGGGATTATAGGCATGCAGCACCATGCCTGGCTATTTTTTAATCAGCACCCTACTTGACAGATGAAATTGGTAATGAAACCTCCAAGAAAACATAATGAGAGAGAGCAAGACATAAAATTCAAAAATCAGTCAAAGAAATCCAATGATAAGAAGTTCCAAAAATGGAGAATAGAGGTAATAAATTATCAAGGAAATATCCCAAAATGAGGAAGTCTATCCAGCACCAAATACAAAGGATAAAACTTCCCTGACACAAAACACATCACTGTGAAATTGCATGGCACTGATGACAAAATAATGAAAGATCAAGCCACATGCAGGGGATCAGAAATGAGAATGGCAAGATATCTCTGTAGGAAACATGGAGTGATACCTTCTGAATTCTAGGAGAAAATTGCTTCCAGTCTAGAATTCTATACCCTACTCAACTGGCCATCAAATATGGAGGCAGACTTGTTTTAAAAAATTTTTTTTCAGGCCTCAGGATTTTAAATCTAACTTCCATAAGCCTTTTTGTTGAAGGCATTCCATTAAAATATGATGGTAAACCAAGAAAAAAGTTAAAGACTGAGAGAGAGAGAGAGAGAGAGAGAGAGAGAGGAAGGAAATCTCTGAGAGAATGATGAAGGTGGATCAAAGGATGACAGCTGTGCCATAGGCCAAGAGAATCATCAGTCCTGATTGGAGTAGTACAGAGGCTTCAGGTGGGATATTCCAAAAAAAGAAATTTGATAGAATATATGATGTCTGGCAGCATTGAAAAATGAGATTTTTCATTCTATCAGAGAGTTTGGCTGTGAATTAGTGATGAATACAGAGGTAAATTGAAAAAATATAAAAGTGAGAAAATTATTACTGCTATAAAAAACCAAAAGTCGTACAAGAAGGAAGTTTAATTATATTTCATTGCAGAACTTAGTTGGGAATATTATTTACATAGTCATAGTAATGTAAACTGGATATTTAGAAAAATTTTTTTTTAGTTGTTGATGGATCTTTATTTTATTCATTTATTGTTTATATGTGATGCTGAGGATCAAATCCAATGCCTCACACATGCTAGGCAAGCACTCTACCACTGAGCTATAGCCCCAGCCCTAAACTAGGTATTAAATGAAATTATGATATAACTACATGGCATGAGTGTGAGTCTGTCTGGGGGCATGCGGGTATACGTGTGTGTATATGTAGGGTATGTGTAGGAAAAGAAGCCAAGTTCCATAATCCAAAAGTTTCTACATGATGTCAAATACAGAAATATCAAGGAAGAGCAGAGTAAGTATGCCATGAAGGAATAGAAAAGCAAATAGGAAGGGAGGAAGCAAAGACTACTATTTGGTCTTACACATTTTCTGGAAAATTTGACTTTTAAAAACTATTTACCTTAATCAAATTAACAATTCTAAAAGGTAACAAATTTTATTTTACATAGAATCTAGCAATATACTTAAAGAATAGCAACCATGACCATGCAGGATTTATTCTAGGAATTCCAGGATGAGCCAATATCAGGAAAGCTATTGATATAATTTATTGTACCAATAAGCTAAATTTTGAAAAACTATCATCTCAGTGTTGAAAATATTTTGTAGAAAATTTAGTTTGTAATTATATATTTCTTTCTTTTTTTTAGTTGTAGATGGACACAAATATCTTTATTTTATTTATTTATTTTTATGTGGTGCTGAGGATCGAACCCAGTGCCTCATGCATGCGAGGCAAGCGCTCTACTACTGAGCTACAATCCCCGCCCTGTAATTATATATTTCTAAGTAAACTAGAAACAGAAGAACATTTATAAAATGTATAGAAGACTACCAAAGTTAAGAACAAACATTATTCTAAATGGCTGAAGGAGAATGGTAAGAGAATGCTCTTGAGAGATATCAGCTTCTGCATCCTGAGGAAACTTTTCCTGTGAAGTTGTGAAATGGAAGCTCTATATTTTCCATAATTTCAAAATGTGAAGGGCCACATGTATTAGAAGCACTTTTTAGAGTCCCCGGAATTTACATTTCAAACAAGAGCTCCAGGTCATTCTGTTTTGTATTAACTTTGAGAATGCTATTTAAGCCAATGGAAATTACCAGAGTATTTTAACTGAGAAGCAACAGAATCAGATTTCCAAAGTCCCTTCCCTTCTGCTCCAATTCACCCTTTCCTGAGTCATTGCAATGGAGGTTCTATAGAACTGTTTTTAGCCGGGCGCGGTGGCTCACGCCTGTAATCCCAGCACTTAGGGAGGCTGAGACAGGAGGATCGCGAGTTCAAAGCCAGCCTCAGCAATGGCGAGGCACTAAGCAACTCAGTGAGACCCTGTCTCTACATAAAACACAAAAAAGGGCTGGGGATGTGGCTCAGTGGTCGAGTGCCCCTGAGTTTAATCCCCAGTACCAAAAAAAAAAAAAAAAAAAATCTTTTTGCTTGGGCCATGACCTTGTGACTCTTCTGAGAAAAAAGAATTAGGAATGCCAGTAGGATGGATGCTGGGCTCACACAAGTTTTCAGAGGTGTAATAAAACAATTGACTTGAGGCCAAGAAATAAACCCGGGGCTGCTTGAGCAGATAGCTATGCACCTGTTTCTATCACTTGAACCACAAACATCCAATGAGAGATTATCATAATTATAGCTACGTGCTATGATTTGAGTATGGTTTGTTCCCCAAAACTCATGCAGAGTTTAATCCCCAGATTCATGTGTTAATGATATTAAGAAGGTAGAAACTTAATCCAACTAGGGTATCTAGAGGTGAGACCTTTGGTAGGTAATTAGGATTCCAGAAAGTTATTAGGATTGAATCCTGGTGGCTTTATTATAAAAGAGGTAAAGACACTGACACATAGATATGGACATGCCATTCCTTGTTTCTTCTATATGATATTCTGTGCTGCCTTGGGACTTTGCCAACAAGCAGACCATCACCAGATGTGGCCCCTAGACCTTGCATTTCTAGAACCACAAGCCCAAATAACTTCTTGTTCCTTCCCCTCCCCCTCCCATACTAGAGATTGAATCCAGTGATGCTCTACACTGAATTTCATCCCCAGCACTTTTTTTTTTTAAATTTTATGATAGGGTCTTACTAAGTTGCCCAGTCTGGACTCAAACATGTGATCCTCCTGTTTCAGCCTCCCTAGTAGCTGGGATTACAGGAATGTGCCACCATGCCTTGCTAAAATGAACCTCTATTCTTTATAAAGGGTATTTTGTTATAGTAACAAAAAAAGCTGACTAATACATTACCATTTATTCAATGCTGTCTATATGCCAGATACTTCATAAACATTTAAGGTTCACAGCAGCCCTACCAATACTAATCTTCCTAACATATTCCCACCTCAGGGCCTTGGCACAGGTTGGCTCCTTGGCCTATCTACCTTTCCTTAAGTTCTGGCTGAGGTCTCTATAACAAAAGAGAGATTAATAAGAGAAAAGCATAAACCATTATTTAACATAAGTTTTACATGACATAGGAGCCTTTCTTAGGAAATGAAGACCTGAAGGCATAGGTATTTTTTTGTGCTAGGCTTAATGAAGAAGTATATAGTCATGGTGAAGTATGATGTAATAATAATGGACTTGTGGTGACTAAGCTAGGCTTCTTTGTCTAGATTGCTGTCAATGTCTCTGTGTCTTCTGAGATATGGGTGTTCCTTTCCTCTGGGTATAGGGAGTGCACCTCTTAAATGAGGGTCTTATGATTTACTTCAGGGGAAAACCAGAAAATCCTTCCTAGGTTTTAGGATGTCCTGCAAGGGAACTGGGGGAAGATAAGCTGACCTAAATGCTTTTGCTCTTTTCTGGAATGCCAACATGCCACCATACATTGAGATAGCATGTCCTGAACTCTGTCACCTGGAACATGCCTTCGCATAGCTCTCTCTGACTCTAAGGGCTTTGCACAAATACCCACTCGTAAGAGAATCCTTTCTAGCCACCTCATCCAGGATCTCACCCACCCTGGCCATACTTCCTGTTGCACTTTGTATTTTGTTTTCTCTCCTGTACATCTGTCATGAACACTCTATGTATTTTGCTTGGTTTGTTTATTATTTATCTCCTTCATTAGCACCCAAGCACAAAGACAAGGACTGTGTCGTTGTTATGACTTAGTCTAGTACGTAGAGCCTAGACCTTTCTAGTATGCAGAATCAGTCATTAACTGGCAACATGAACAAATTAAATTTTCAGAAGGTCAAGCCTTGTTTTGCAGGTACATTCAGAATTTGGTGACATGATTATTAGAGCCCATCAGTTAAAAAGCAATGTATTTAGGGGGCTGGGGTTGTGGCTCAATGGTAGAGCTGCTTGCCTAGCATATGTGAGGCACTGGGTTCAATTCTCAGTACCACATATAAATAAATAAATAAAATAAAGGTCCATCAACATCTTTAAAAAATTAAAAATAAGGGGGCTGAGGCTGTAGCTCAGTGGTAGAGCGCTTGCCTAGCATGCGTAAGGCACCGGGCTCAATCCTCAGCACCACATATAAATAATAAATGAATAAAATAAAAAGATCCATCAACAACTAAAAAAAATTAAAAATAAAAAGGCACTACATCTGGATTGGTTGAAGCTGCTTACATGTATGGGAAGAAAATAAATAGAAATTAAAACAGAAGATGGGAATTGGGGGCAGGTGTCGGAGGATGCTGGGGGGAGAAGCAGCTCAGTTAGGACACCACTTACTCTGGTCCTGGGGGCAGTTCTCCCTCAAGGCCAAAGGTGGGTCTGAGCCAGTCTTTGTGTCCCCTTGTCTCTTACTGGGTGCAAAATGCAGCTGCTGCAGTCAACACAGGGAGAATCCTGCCCAGCCCAGGCTCTGGAAAGCAGGAGTCATTTCAAAGTGACAAAAAAGTTTGTTGAAAGAGCAGCTTTCATATAGTCAAACCATCTGACTCTGGAGGGAACTAGAACCAGGTGTCCACCCAGAGGTAGCCCTGGGTGGCCCAGCAGGGAAGCGACACTGCAGATGGGGGTCAAAGAGAGGAAGCTGCATAGGAGCCAGTTTCCAGCCAGCAACCAGAGGATCCTGAGGCAGAAGGAAGAATCTAGACTTATGATTTAACTGTGCAAACAGACTTAGCTTGGTTGGCCACATTGTCTGACAGAGTCCTTGCCACATGGAAAAAGTAAACATTTCCTCTCTCAGCACCTGCTTCTAACGAACAGACTAGAGTGTTGACTGCTTGGCAGTGAGTTCAGTTTGTTAATGAACTCCAAGGAGAACCCACATGTCTTGGCCAGCATGGCTTATCTCCTAGTGGAATATAGGGGGAAAAAAAAGTGCCTGAACACTTGAGTTCATGGCACTGTGAACACACAGATGCTCTGTCACGCTCCTTAGTGACACTGTGCCCATGTGATGAGAGGAAAAGGAATATAAAATAACTTACAAAACAAAAGACTTCACTCACAGTGATCAACTGACCAGCCACAAGTCTGAATCCAATTTAATTCTACAAACAGTAGTTGCAGAAATCAACCTAGAATAGGAAATCCTTTTTCCTAAATAAAAGCTGAGAAGAGAACATGATGATTGGACTTCACAGGCTAAGGGTTCTCAAGGCATAGAGTGGAGAATTGATAAACCTCACTTCCATCTCCAACAGGAAGCCAGCAAGGACCTACTATGTGCTGTTGAGTAAAGACTGTGCATTTTGTAACAGCAGTCCCAGGGCTAAGATACTGCAAGCTGTGGGGAACCCAAGGGAGGAGGTGTCAGGCTAAGCACTGGGTCAAGGATAATGCAACTGCTGATAAAGATTACTCAACAAAGGGTTTCAAGGTCAAATGTATTTGGGACCTGTTGAGTTGAACCAAGTTAAACCCATCTCTTGACTGTATTCTTTCATAGACTAATATACACTTGACATCTACAAAAGAGAACTAGGAATAGCATGTTTCTACTACTGATGCCTTTTTTCAGAGCACCCACATTAGAAAAAAAAAGCTGCTCTAAACTCATTTATCCGCTTATACGTGCTGGGAAAGAAGGCTGTGGTCTGTGTCACATTTCATAAGCAGATTCATTATGTTGGTAGGAAAGGTTTCCTCACAACTGGATTAGCGAGTTCTTGAAATGGAAATTAAATTTAGGTCTCCCTCCAGACAAGACTCGAAGGTGACCTTCCTGGATATACCTCACAAAACTTCAAATCAAACCTGCTGTTGGATCCTAGTTTTATTTGTGTGTGTTTGCTTTAAAGTGCTGTTTGCAACCTACCAAACTGATTTTATTAACCTCTAAAGGGTTGGAATCTGCAGTTTAGAAAACATTAAACTCTATCTAAATATAAGCATATTAAAATTTTTATACTCCTTTTCCCAAAAAATTCTGTGCTTACTATTTTAGGACATAAGGGCTTAAGTAGGGACTGGAGAAGGCTTCAGGCCGTGTTTTTCTTTTAGGAAAGTAGTAAGTAGCTAGTTCTGTACCTTCTTCATGCATTACAGGGTCCTGAATAGTCCCTGGCTTGGCAAGAGAACAGGAAGAACTGTGATTGAAACTGTCATTACCATGCTGCTTTCAAAATTTAAATGTAATTTCATATTCTAATCTTATTTTCATATAAACAATTCACATCTAGTCCCGCTGTTAGTTCTAATGGGGTTCACGGATGAGTCCCCAGATAATGGGATTGATAAGGTCTGCAGCACATCTGCAGTGCCTCTCACAGGTATAGGGGAGGATAAGTGTCTTTCTTTTCCATCTCAGGTTCATGGCTGAGGCCCCTAGGACAAAAGACAGATGAACAAGAGAAAAGCATACAGATTTATCTAATGTAAATCTTGTGTGACACAGAAACATTCGGAAATGAAGACCTAGAGAAAAAAGGAAACCTGTGTATTTTTATGCTAGGTTTGAGGAAGGTGTGGATAGTTGTGGAGAAGGACAATTGGACAACGGGGGTTTGATGTACTGCTGATGAAGTGGGGAACTTAGTGAGGTCTGTATGTTCAGATTCGTCCCCATACTGCTTGTCTTCAGAGATGAGGATGTTCCTCTCCTATGGTATGGGGAAGGCATCTCTTGAATGAAGGTTTTAGGAAGTGCTTCAGGGGAGTAGGGTGAGGGAAAGGTAAGAGAAGAGTGAGTTTCCTGCTTCTACCATTTTCTCTCTCATGCCCTGGTATCATGTTTTGGGGTAGTATGTTCTGACCCCATCAAAGACAACTACAGGGCAGGTTGGTCCCCTATAGATGCTCTTCCCTTTGCTTCACAATGGGAGTCTTAATGTCAGCCCCCTTGACCCTGAACCCAGGCTAAGTTGCTGAGGGAGAGCAAACTCCAGACAGGAACCTATGGTCTCCTGCTGCATGAAGAAAAACAGGAAAATTAATGTTTAAAAAAATTCTGTTAATATTTTTCTACCATATCAGAAAGGCCCTGGCTCTCACTTTGGGGTGTGGTTTCTAAGGCCAGCCAAAGCCTCCTCCTTACCCTTTGGTGCACCAAAAACGCATGTCTAGGGCTTTTTTTCTTTCTTTCTCTCTCTCTTTTTTTAAACTAGCAATCAAATGTGATATTTCGCAAAGCACTGTGGCTCTTCAAGCCTTCATTTCAAGGGGTCTAGAAAATATTTGTATTTTCATTTTTCCTTTTCCACAGTCTTCTCTTTTTGATTCACTTGGTTTCCTTTTGCACATTTTGACTGTGGAGTTGCTCCTTATTGTTCCTTGGAGTAATATCTGAAATATAAAATGCAACCTTGTTTGGAAAATTAAAAGGAAAATATAAGGGCAGGTAATGGGGCTTGAGGAACAGCAGGGGGGATGTGGGGTGGCAGAGACGCCCGAGGGACTATAGTCCACTCAGAATGGCAAATGACTGGATGTAATTTCAAGACTGAAAAAAAAAAAGTGGATTTTACTGCCCTAAATCAATTTAACTGTTCAAATGATTATTGCTCCCCTGGTGTTTATAAAGATATGGAATAAAAGGAGACAGACTCAGAGTTTTCAGAAATTATTAAACCCACAAAGTCTGTTTGGACTGCACCTGATGTTAAGAATCCTAACCTATAAATTTTACAGTCTACACAAAATGGACAGGAGAGCTTTATGGTAAAGAGGGTGGCGCTGGCTCCACCACTGACTCTCTGGGTGACCTCACCTGGCCAAGCCTCAGTTGCTTTCTTTTAAAATGGGAATCATTCACAAATCTACCAACCACAAAGAGTTATTATCAGGATTCATTTAAGTAATGTACAAAAGCATTTACTTAAAAGTCTGTTGTATGTGAACACGAAATGTATTTTTTGTTATGAAACTACATGGACAGAGTTGCTTCAATTAAGCCAAGATTTGGTCCTTGGCAGAGTGTCATAAAAGCTCTGTAAAAGAGGCCAGTTTTCTCTGAATCCAAAGCAAAGCAAATTTCAATCTAGAAGAATTTGCCCTCCTAGGACACCTTTGCAACGTTTAAAGACATTTTGGTTGACATATTACAGATTCTCCTTGATTTATGATGGGGTTACATGCCAATAACTCATTATGAGTTGAAAATATCATAAGTTTAAAAATGCATTCAATATACCCAACCTACTGAACATCATAGTCCACTGTACAGCATGAGTTGCTTCCCCTCATGATTGAGTGGTTAACTGGGAGCTGTGGCTCACTGCTGCCGTCCAGCATCATGGAAGAGTATCATGCTGCGTTATCATTAGCCTGGGAAAAGATCCAAGTTCAGAGTTTGAAGTATGGTTTCCACCAAATGCATGAAGTCAAATCATAAGTCAAACCATCCTAAGTCAGGGTCTGTAGTATGTGGGGGTGGGAGTAGGACTCTACTAGATAGAGTCAGGGATGCTGCTTAACATCCTATATCACACAGGACTGTCCCCACATTAAAGAGTTTCCTGACCTCAAATGCCAACTGTGAAGAGGTTAAAAACAAACAAAAAATTGACCAAGCACAGTCCCTTTAATATCTTAGGTCCAGTAAATACAGATGTTATCCCAGTGGTTAACACTAGAGACAGAACCCTGGCATGTAAGCACATTCTATGCCAGGCTCTCAGTGTGGAGAGGAGTGGGTAGAGCCCAGAGTCCCACAGGAGAATGAGACCAGTGAGAGTCTGGGTTCAACTCTAATGGGTTTAGTTTGGTGGGATGAGGAAATTTTTATGATGATCTGGTTTCTGAGATTAGAGCACATATACACTGACTAATAATTCCTTAGCCCCATTTAATAGTACATATACATCAGGATGATCCTTCTAGAAAGGCTTGCTTTGATTCAAACAAATGCACTAAGCTGTGCTGTGGTTTTCCTGGATTTGTGCAAATCAGATCCAAAGATTTTCCGGATTCTTGCTGACAAAACCCCCCAACAGGGAACTGTATCAGAAGGTCTTGGCAACTTCTCACCTTCAATTTGAGATCAAAGAATAATAAGACAAAAACAGAGAAATGGGCTGAGAAATGTTACCATCGGAGTATAACCATTTCCCCTGTCATCCCATAAGCAGGTATGTGTCTCTCAATTAAATGGAGGATAGATTGTTTATGAGATGGAAACCTATGCACTTGAGAGCCACTCCTTGCTTTTATCTAGCAAAGAGGACACGAGGCAGCAATTAAGCATCTAGGGTGCAAATGCTAGCCCATTTTTCCACAGCCTCTGTGGCATTAGCCTAATTGCCTAAGGTCCAACCCTAGGCAAGGGAGGTTGGAGGATAGTGTGCCTGATTGGAGGAGCCAAGTAGAAAACCCTTGCAAAATGGCACATGACTTTCCCATGTCCAACCAGGAAGGCCAGCTTGCCACTTGAACTGACATTAGGGCTTATTTCCATTTATGAAATCCTCTTGAACTTTTTTTTTTTTCCAAATTTAAATCTCTGCTGAAGCTTCACAAAGCATACAACTTCTCCAATGACAATTTAGAGCTGAAAAAACTTCAAAAGGAAAAAAATTGAAAAAACTTCTTGGTTTGGGGAGGGGGTGGGCAGTGGCAGCATAAGGAATATATGGACCTTGTCATTCTTTGAGCAGGCAGGTGTGAGTTTATGAAATAATGTTTCAGAATCTCCATAGGAAGTGAGTGAAAAGAACCCAGTTGTCTCATCTGAATGCTATGCCACAGTTAAGAGTCCAACAATTTTGATTAAATGGTCACCTTTGTTGCAAGAAGGGAAGTTCAAGTGATCTTCATAATATTGGTAGAAGTGGGTTCAATAAAATATTTCAAAGCTAGAATGCTCCTCAGAGCACAGAAACTCTTGGTCGTCAGAGAAAACATGGGCAAGCACACGAATTTAGAATAATCACTATATTCTGAAGAGGTCCCTAACTGACCATGATGTCATAAAGACACCTCTCTTCAAAGCACTTGGGCCCAGAAAGGCTAAAATGGAACCTGGAGATCAGTATGGCTGGAAAGAAATCAACTTGTGTCACCCACATGAGCAAAAAAGGCAACAAGAAATAATATGCAATGGTAGAGACAGTTCTGGCCCAGGAACCCAAAGACCAGGCCAGCTTCCTCCTGCCCTGTGATCTCAATCAGTCTCCAAACCCTTTGAGCCCATCAGCAAAATGAGGATGGATGATGGCATCTGCTGCGTGCTTCCCACTGGGCTGTGAACATTTGAGAAGCTTCACGAATCGTTGACTCAACAACCAGTGTCTTACTGTTCTTGTCAAAAGGTAATGAGAGTTAGAATCAAATTGTATCCTATTAAGGAAATATGTTTATAACCAAATTACTTCCTGAGAACTTCATGTTTCCTGGCATGGTCTTTCATTTCTCTCCTAATATAAAATCTGTCAGGAAACCTATGTTTTCCTGAGTAGAAAAGTGCATGGCCAGTAAATACGTTTTAAAACATTTTATGGCCACATCTTTGGGTCATCTAGATGGGATCTTTTGGAGAGGTTCCTAGACAGAGGGTTTTTTTTTATTATTATTATCATAATAAAAAAATTACAGGGGTCAGAAAACCATTCAAGTTAGAACAAATAAGACAGCATTGTTAGAAAAACAAAAAAGATTTTTAAAAACCGACAGGTCATCTCCATGCACCTCAATCAAAGTAGAGGCCCTCTTTGTGCAAATGCCACCACAAGCCCATAAATCATAAACCCAGCCCAGTAGATGCCCCAAGCCCCCAAGTCTACCCTACCTTACTCTGCAGTTTCTGTGTCTCACTCTAATCTCTTTCCTTCTTCTTTCTTGCCTACAGTGCAAGTACTCTGCTGTTTTCTACACCTCAGCTTCTTTTTCAGCATGCAAAGTTCAGAGCACACATGTTACTAAAGCAGTAGAGTAATGTGCCCTTTTGGAGGTATACTTATACAGAGCCAGCTTTGGACAAATTGCTTAATCTCTCTGTTCCTCAGTTCCCTTATCTGCCAAGTGGGGATATTATTCCCAATCACAGTACCTGGTCCATGATCCTCAACATTAGCCCTTATTAGTACTAACTTTTGGGAGAATTTACAAAACTGAACAATAGCAAGCATAGGATTGTATAAGCCAAACTTGGTATCAAATTCTAAACTAAGATCATATGCATTGAGTTTTTCGAGTAAGTTTCCAGAGAAGGTGATTTGACCTAGGTTTTGAAGTAAGTGGTTGAAATGACTTTGTAGAGAGAGATGTTTTTATTTTCAATGCCTAGGTAACAAATCATCCCAAAACTAATTTCTTAAATCAATAGCAATGATTTATGTACTCAGTTTTCGTTTTGGTTGGGCGTTGACAGGGATGGCTTGTCTCTGCTCCATGTGGCATCTACTGGCTAGACTGTCTAAGGTTGCCTCTTTACTTCAAGCTTGACATTTCAGTCGCAGATGGTCAGGAATCTGCATGTGTATGTGACCCTTCCCTTGCTTGGACTTCCTATCATCATGCTTGTGGCAGGGTGGTCAGCCTTCTCACAATGTATCCAGCTTCCCCCAAATACAAAAGCAGCAGCTTCCAGACCTTCTTAGTGCTTGAGCTCAGAAGTCCCAGAATGTCACTTCCACCAAATTTTATTGGTCAAAGCAATCACAAACTAGTCTCAAGAGGAGAACTGCGTTAGCTTTTCATCACTACAACAAAGAGTTGAGATAATGAACTTATGAAAAGACTCTTTGGCTTGCAGCCTTATAGATTCCAATCTCTGATAGGTTGGCCTCATTTTAGGCATGTGGTGAGGCAGGACATCATGGTAGAAGCGCATGGTACAGCAAAGCTGCTCACCTCATGGCCATGGAGCAAAGAGGAAGGAAGAAGAAGGAGCCAGGGCTCCACTATATCTTCCAAGGGCATACCCCAATGACCTAAAGACCCACTGTGCCTAGTGTCTTAAAGGTCCCACCACCTCCCAGCAGCACCCCTTGTAATACATGGGCCTTCAGGAACATCCGAAATCCAAACTATAGCAAAGGCACTGCAGAAGAGCATGAGTATCAGAAACATGGTTCACTGGGGCCACCCATGAAAAGACCATGGCAAGAGGTGAGCACAGAGTCCTAGCTGCAGAAAGTGGTAGATGTAAACAAACAAACAAACAAAAATACCTAAAAACAAATAAGACAAATCAGAATCAGCCTAGATGAGCATGAGCATGAGAATTATGAAAGATATGTTTTGAAGGATGGGATAGAATCTGAGTGTTTATTTGGATCTAAAATCATTCTGGGCTGGGCATGTAGCTTGGTGGTGGAACATTTGCCTAGCATATGTGAGGCCCTGGGTTCAAACCTTAGCACTGAAGAAAGAAAAGTTCTATCATATACCACATAATATAACATTCAAAAGTTTCCAACGAAGGAGGAACAGAACCCCCCATCCCCACTCTAGTATCCCTGGAAATTTGAATAATCTCTTCCTTCAACTTCAGAGCAAATCCATTTGTTGAACTCATGTCAGGATTTTATTTTATTTTATTTTATTTTCAAAAGCATAGATAGAGCTGTGTGCAGTGGCACACGCCTGTAATCCCAGAGGCTTGGGAGGCTGAGACAGGAGGATCATGAGTTCGAAGCCAGCCTCAGCAACGGCGAGGCGCTAAGCAAGTCAGTGAGACTCTATCTCTAAATAAAATACAAAGCCGGGTGCGGTGGCTCAAGCCTGTAATCCCAGCACGTAGGGAGACTGAGACAGGAGAATCACGAGTTCAAAGCCAGCCTCAGCAATGGCGAGGCGCTAAGCAACTCAGTGAGACCCTGTCTCTACATAAAACACAAAAGTAAGGCTGAGGATGTGGCTCAGTGGTCAAGTACCCCTGAGTTCAATCCCTGGTACCAAAAAAAAAATAAAAATAAATAAATAAAATACAAAATAGGGCTGGGGATGTAGCTTAGTGGTCAAGTGCCCCTGAGTTCAATCCCAGTACCCCCCCCTCAAAAAAAAAGCATAGATAGAGATTTATTTAGGAAGGTAGATAGATATATATTCAAGGGAATCATGTCAGGATTTCAAATTGGAATCTAACAGTGACAAAGGCTCTGGGTGGGATATTCACAAAGAAGTTTTTCACCATACTTGCTCTTTTCATCTCTCACAGTCAGCATTTTTCCTATATCTACGTTTCCTAAAGCAGTAAAACCTTTAATTTTCTATGAGCTGATTATTTTTCATGTGAGTAGATCCAGAAAATTTCCCAAAGAAACCGCTTTGGGTTTGGTTGATCCTGTGTATTTGTCTTAGTCTGTTTTCTGTTGCTATAATAAAATACCTGAGACCAAATACTTTGTAAAGAATAGTTTATTTGGCTCATGATTCTGGAGTCTGGGAAGGCCACATACATGGCTCTAGCATCTGATAAGGGCCTTCTTACTACATGATACCTTGGTGGAGGTCCTCAAATGCTACCTGGCTAGTTCAGGTCTCTTTCCCTTGTTACAAAGCCATTAGTGCAATCATGAGGTCCCCACCCTGAGGATATCAGTTAATCCTAATTACCTCCCAAAGACCCCACTTCCAAATACAATTAATATGAATTGGGGAATTAGGTTTCCAGTATATAAAACTCTTTGGGGACATACTCAAACCATAGCTGTATTGTTTGGGGAGCTATTCTCTGCTCTGTTGTTTGGGTATATGGAATTCTATATAGGGATGGGTTTGAGGTTGGTATGGAATGAGTGGTGCACATTCATGGTGGTCGCTTAGCTAGGATTTGCCATTTATGCACCCATATCTCTCCCTCCTGCCCCAGAAATGGACAGTTCAGGCCTCCCTTCTGACATTACCTTCCTTCTAGTATTACCCCCATTTTGTTAGTCAGCTTTCTTTCACTATAACAAACACCTGAGATAGTGAACTGATGAAGAGAAAAGGTTTATTTTGTTCATAGTTTTGGAGATTTTGGAGCTGACCTTGTTTCTCTTGGGCCTGTCGTGAAGCACCACATCACAGTGGGAGCTCATAGCAGGGCAAAACTACTCACCTTATGGCTGGGATGCAAAAGAGGAAGAGGAAGGAGCTGAGGTCCCACTAACCTCTTCAAGGCTCACCTCCAATAACCTGAAGGCCTCCCACTAGGCCTCACCTCCCCCCCAATAGCGCCACCTGGAGGACAAAACCTTTAACACATAGACCTCTGGGAGACATTTGAAATCAAACTATAGCACTCAGGGAACGTATCACAGTTATGTTAATTAGCCAAAAGGACACAGTCCAACTTCACATCTCCTCATCAGAAACTGCTCTAGTGGGGGAAAAATGCCAGGAAACCAGTATTCATACCAAGCTGGAGCTAGCCCTAAGGTTACCGCTATGAGAAGTCCAAGGCTCCTTCCATCCACAAAGGCTGCCTCTTCTTTAGCCCCTTGTCTCCTGTTTGCTACTGTCTCTGCCTCCTCAGGGGGCAGCTGTATCATTCCACTTGTGCCCTTAGCCCTTTGGAGATTCCATCCCCCATCCCTTTCTTCATTCAAACCCTCAGAGTTCTCTGTGGTACCTTCGGAATGTGACATATTTATTTCAAATGCACACGATTTTATTTTAAAGTAGTTAAAAGTTCATAGCTGTTGAATGATGCGTGAATATCACCCTGCAAGGAATCGTACCCTGCTTGGTATTTTATATTTTGTTCCCGAAGTTTGTCCTTTGGGGCTTTTCTCCCATCACAGACTGTATCCAGGGAAAACAAGAGCTGAGTTTCTTAGAAACAGTTCTGTCAACATCCTCCCCCCACCCCACCTCCTCTGCCAGAAGTGGCAAGGCTGTAAACAGCTCTTATCAGAAAACTGGCACTTGGAAAATATAAAAGCAATTAGGGATCTGTGAAATGCCTCAGGAGAGCATTATTAGAGGGTTAGAAGGGAGAGTACACACATATTGGACAAGACCTCTAAGACATAACCTTTTGGAAGACAGCACTGATTGTAAATAGCAAGCTTTAAGTTTAATCATTTGGCGGTTACTGAACTTTATATACATCCTTTTGTGTTTTATAAGATGTTGGACTGAGGGAAATTATCAAGGGGGAAGTCTAGATGTTTCTTCAGGGGGGAATTTTATGTGAAATTTTTCTGCCTTGTGGATTAATCTCCTCCAGCTACCATAACAAAGTAGCACATACTGGGTGACTTAAACAACAGAAATTTAATTTTCTCATAGTTTGAGATATTGGAAGTCTAAGATGGAAGTGTTGGCAGGGCTGAGTTCCTCTGAGGCCTGTCTCCTTACATAGCGCCACCTTCCCCCTGCTTCTTCACATGGTTGTCCTGCTTTAAGCACATACCTCTGAGGTCTCTCCTTAGGACACCAGTCATATTGGATTAGGGCCCATCCAGATGATTTTATTTAACTTTACCTACCTCTTAAAGTCCCCTTAACACAGGGAATTTAGAGAGCCACAATTCAGTCCATAATACCTTATTGCTCCTGTTAGATGAAAAATTGCATCCTTTCTCCCCTGCATGTACTTTTTCTGCCAGTTTCTGGAATTGTTAAACCAGGAATGGGCTGCAAACAGGTATGAGGATGTACAGGGGACTTCAAGAGGGGATGTGGGAACCTGCATGCTGTTCCAAGCATCTTCGGTCCAGTCATTTGATTCTTTTCTTTTTCTGTTTGTCAGAAGGTAAGAAATTAGATTGGAGTGGGAGAAGATATTTACTTAACTATTAACAATCTTTTTAGAAGTCTTGGTCATGTATTACCGTAAAAATCCAGTGGGATGTTATATTATAGTATTTCCATCTGACTGTAAGACAAGGAACTTGCCTGTGAGTTCTAGTTCCTCCCCAGTCTAGGCATGTGTAACATTTCTAGTCTTTTGTCTTGGAAGCATCTTATGTACCATTAGAAACCAAAGCTATTGACAAAGGAGAGACTAGAGCAGGTTGTCATGTGGCACATCAAACTTGCTAGGTCTGGGCTTGCTTGATGCATAGCCAGCTACCTGGAAGTTCCCTTCCAGGATGACCTCTGGCAGGTGACCCCTTAATTGACCTACAGAAACCAGATGATGGATTTTGCTTTTCCAAGGAAATAGTTCATGTCAGAACCTCTGGTATTAAAGCCCAGGTCATTTTAAAAGTACAGAATTGAGCTCAATGATAGAGCACTTGCCTAGCATGCACAAAGCCTTGAGTTAAATCCCCAATATTTCAAAAAAATAAAAAGAAGCCAGGTGCAGTGGCATATGCCTTTAATCCCGGCAGCTCAGGAGGCTGAGGCAGGAGGATCGTGAGTTCAAAGCCAGTCTCAGCAATTTAGCAAGGCCCCAAGTAACTCAATGAGACCCTGTCTCAAAATAAAATACAAAAAAGGGCTGAGGACATGGCTAAATGCCCCTGAGTTCAACCTCTTGTACCAAATTAAATTAAATTAAATTAAAAAATAGAAGGAGACAGGGGACAGGACATATGCTATTTTTGTAAAAGATCTCCCCTCCATATTATATACGGTTTTAAAGGTACATAAGATTATACAGTAGCCTAGAAGAATATACATTATAGAAACACATCATCCATGTTTTCTTGGGATGACAGGATTATAGATGTCTTCTTTTAATCCACCTGACTTTTATAATTTTTTAAACAAAGAGATTGATATACTTAGTAACGGAAAAGAAATTCTCCTTTTTACAAGGATGGAAGAATTTTCAATTAGCTATTTTAGTCTCTCATTTACTCCCCTAGTACTTGACAGGATAGACATACATTTATTCAATGAATTTGCTCATCAATGTCATAGATTAGAATTTAATGAATTATCTATGTCACAGATTAAAGTGGATGACATTGGCATAGCTGTGGGAAACATTTTTTGTGTCACTAGGGTTACAGGGGTTATGAATTTAGCTTCCAGGTCATGATTAGACTTCTTATTTTTTTAGTCCTTCACAGGAGACTGAACCCAGGGCTTCACATGTGCTAGGCAAGTGCTCTACCTTCTGACCTACACTCCCAGCCCCATATAGCTAGACTTTCTTTTTTTTTTTTTAAATATTTTTTTAGTTGTAGATGGACACAATATCTTCATTTATTTATTTTCATGTGGTGCTGAAGATCGAACCCAGTGCCTCATGCATGCAAGGCAAGCGCTCTACCACTGAGCTATAATCCCAGCCCCTAGCTAGACTTTCTAATCTCTCTCAAAAGGAAGAAACTTCCTGATAGTTTGAAAATTGATTAAATCTTATCAACGAATATCTTTTATTTGAAATGCAATTGTTTTTACTTTCCTTCTTTATGAGAAAGGGAAATGGCATCAGTGAGAAGTGATATGGTATATTTTGGCCTTTGACGTCAAGAACTACTTAATAATCTAGTTCTGCAATCATTTTATCTATAATAAATGCTACAGACTGAGGTTTATATTTCCTTTTCAGGCTACTTAAATACTTTTCTCATCAAATAATAGCAAATGAAATTATTTATACAATTGAAGCAATTACTTAACGTTTACACAAATTTATCAAGTTTTGCTTATTGAGGGTATTTCTCTTGTGGGTTTTTTGTTTGTTTGTTTGTTTGGTACTGGGGATTGACCTCAGAGGTACTCGATCACTGAGCCACATCCCCAGCCCTGTTTTGTGTTTTATGTAGAGACAGGGTCTCACTGAGTTGCTTAGCGCCTTGCCCTTGCTGAGGCTGGCTTTGAACTCCCGGTTCTCCTGTCTCAGCCTCCCAAAGTGCAGGGATTATAGGCGTGTGCCACTGTGCTCAGCTTCCCTTGTGTTTTTGAGAACCATGGAGTTTCTTCATAGAAGAAGACACATCTGAAAATGTCAGAGCAGTGTGTATATAATGTTCAACCAGATTTAACTTTTCTAAAGGGTAGTTTTAATTAAATATTTGAAAACATTGCTTACTAAAAAGGAAAATAGCTTGAATTTAAGTCAGGAAAAAATCTTAGAGAATCAATTTACAAAGTGTTCCCTAAAGCTTCATTTTAATTTATATTTCATCCTTCTGAGTTCACAAAATTTCACCATCCTTATCTTGCAAAGGAATGCAAAAGTCTTTCTTGTAACCACAGTGATTGATTCTTTCACTTAATTTTTTTTCCTTGACAGG
>CM053406.1:48482075-48508005 GCA_028644305.1 Xerus rutilus
TTTGAAGTGATATACAAAGTTCTAGAATAAGCAAAACTAAATTGTGCTGGGAAAAATTTCTGGAAGAGGTGGTTTCCTCTGGAGGGACAAGGGAAGAGATTAATAGGAGAGGGCATGAGGAAATTTGCTGGGGTGACAGAATCAGTAGAGCTTTGGGTTATACAGATGAGTGCATCTGTCAAAACTCAGGGAATGTACATTTAAGATTTGTGCATTTCATTGTATATAAAGATTGTGCATTTCATTGTATATAAATTTCACATAAAAAACCATAAACTTATTGAATTCAAGTTAATGGTAGGAATGCCATACTAGTTGGAATGTGTACTTTGAGGTATATATTTAAATAATGAAGTAGGTTAATGGATGAATAGTGGTGACAGTGATATGATAAAGCAAATATTTTTAAATGTTAACAGTAGAATATAGGTGGTGGGTATGTGGGTGTTCACTGCATCATATTTGAAACTTCTGAATAAAACACTGGGGAGAAAGAAACCCAATATAAAGACTTCATTATCTATCCCTTGATTCCCCAAACTCCATCTTATTTAATTGCCTATTTTCCTTATTGGCATTTGCATTGGTTATAGAATTCATCTTTAGCACCTACAAATTATTCTTGCTTTCTTCTTCTTTTTATTAATGATAACATCATTCATCACATTGTGAACATTTCCAGGAATAAAAATTATTTTTTCTCCCTCCTGTCTCCCATATCCTCCAATCCAATTAAGCTCTAATTTTTTTCTCATTTTCACTTTTAGTGTCTCACTTCTTTTACCATCAGCACTATCTAAATTCTGCACCAATTACCGGCATTCTAGTGGCTGTTTCCATGGCGAAATAAAGTAGAATCCTAAGAAAATAATTTGCACGTAATTTTAAAAGATGTAATTTTTTACATGCTTGCCTTACAGAATGGTTCTGATACTGTATTAGACTATTTTAGATTCTTGGTAAGTCTTCAAACTCTGAATTCCAGCCTCACTTCCTTTTAGTTTGTATGCATTTGTATGCTAATGATTTGGGTAATTGAGATGCGTGAACTTGTATCACAAAAAGCAGAATGATAAGTATTATGTATGACTGGCTCTACAGTCAGTCCTGCTAAGTGAACTATGCTAACATTGTCAGTTATCATTTTGGTGAGTATGTTACCTGAAGGTCCATCTTAAAACTAATTTATCTAGGAAGACTCACCAAGGAGTGAAACTGCTTACAATTAGATGTCCCAGGGGTACTTTATTAACTTCTTTTCCTTGATGGATACACAAGTGGGCTGTTGGTAACATCTACCTTACAATTTTCTCTTATTAAAGTAATTATAGCTGAGATATAGTATTTGGGAACCTTAATTATCTGACTGTATGTTGGAATGGAACTGCTTTTTATAAGGAAGAACTTGGCTCTGTCAGAAATATTTTCCTGTTAGGCACAGTTGCACATGTCTGTAATCCTAGTGACTCAGGAGACTGAGGCAGGAGGATCTTAAGTTCAAGCCCAGCCTGAACACTTGGTGAGACCATGTCTCAAAATAAAATTAAAGGGCTGGAGATATAGTTCAGTGATGGAGCACCCCTGGGTTCAATCCTCATTACAAAAAAAAAGTTCCCCACAAGAATATGGTGTGGTGATTTTTTGCAGAAACTTCTTTTTTTTTTTCTTTTTGCACTGCTGGGGATTTAACCCTTGCATAGGCCAGGCAAACACTCTACCACTGTACTACATTCTTAAAGGAGCCAGTCAATCCGGCTCTTGATTTGGTTGTTAGAGTACAAGGGCTGTTGAAGATCTCCAGAAAGTAGCCAATTTTCAAAATCAAAAGTTTCTGGAAAATATTTTAAAAATACACAGTCCTTCAGTTCTTCCATTTTAAACTTTATCTTCAGAGGAAGCCACATCATTAGGGAGGCATATAACTGGTCTCTAGAAAAAGCTCTTAGTAAATTACAGTAGTGTCATATGCCATTAGTTTACCATGAGGTCTCTGTAAGAAAATGAGTTAAATTCATGATTGCATGCATTCATGTATAGCTTTAAATTATTGACTGCCTATTCTGTCAGAGATCATACCAGGTACTTCGAGGGCCCCATTTAATCTTACTCCATGGAAGAGATGTTACCCTTATCTTACAGATGAAGATACTAAAGTTAAGCTAAGTTACACAGCTCACAAATGGCAGTAATATCATTCAAACTCAAGTTTGTCTGCTTTTTAAATCTGGCGAGCTAACCCCATTGAAAATTTCCCATTTTATCACACTCTACAGCCTTAGCATCTGCACAGGTACCTTCACAAGCGTTTCTGCCTTTCATCTTTGTCCTGGTTTTATCCTTCTTCCTCGCCTTTACTATTGCTTTGCTTCACTTATTTCCTCAACTGTTTACTTTTATACTTTCATAATATTTTTAAGAAACTGCCTAAAATCCTTGTGGATTTATGTCCCATGAATGTATAAAGAAAAGTAAATTAAAAAACCCCTATAAAACCCTGTAATAATTACTTTTACCTAATGTTGGCTGGGTTTTTCTTGTATTATTTGCTTTTGTTAAGATTTCAGGTTTTTGTTCTAGCGTACATGCTGCTTCAGTTATGAAATAATAAGGAAATCCTTCTATATTAAACTGCCTCTGGTGTTTCTGAACACAGTAAATAAACTGTACCTAAGGCTTACACAGTAGCATACATTAGGCTTGGTATAGACAATTACATTTGAGGAAAAGGAAGGGAGGTTAAAGTAGTAGTTAATAAATGAATGTTCATAATAAAAGCTAAGTTTAAGATTGCATTATTTGTCACTGGGTGCAGGGGTGCACACCTGCAATCCCAGAAACTATGGAGGCTGAGGCAGGAGGATTGAAAGTTTGAGGCCCACTTTGGCAAGTTAGCAAGATCCTGTCTCAAAAATAAAAATAAAAAAAAAAAGCTAGAGATGTAGTTCAGTGGCAAAGGACCTTCAATTTAATCCCCGGTTTAAAAAAAAAATGTATTTAACTCCCTGCTTCAAATGTGACAGAATGTGACATATAGCTTGCTGAGGTCTACTGATTGGAAAACTGGAACCAACCCTCTTTTCACTGTCCTTCAGATTATTCTAAAATTCTCAGGATACTTGGAAGGTACAGGTTATTTCCTAATAGAAACCACCAATTTTTTTTTTAGAAACTCCTCTTCTGTACTATCCGACCTTTTTCAAGACGACCCAAGCTCATTGTCATAACAAAGGACATAACATAGGCATTCAAAGGGAATGTTCTACCTCCCTGGTTTCAAGTGATTTTCTTGGTAACCCTAAGCATGGGCTGATACGGAACATTGGTTTTCCCATTTGTTCCTCTGGCTCTATGTGGCATTAGGGTGCCAAGTTCTGTGACCGCATCACATTTTTTTACCCTGGCGTAACTTTTTCTCTTCTCTGTTTGTCTGGTTGGTTTGGTTTTGTTGAGTCTTATAAAAATATTCATCTTACACTTGAAGCCACCTTTACCTTCCAGAAGTGTTCTGCTGCTAACAATTTCAGGGGTTAATTAGGTGAGGCAAAAAAAAAAAATTTGTCACTTGAATTCCCAGTGACTTAGCAAAATAAGGTCCTACTAGTATACAGGGAAATGGAGGACAGACACAAATTTAGGTGTCATTTCATGCTAGTGTGATATTATTATATGTGAACAGTAAATGTTGCACTTCCCTGTTTACAGATTCAAATCATCAATGCAAGTTGAGATAAGAGTAAACATTCTTCAGAAATTTTTCATTTCAAATTATACATACATTAAAAATAAATTGGGACAAAGATTATTTTCCTGCGTTTTACATTGTATTAACTTCTTCAACTAGATGGCTTCCTCAGTATCTCAGGCAGATTGGCTCCAGGATCCCCATGGATATACCAAAACTCACAGATCTCATCTCTTATATAAAATGTCCAAGATTTGCATATATTTGACACACATCATCCTATATACATTAAATCATCTCTAGATTATATATCATGTCTAATATGGTACCTACCTATCACTTAATTTGCATGGACTCAGTGTAGTACTGAGTGCAAAGCAAAGCTTTCAAGTTCAGCTTTTTGCAACTTTCTGAAATTCTTTTTTTCTGAGTATTTTTGACCCATGGTTAGTTTTACCTGGAGATGTGGAACCTATGGATATGGAGGGCCAACTACAATGCAATATTCTCTGTCGTGGACTTCTTCTTTCAGGGATTTTCAGTCAAAATTTGTAAGAATATACAGAATCCAGTTCATAAAGTATATGTATATATTGATCAGATCATTTGACAGTGTGAGGATCTCAGGGAGGGGGAAAAACTATTAATAAGTAAAAGGCAGGTTAAATTCCTTCAATAAAACATTTCAGTGGTTCTCTTACTTTTTTCTCTCATGTACTTTATATTTAGAAAAGAATTTTTCTTTTTTCTTTTTTTGGTACTGGGGATTGAACTCAGGGGTACTCGACCACTGAGACACATCCCCAGCCCTATTCTGTGTTTTATGTAGAGACAGGGTCTCACTGAGTTGCTTAGTGCCTCGCCATTGGCTTTGAACTCGCGATTCTCCTGTCTCAGCCTCCCTAAGTGCTGGGATTACAGGCTTGAGCCACCGCGCCCAGCTAAGAATTTTTCTTAATAAAGTGAGTTTATTAAATAATAATTCAGTTTTCTACATTTATTTATCAACAATATGTAAGTGTCCAGTCAGAAAGCATAATCAACCTGATATGACAGTGGTGTCCTAGCAAAGACAAAGATATCTAATAATGAAGCCTCACAGTGAGTAAACATTGATTTCCATTAGATTTGGTCAAATACTGAAGACAAATCTCCATTAAATCTCTTTGGGTTCAAGGGAAATAAAGAACATTTATAAAGACAGTCAAGAGCATCAGGAAACTAAGAGGAAGAAAGAATCTGGGTAAAGCAGGATCTTGCCAGGACCCTTTCTCTTTGGCAGCTTTACCAGATTATCTGCAAGTGCTTCAGATAATACGTTACTTGCACATTTTGAACCTTTCTCACTAAAACCATGCTTCACCATCTACCAACTTTCCAGTCCAATATGGTCTGTTAGGTTACAACAAATGTTTCTAAGTCATCGACAAGCTCATGTATGATCAATAAATTGAATGAACTCAACATAGCATGGAGTTGTTCTAGTTCCTAAACACAGGCTCTGGGACAGCAGAAGTGAAAATTTAACCGTAAGAAGGAAAGGGAAAAAATTCTCAGTCATTTTAGTTCTATTCTTAGAGAAATAAAAGGAGTGTCTGCACCTGGGGCTCCTCCCTAGAGAGGCATCCCCCAAAGTTTTGCATGACTCTGGGCCCTGGCGGGTTGCACTTCCTCCTATGAACAGAGCTTCTCTCCCACCTGCTTTGTGTAGCACTCAAAAGGGAAAATATTGCTTGATTGCTTTTGTGTGGTTTCTAACGTTCCCTCAAGCAGCCTTTACTGCTTGAGAAGAGGTCACGCAGGTTATCTCTTGAGGTATAACTACCGTTTTTGTTAGCGCTTTAGTTATAAAGATATATGTTTTGAGATGTTTTTTCCTAAGCTTACTTTTACTATAAATTCTGTTCTTTTTAATGAACATTTTTGCAGAATGTACTATTTTCAGAAACATATATCTGGCGTTATAGTAGAAATCCTGTGCTTTATACTTATCAGATATTTAATAAATATAGATAAAATTATTATAATTAATTATATCAGAGGAATTTTAAAAATGATTCCAAGCAATGAATGTGTTGACAATAAACATAATTACAAAAATTGAGCAAGATCATTTGACTCTCTTGAGTTTAGAATCTTTAGGTCATTTTAATTTGCATGATACATTTATCATTACTGTTTTAGAGAAATAGAAGCTAACTTTTCATTTTCAAGGCTTAATGAACAATAATCCATTAGTTGTTGAAGTTGAATAACAGGAAACTGTACTTGTTTTTCAAACCATTTGGCGACTGTAAGAAGCTGCTGGTCATAAAATGCACGTCCAATAAACTGCAGTCCTATTGGCAACCCTTGGCTTGAGAGGGCTACAGGGATACTCACTGCAGGCAATCCTGAGGAAAAAAAGAAAAGCCATTAGTTGATTAGTTCTCCATCTTAAGAAACAGAGACATCTTCTATTGTCTAGTGCTAGGGGGGAAAGGCAGAATAAGGTTTAAAAAACCAAATACTATATTCTGTATTTTGCACAACGCTTTATTTACTTAATGTGTCTTAGGAATCATTCTGTCAGTTTATAAAGACCTTCAATTGCTTTTTTTTATAGCTGTATAGGACTCCACTATGTGGTTTTGCCATAATTCATTCAACCAGTCTTCTATGATTGGGCATTTAGGTTGTTTTTAAAATATTCAGCTATTTTATATAATGTTCCAGTATATAATAATTGTGTATATGCTTTTTGCTATTCTTGAAAGTTTCTCAAAGAGGGACTGCTTCATCAAAGAATAAATGCATATGTAATTAGAAATTCCACTTCAAAGCAGCTGTACCAATTTGAATTTCCATCAGAAAAAATGAATGCTTCTTTTCCTATAGTCTTGCCAACAGAGTTTGTTGTTGAGCTTTTGAATTTTTTCCCATCTGCTAGATAAGGAAGTAGCTCAGGGTAGTCTGAATTTCAGGTTTGAGACAGAGAAGGTACAAGATCACAGGACATCCTGTTATGCCATTAAAGAAAGTTTTCAAAAATTGAAATGGGAACAGGTATAAAGGACACCTACAACTTGAAAGGACTCCTATTGGCCAAATTTAGGACAATTCAAATATCAAAAACAATGACAATAATTGTTTATAATACATTCAGTTTTTTTTAAAAGAGGAAAGCTTTTATTTAGAGAAGTCTGCTAGTTAATAAATGAATGTTAAAACTAGGTTCAAGATTATCAGGGAATAAGATATTCACATGGTCCCAAGAGTTATCACTTCATAAGTTGCTTACAAATCATAAAAGGAAAAATGTACCTTACCTACTTAACCAAGAGGGACAAAATGATAGTAACTGTTTCCTGACATGAAAAGTATATAGTATTTCTACCAAAAATGTTTAACTTGACCCAATTAGAAAGAAACAATCTGATGAAATCCATATTATAAATGAGATATCTTATAGGACAAGTAGACTGAACTCTTCAAAAAAACAAAAAAAACTTCAGTGTCATTAAAGAGAAAACATTTTAAAGATGGATGATTTCTCATTAAAAACTAAGCAGGACACAAGAAAGTGGCCTGACATTTTTTTGTGCCAAAGTTAAGAGCCATTGAACCAGAATCCTATACCTGCAAAAGAGTCTCAGAAGGAAATCTGAGATGATTTGCTGCCAGAAGGAACTATCCTATAAGAATGGCTCAAACGATTTCTCTAAACAGAAATAAAGTGATAAAAGAATCTTCATACTTTAGGAAGAAAGACTAAATACAGAAAATAGAAACGTGGGTAAATAAAACAGACTTTTTTCTTGAGTTTTCTACATTATGTTTGATGATTGAAACAAAAATTATAACAGAGCCTGATGTGGTTTCAAAAAAAACATCAGAAGCCGAGCGTGGTGGCGCAAGCCTGTAATCCCAGCACGTAGGGAGGCCGAGATAGGAGAATCATGAGTTCAAAGCCAGCCTCAGCAACGGTGAGGTGCTAAGCAACTCAGTGAGACCCTGTCTCTACATAAAACACAAAATAGGGCTGGGGATGTGGCTCAGTGGTCGAGTGCTCCTGAGTTCAATCTCCAGTACCAAAAAAAACAAAACAAAACAAAACAAAAATATCAGAAACATGGGAGGTGATGTTCTAGATTTTAAAAAGATAATTGTAAATAAATACAATATGACCGAGGAAAAAAACGACATATAAAAGACATTTTTTGGTACAACTAAGAAAATGTGAATATGAAGTGTAATCATATTATTACTGAATTGTTAGTTTTCTTAGGTGTGACAATGGAATTGTGGTTATGTAGAATGTCTTTATTCTTAGAAGATTCGTGCTAACTTATTTAGGTGTGAAGTGTCATGATATCTGCAACTTTCAAATGATTCAGTTAAAAGGTCTGTGTGTATGTGTGTGTGTGTACAGAGAAAGAAAATAAGGTAAAATGTTAATGAGGATGAATCCTGGAGAAGGGCATATTAATGTTCATTACATCATTATTTTTAACTTTTCTGGAGTTATTTAACTTTTAATATTTAACTTTTAATATTTTCAAAATGAAAGGTAAAAAATACTAAGTGTATTTTTTAGGTGTGTGTATGTGTGTGCACACACACTCCTAAGTATTCCAGAAGGACAGGCTATTTCTTTGAGGGAACAATCTAGCTAGACCCTAAATCGAAGACCAGGGCACCTGCCTAAAAATTTGAAGAAAACCAGAACACTCTTGAGGGGCTCTCACCTGCCATATTTACAGCCTGTGTAAAAATATCATCCTGGGCACTTCGTGTTCTGTTGTCTTCTTTGATAAACTCTGAGTATGGTACTGCCTCACGCAGGGTGGTGGGGGTTAGCAAGACATCCACTCCAGAGTTAAAAACATTCACAAAATCATTTGCAATGAGGCGCCTCACCTTCTGTGCTTTGATGAAATAATTCTCATAGTTTCTGTGGAAAAAAATAGATAATTTTTTAAAGACTTTGTCAATTGTTTTTTAATCGATTCTCTTACATTGGGCTTCTTAGCAAACCACTGGATTCTTGGCTTTTATGAGCAGGCACCATTAAAATGTTTAACACATAAAGACGAGTTCTGATCAACTCTGCTGTTTCTTTGAAAATTTATACATCTGGCATTTAATTAATCAGAATTCACTACTAGATGCAATTTCACACATATAATCACAAATATCAATACTTCCAGAGACATTGCTAAACAAGAACATTCATCTGGGGGTGAAGAAAATCAGGTGCATAGCCATTGAATAAGCTTCCAAAAGTCATAAAGCTAGGCAGTGATAAAGCAGATAAGAACATAGGTCTCTAGAGGCTCAACCAATCTTTTTTCTATTACAATATTTTATTTCATCTATTATAAAATGATTCATTATAAGGACTCTCAAGTATTGTAAGATTCTTATATGCTCTCTGAATTAGACACTGGGAAACACATCTAGGAAGAAGGTTCTACAAACAGACACTAGGGAAAGTGTGCAGTGTTTGTAATTTTGAATTTCATGAATAGTGTAGTTAGAAAGTGGGGATATGAGATTCAAGTAACGCTGCTTACTTTACTAAAAGATTAGGAGAAATCATATGTCAATGATGCAAAGAAAGGGAAGAAAACTTTTCAGATCCTTCTGAAGCTACTGAAGAAGGCTAACAAAAGAACTAACTGCTCTAAACCTCAATTTCCTCTACTGTAAAAATAGATACAGTATCTCCAGTCTCACCAAGGACCAAATAAAATGTGATAAAAATTTGAAATCTTTCTTACCCTAGAAAGATTTACAGAGTACTATAAAAATCAGATTCCTTACTATCACTATCTGACTACAGTGACTATAGAGCTATGAATGCAGGTATCATCTGGAATTTACAAAATATGTTGGGCGTGGTGGCACATGTCTATAATCTCAGCTACTCAGGAGGTTGAGGCAAGAGGATTACAAGTTCTGACCAGGCTTAGCAATTCAGTGAGACCCTGTCTCAAAATAAAAAAGAAAAGGACTACAGACACAACTCAGTGGTGAAGTGCCCCTGGGTTAAATCCCCAATACCAAACCAAACCTAACAAATTTTACAACAACAACAACAAAAGTTTTTCTTTTAAATATTGTACTTGGGCTAGGGGTATAGTTCAGAGGTAGAGTGCTTGCCAGCATGTGCCTAGCATGGGTCTGGATTTGAGCCCCAGCACCAACTCTAAATACCCACAAATTAACAGCTTTCCCCAAACCCAAATTTTATAAAACTAATATTTTCTACTAATTTCCTTCCTACTTTATTTTTTTTTGGTACTAGGGATAGAACCCAGGGTGCTCAACCACTAAGCCACATCCTCAGCCCCCCATTTTTTTCTAAAACTTTTAAATTTGAGACAGGGTCTCACTAAGTTGCTTAGGTTGGCTTTGAACTTGCTTCCTCCTATCTCTGCCTCCTGAGCTTCTGGGATTACAGGTGTAATTGGCTATTACACCTGGGATTACAGGTGTGTGTCAATATGCTCAGCCCCTTCCTACTTTAAAAATGATTAAAAAATAGAACTTCTGCTTCCACACATGATAAAGTATAGGGATGAGACTTATCTTGTCTTCTTAAACAACCCCAAACTGAACAAAATGTAAGAAACAACCATTTTCAGATATTAGGCAAAGGGCATTCGAGAGAGAGTATACTGAGAGGCAAATGTCCTTTCCTCAGCTTAATGCCTGGAGGTACTTTTCAGGCCTTAGTCCAGAGAAGGACATATACACAGTTATGGTGGGCATAGTCTCCATAAGTTAAAGAAACAAATCAGAAGCTCAGGAAGAAAAAGCAGCAATTTTCAAGGTGGTACTGAATGGGAGAGTAGCACACAGAGAGCGTAAGAGATGTGTAGAGAGATCCCTCAAGTCTCTGGCTCAGTGCTGACCTGTGCATGAATAAGAAGACACCCCCAAAGCTGAGGAAAGAATCACCAAAAAGCAGGAGGTCAAACAATTCCTAAGCTCATACAGGGCTGGAAATAGTATGTGTTCCTAATAGCCAAAATAGAAAGACCTCAAAATACATACTGCATCTGGGAAAATCTTCAGGATATCATTTTAGAGTTAAATTAGCCCTAGTCTAAAGGTTTTCTAGATTTATACTACTAGAGCTTAAAAGGAAGGCTTGAAAGGATCCAAAAGATTCCAAGTAACCACACCCTAATCTAAACACTGTTTAAAAGAAACAACAAAAACCCAGCATATGACAATGTAAAATTCAATGTCTAGACATACAAAGAAGCAGAAATATGATCCACGAGGAGGGGGAAAAAGTAGTTCATATAAAAAGGAATCTGAATAGAAATGACAGAAATGTTGAAAATAACAGCTAAGAACATAAAAAGGTATGTTCTATATGTTCAAGATGTAGACAAAAACAAAACAATCAAGAAACTGAAGAAGTCAGGTGCAGTGGCACAAACCTATAATCCCAGCACTTAGGGAGGCTGAGACAGGAGAATCACGAGTTCAAAGCCAGCCTCAGCAACAGCGAGGTGCTAAGCAACTCAGTGAGACCCTGTCTCTACATAAAACACAGAATAGGGCTGGGGATGTGGCTCAGTGGTTGAGTACCCCTGAGTTCAATCTCCAATACCAAAAAAAAGAAATCGAAGAGCCAGGCATGGTGGCACACATGTGTAATTCCAGCAGCTCAGGAGGCTGAGGCAGGAGGATCACAAGTTCAAAGCCAGCCCCGGCAATGGCGAGGTGCTAAGCAACTCAGTGAGACCCTGTCTCTACATAAAACATAAAAATAGGTCTGGGGATGTGGCTCAGTGGTCAAGTACACCTGAGTTCAATCCCTGGCACCAAAATAAAAAAAGAAAATGAAGAGATAAGAAGACCTACTTGGAAATTCTAGATCTGCAAAGTACAAAATATGAAATAAAAAATACACTGGATGGGATTGACAGTATCCTCTGATACTGCAGAAGAAAAGAATCAGTGGGAAACTATCTAAAAGGAAGCACACAGAGAAAAAAGTCTGGGGGAATGAGCCATGAGACAACATCAACAGATTAACATACACATAAATGGTGTCCCAGAGGAGGGGAGAGAACAGAAAAAATATATTAAGAAATAAAGGTCAAAATTTCCCCAAATTTTATTAAAACACAGATCCAAAAAGGTCAAAGAACAACTAAGCAGAAGAAATATTCAAGAAATCACATCAAGGCACATCTTAAATTCTTAAAAACCAATGGTAAAGAGAAAATCTTAAAATTAATCAGAGGGACAAAGTAAGTCACATTATACACAAGGAACTAACATAAGAAAAACAGTAGACTTCTAGAAACTATGCAGGCCATACCACAGTGGAACAAAACCTTTAAAGTACTGAAGGAAAATGCTTAACATCAATTTAGAATTTTATATCCAAGAAAAGTATCTTTTTCAAAATTAAAGGCAAAACAAAAACCTTAACATATAAACAAAAGCTGAAAGATTTCACTGATAGCAGGACTACACTATAAGAAACGTTAAAGGAAATTCTTTAGGCATAAAGAAAACTATAACACGAGGAAATCTGGATACACACAACAGAGTTGAAAGCACCAGAAATAAATATGTAGGCAAATAAAATGCCCCTTGGCCAGGTGTGGTGGTGCACGCTTGTAATCCCAGTGGCTTGGGAGGCTGAGACAGGAGGATAGTGACTTCAAAGCCAGCCTCAGCAACTTAGTGAGGCCCTAAGCAACTTATGGAGACTCTGTCTCTAAATAAAATATAGAAAGGGCTGGAGGTATGGCTCAGTGGTTAATCCCTGGTACCAAAAAAAAAAAAAGCCCCCTTTTCCTCATTTTAAATCTCTTTAAGAGAAAAATTTATAGAAAAATGAAAGAACGTAGGAAAAGAGGTTAAGAAAAAGAAAGAACACGTGGAACAAATAGAAGACAATAACAAGAGGTGGACTTAAATGTGGTTCAAAAGTAAATACTTACGCTAATTTTAAAAAAAGATAATCTGGGCACAATGGTACACACCTATAATCCTAGCTACCCCAAAAGCTGAGACAGGAGGATGGTAAGTGTGAGACCAGCCTGGCAACTTAGGGGGACTCTCAAAATGAAAAGGGGTCGAGGTTGTAGTTCAGTGATAAAGTGCTTCCCTAGCATGCACAAAGCTCTTGTTTTTATTCCCAGCACTGCAAAATAAAAAAGAAAGAAACTTGGAATTCCTAACTCAAAAAAATTTATGCTTATCGAACAAAAGGTAACAGAATGATAAAATTCAAACAGAGGTATCACAGAAGTAAAAATGTTAAGACTTTTTCTATTTCTGGATATACAAGTTGACTTTTTAAGATAAAAAATAACAGGTACCCCAAATCCCATTTTTCCTATCACTCATGTTCATCCCACTCCCACCACGAAACAGAAACAAAAAAACAAACAAGTTGACCCAAGTTGTAAAAGCATCCGAAGCTAGGGACACTATCAGTAATTCGTCCTTTTCTTAATAACCCCAGCTGGTAATCATGGAAGAAGCTTGCAAACTCCTCTCCTTCAATTTCTTTTTATGCTGTTACAGTGACCTATACAATCCATCAACTTTTGCCCTGACACATCCAATATGATTCTAATCAGTAATACATGGCAAGTGTAGCATCTTTAGCTTAATAAAGTCTTTGCTTAGAAAACTTCTTAATAATATTTCATTTTTCCTACTCCTAAGTCATTACAAGTATCCGGTCAATATGGAAGAGTCTTTTAAAATCGAATATAATTAAATAATTTGGAAAAAAATCTTAACTTTGGCCCTGAGGGGATGCACAGATGAATAAAATGCTTTCTGCCCTTGAGTACCCAAAGTAAAACTTAAAAAGCTACTCATTACAATCACTGTTCTTGCTTTTTCATATTTCTTGTGTCCTCTAGACTCATGTAGAGTCCAGAGAAAAATGAATCCTATTCAAAAGATCTTTTTTTTTTAAACTTTTTTTTTTAGTTATAGATGGACAAATCTTTATTTTATTGATTTTTATGTGGTGCTGAGAATCGAGCCCAATACCTCACATGTGCAAGGCAAGCACTCTGCCACTGAGCCACAACCCCAGCCCCTCACAAGATCTTGAATAAACTTATATTAGAAAAAATTTAAGTAAGGGTCACAGTAATTTGAAATTCTTTCTTGTAGTAAACATATATTTTTCAAGAGATCACACTATAACTCCATGTTTAAGGCTCTAACAACAACAAGCCAATAGGCAATAACAGTCAGATGATAAGTAATGAGGCTAAAATCTTCTAGGGCTTTCTGTTTAGTTTGTACCCATCATTTAGCCAGTGCATCAATTAAAAACATTTTTTTTAATAACGAGGAACCCAAAGTGCCACAAGTAGGCCTTTTCTAATTCAAATCATAATTATTTTAATAAAATAATTTCGTTATTTTATTTATTTAGTAAATATCTTGGCTTATAAGACCTGATATACATACTACTACCTTATTCTTGAACTTTCAAGAATGGGAAAAATGTTTAAACTCATTGTCTTACTCTTTCAATAAGAAAAAGTTTCCCGAGAGAATTCTTCCTCGCACCACATCATTGAACCCTTCTCTTCTGGTTGCAGCATACATGGCTTCTGTAGACACATTAATGTCACATCTGTGACCTAAAAACAAAAAAGAGAAATACAATACTTGCAAAAGAAGTAAAGTTTTGGTTAAAAATTGGCAAAGATTCATACTTTTATGACCAATACTAAAGTTTAGAGAACATGACCTTACTATTTCTTCTTCTCTATCAGTCACAAGACTGGTCATAGAAAAGAAAATAACAAAGAAAGAAATTTCATTTGCTTACTCCCTCATCCATCCATCCATCCATCCATCCATCCATCCATCCATCCATCTATCCATCATCCAAATATCCAAACATTTACTCAGCTCCTACCATGTTTCAGGCACTACATTAGATGGGTTTAGCACACAAATACAAGATACTGTCCTTTCAAGATATTTAAAGTCTAGAGAGGTGAAATGAATATCCTGAGACATTTAAGATGAATAGCATATGTACAATGTTAAAATGATAAGGTAAAATGATTCACTGATTTATTTCTCTGAATCATTAACACTATCTCAGGCAATAATTTTTTATTGCTGTATGTTAAATTTTCAAATGTCATAAGAACAGCTATGTTAGAAATACAAAAAACTAGCTAGACATTGTGGTACATGCCTGCAATCCCAGCTGCCTGGAAGACTGAGGCAGAGGGATCACAAGTTCAAGGCCAGACAAAGCAACATATTGAGACTGGGTCTCAAAATAAAATTGAAAAGGGCTGGGAGCCGGGCGTAGTGGCACATGCCTGTAATCCCAGCACTTTGGGAGGCTGAGACAGGAGAATCGCAGGTTCAAAGCCAGCCTTAGCAACAGAGAGGTGCTAAGTGACTCAGTGAGACCCTGTCTCTACATAAAACACAAAATAGGGCTGGGGATGTGGCTCAATGGTTGAGTACCCTGAGTTCAATCCCTGGTACCAAAAAACCAACAAAAAACCCCCAAAAGGGCTGGGGATGTAGCTTATTGATGAAACACCCCTGGATTCAATCCCCAGTACTGACCTCCCCCACAAAAATTAAAAAACCCAGCCATCTTACCATATTCTAGCCCATCAAATCTTGCCATATTCGATGCCACTTCTGATGTGCACAATACATGGTAGCAGACAATTGAATAACAGGTGTGGGGCAGGGATACTTCTATCACTTTGGCTCCCTCAGCCTCAAAGAGATCAGCAGCTTTGGACCAGAGAGATTGTACTTCACTCGATAATTCTGGTACAAGATATTCCTTACAGGAAAAAGTCAAGACACAGAAACTGGAGCACTGATACGGTTTTATAAAATTTATATACTAGGACTTTTGGCAATTCCCTTGCAAAATGGATTATATAGCTGGCAGGTTACTAGAAAGACTGAACTAAGATTGTTTAAGGCATGATGAACCTGGTACTAAATATTATGAGCTGGATATAACAATTTAAAAATTGGAGATCTTGTTGGGGAACTCATATCTGTTAAATGTACATTATGTATCAGGTATGCAGCTAGATGCTTTTTAAAGCTTCTCTCAACCTTTTATGAATTTATGAAGGAGAAGTATTGAAACTAGAGAAGTTAAGTAACTTTCCTAATGTTATACAGCAGGTTAGTAGAAGATCCTAGGATTCTAAACTAGTTCTGCTTCTAAATCCTGTACGCTCTCTCATTCTTTTAAAATGTCACTTCAATGGAAGATTTTAAAGAAGGTAGCACTTCTCAAAAGCAATGGTCTCACCTGGGGACAATTTTTGTCTCCTTTTCCCAAGCAAGGAACATTTTGTAATGTCTACAGACATTTTTGGTTGTGGGGTTGTGTGATGGTGAGAAATGTTATTTGGCTCCAGGGGTAGAGAGACCAAGGATGCTGCTAAACTTTCAATGTACAGGACAGTCTCCCACAACAAAAAATTATTCAGTCCCAAATACCAATTTGTGCTGAGACTGAGAAACCTTTTTTACTCCGCAGGGTAATTTATCTTTCTAAATGATTTCTGAAATATTTTAAGCATTACTATATTGCTAAATTTAATTTTTTTATTTTTAAAAAGTAAGTAATTTAAAATTACTATATCCACAATATACTGACTTATTTGCTACTGTAATAGGTACAGTAGTAATAGTAGTAATAATAGTAAAGATAATATTTAATAAGCTTTACTATGCAAGGTATGCCTTTTTTCTAAGTTTTTTGCATTAGGGATTAGCACACTGTGGCCTATAGGCCAGATGTGACCAGTCAGCTATTTTTGGTGGGGAGAAAAGGCAGGTAACGTTACTGGGAATTGAAGCCAAGTTTGCTTTACCACTCAGCTAAGTTTGCAACCCTTTTTATTTTTTATTTTGACACAGTGCCTAAGTTGCTGAGGGTGGCCTCCAATTCTTGCCTCAGCCTCCAGAGTCTCTGGGATTATAGTTACTTACACCTGGCCAGTCAGCTATTTTTGAAAATAAAATTTTATTAGATCTGAGTATGGTGATGCATTCCTGCAATCCTAGTGACTTAGCAGGTTGAGGTAGGAGGACTCCAAGTTCAAGACTAGTCTGGGCAACTTAGTGAGACTCTGTCTCAAAATAAAATGAAAAAGGGAAGGTAGCTCAGCGATAGAATGCATGTCTAGTACATGCATAGTCCTGGGTTCAATCCCTAGTATTGTAAAAACAAACAGAAGTTTTATTAGAACATACTCTGTTTACATGTTTTCTATGGCTGCTTTTTCATTATTTGTTTTAACTTCTGGTTCTTCTTTTTCATTATAATGGCTGAGTTACAAAGACTGTCTAGTACACAAAGTCTAAATTATTTATTATCTAACTTTTGACAGAAAATGTTTACAGACCCTTGTTACACATGATAATCTAATTTAATCCTCACAATTCTCTGAGGTCAATATTTTTATTATCCCATTTTGCAAATGAGAAAATTGGATTTAGAGAGACTGTCATGTGCTCAAGTCACATGGCTAATAAAAATGGCAGTACCAGGGATTCAAACCCAACCAATTACCTCCCAAGTCTATGCTCTGTATTTAACTTGACAGTTTTTCTGTGGAGTGATGAAAAAAACAAGTTACCTTTGGAATTCCTATACATAGCTTGCTCACATCTGTCAAATTGGGAAGCATGAATGATTTAACAGGATCTTGTACTGTGGTAGAATCTTTGGGGTCATGTCCAGCCAGTATACCTGTAAGGAGAAATACTTATGAGTGATAGATTATATTGTTTTACAGTAAAATAATTGCAAGTGATATGGAATCATATAAATACCCATCACAATTGCTGTATCATCCACATATCTGGTTAAGATTCCTGGCACATCCATCGAATTCACCAGGGGAATAAGACCGTGGCGAGACACTAAGCCATAGGTTGGTTTGAAACCAACAAGCCCACAATGGGCTGCAGGATTTCTGGTTGATCCTCCAGTATCTGATCCTAAAGCCCTGAAATTTAATGGAAGAATGACATATCTCTAATTACATTTGGTATCTATCCTTTTAAATGTATTTTTTTAAAATGTCATTTTCCCTTATTCTGAAGCAAACACTGTTAACATTTTAGCATATTAATTTCAACTCTTTTATAAAATACATTTTCCTTTCATAGCTGAGATCATTCTATAATCATAAGTTTCCATCTTTTTTTTGCTTATCCTGAGCCTTTTACTATGTCATAAAAATTACCAAAGATTTAAAGTATATGTAATATTCTATCATATAAATTGGTGATTCCCAGTATTTTAAAGTACAACCTCCTATTGATACACATACAAATCTTATACCTTCCTTTGATGCTACTAGATATGTAAAATAAATCAAATTAAGGCAATTTTACAATATGCTTCTACAATGTAAATTCAACATTAAAGAGCCCTTTTCCTGCCTATTTGGAATCATGGATTGAGATCAAATTTATGTAAACATTTATGTCTTTTCCAACTGAAATAATAACTATGTAACAAATGACTATAATGAACATCTTTAAACATAAATATTTGCCCATATGTCTGATTATGTTTAGGCTGGCTTCCAAGAAGCACAGTTAATGTATAAAAGGATCTGTTTCTTGTTGTAAGTTTGTGATATAGATGATCAAATTACTTGTCAGCAAGATTTTTCTGATTCATATTCTCAACTGGAATGAATCCAACTGTTTTAATGTCTCAGTACCATCATTAAATACTAGTAGTTTAAAATAATTTTGTTAACTTGATAACGAAAGCTTTTATAAATGCACATTTCTGAATAATATTTGCATTTACTTATGTTTGCATACCCAACTATGAAAAAGAACTGTTAATTACTTTTTTCTTTTTTCATTTCTTGCAGTACTAGGGATTGAATCCTGTGGTGCTCTACTTCTAAGCTACACCCCCAGCCTGTTTATTTTGAAACAGGGCTTTTACTTTGCTAAATTGCTGTAGGTCCTTCTTCCTCAGCCTCCTAAGCAGCTGAGATTACAGGTGTGTGGCACTGTGCCCAGTTGTGCTAGTTCATTCCTTTGTCCACTTACTAACAGAGTATGTGCTATTCTTATTTAAAAACAAAAACCAAAGAACTGCCCTTGAGGCTATTTTGCTAGGTGAAACAATCCAGGCACAAAAACACAAATGCTCTATGATGCCATCAACACCAGGTACATAGAGTAGTCAGAGTCACAGACAGCAAGTAGAAGGGTTGTTACCAGGGACTGGTGGGAGTGTTAATGGTTACAGAGTTTCCATTTTGTGAGATGAAAAGAGGATTATTTGTCCATTACTGAACTACACATTTAAAAATAGTTAAGATGGTCTTTCTTATATGCATTTTACCATAACTGAAGTGGAATTTTAAACAATTATTTCAGGAAATAAAGGTTTTTCAGCAGAAGAATAGTATTTATCTACTTCAAAAATTAAAACAAGAAAGTAAAATTCTCTTATCACAGCCCCCATAATAGTTCTGTTACTACTTTTAATATACTTTTATCCAGACACTTCCAGGTAATGACTGATATCCATACTATGCAATTATTGTTTTAATAGAAACAGGGTCACACTGTACATACTATTCTGTAATTTGTTTTTCACTTAACAATGCATCTTGGATCACTTTCCATGTCACTACATAGAGTCCTGTCATTCTTTTTAGAGGCTACACAGTATTCAAAGAATCTTTCTGTTTTAAAAACTATGATAAAAAAACAAATCAAGAGAGGTTGGGGAACAAAACAGAATACTTTACAGTTTGGAATACATTCAATCCAAAGTTATTTTTGGTCAGTGCTTCTACAGATTATATTTAAAATGAAGCGTTGGGCTAAGCGACATTCCTAACAATAACATGACACTTGTGCTCTACAGAAAATGGAATTTATATTTCCTTTCTCACCAAGTCCATTTAAGCCACAAAATCAGACTGTTGCTTTCACATTTTTAAAAGATACATTCCCTTATTAGCATTCACTGACGGCTGTGTAAAAGTAAAACCTACATTTCCATAGGAATTATGTGTCAAAATGCCATCTTCTCAAAGCACATTCAGAAAGATGAACACTAAGTGGGCTGATGAGGATAGAAAAAAAAGCACCTAATCCTGCAATTCTAACTTGTCAGAACTCTCATTAATATTAATGTAATGCTATAAAATTCCACAGAGATAAAATGAAATGGTTTTACTTGCTAACAAGATTTCAGGAAAACTAAAAAATAATCGGAAGAAACTAAAGTTCTGTAGCTAAAAAAATATAAATAATTTATTGTACGCAATGTTGGTGAAAGAGCTTAGTTTTGGTGGATAATTAAGAAGAGATAAAATACATATAGTATTACTGAAGAAACACATTCAATTTGGTTAAACTGAGACTGATAAAATAAATAACAGCCATATTTGCTTACTTTTCTTTAGATGGTTAAGAAATGCTTTAAAAATGGAACTTAAAATACAATGGATGGATTCTTTACAAAATACAAAATATGACAAATAGAATCAGCTTTGAACAAGGTTGAAAAAGCTTTACCTAATGATATATATTTTTAGTTGCAGATATATGAAAATAATCTATTAAATACCCTATTGATACATATTAGGAACTTCTCTTTTTAAAGTCAGATTTAGCTGAAGGATAAACCATTTCTAACAGCTCAGCAGCCCTGAACTAAAACCAGGGTGTACAAAAATATTTGCAATGAGCAGACATTAGAATAAATTATTTCAAAAATAAAAGTCAATGTAGTCCATTTATGCTCAATGCTTAATTCTGTAAGATCCATAAAATCACATTTTTAAGAAAATAGGATATTACAGAGGAAGAGTTTAAATATTATTTTAAGTTAAAATTAAATGTATAAAGAACACATAGTGTGAAGTACAGTTGAGTATATTCAAAAGATAAAATTTTGATACACGATTGAGCACAAATAGCTGACTGAAAAGAAATTCAAATGCCAGGGTATGAACTGCTCCATTGTTGGGTTTTGCATATGGTTTGTGACTATTTGTATTTGGATGAGTTTTAAAGTACAGATAAAAGCATCTTACGCAACGCATGTGAACGCTGATACCGCAGCGGCACTCCCGCCTGAGCTTCCTCCAGTTATTAGCCAATTTGAATCCTCACCCTCACCATGGGGATTCTGCTGCTTCTTTTCTCTATATTGTTTTGAATAACTCCAGGGGTTTCTGACTGGTCCAAATACACCATCTGTGCTTCCAGATCTGAGATGAAGAAGTGAAGTGATTTACTTTAGTAGAAATACATTTTATGTGAAATTTTCATCTTCTGAGATGATTATTTGTTTCTGACACTCACTGAGCTTTAAGTTATCCAGTGTGGCTTGAACTGGAATGGCAGGAAGTCTGCTCAGGTATAGCTTTTCTAAGTACAGCTGAACATTTGGGAGATGGGAAAGGAGAGCATTTGTGATATAGAGAAAATTAGCGTGCTCAGAAAGGATTTTTATCCCAGTTGATCATCTCAGTCAACTAAAAATGATTTCCCTTGTAATGATTTCTCTTTCAGTTGAAAAGAGACACATTCAAATAGTTAAAAAGTCTTTTGAAGGTATCCCTCCATTAATAAAAAGTTTTAAGAAAAGCATTATATGTGGAATATTAACTTATTTTTAAACTAATTTTATTCTTAAATTACAAAAAAAATGTGAAATACTTTGTACCCCTTACCCAGATGCACCTATTGTTAATATTTGATTCCATTTGCTTTATCACTTGCACACACTGTGAATATATATCATATATATGTGTCACATACACACACACACACACTCTTACACACACACATACATATATATGTACGTAAACATATTTTTTCTCCAGAACCACTTAGAGGTGATTATTGTGACATTGACCTTTAAATACTCTAGTATGTATTTAGTATGCATTTTCTAAAAATAAGGACATTTTGTTATACAGTCACAGTATAGTTGTCAATCACAGTAAAATTCACATATACAATAATCTACTGTATGTAATCCAACTTTGTTAGCTGATTCAATATTTTACTTTACAGCATTTTATCCCTTTCCAAGATCAAGTCTAGAGTCAGGTATTATATTTAATTGTCATTGTCTCTTTAGCCTCTTTCAATTTTCTTTTTTCTTTTTTTTGGGGGGTTTGCGGGGGAATACCTGGGACTGAACTCAGGGGCACTCAACCACTGAGCCACAACCCCAGCCCTATTTTGTATTTTGAGACAAGGTCTCACTGAGTTGTTTAGTGCCTCGCTTTTGCTGAGGCTGGCTTTGAACTTGAAATCCTCCTGCCTCAGCCTCCTGAGCCGCTAGAATTATACACGTGTGTCACTGCACCCTGCTAGCCTCTTCCAATTTTCTTTTGTAAAATCTTTTATCAGCCAATATACATTGGGTTTTTCCAGTTTGGGATAATTATGAATAAAGCCACTATAGATATTGTATTGAAAGGTCCTAGCTAGTGCTTTTATGTACATATGAATCTCGTGGGTAAATATGTAGGACTGAGACCACGGGATTGTATGGTAAATATATGTTCACTTTTATAAGAAACTACTGAACTTTTCCAAAATGGTTATACATTTTGCATTCCCTACCACCACATGAGAAATACAATTGCTCTGTATTCTTGTGAGTAATTGATATTGCCATTTTTGTTAACACATTCTAATAGGTGCACGTATCTCAATGTAGTTTTAATTTGCATTTCCCTAATAACTAATGACATTAAGAATTTTCCATCCATTTGTGAACTGTATATCAGCTTTAATGGAATGTCTATTGAAATCTTCTTTTTTGTAAAAAAACAAATTTTTTTTTCTTCTTGTTGAGTTGGAAAAGGTTTTCTATAGTTTGAATACCATTTCTTTCTCAGACATACATTTTGAGAAAATTTTCTCTGTTGCTCATTTTTCATTCTTTGGTGGTATATTTCAGAACATAGGTTCTTAATTAATTAATATTATTATTATTTTGAGTGCTGGGGATCAAACCCAGGGCCTTATGCAATCACTGACCAGTGAGTAACATTTCAAACCTAGAAGTTCTTAATTTTAATGAAGTCCAATTTATCAAATTTTTAAATAGATTTGGTCATTATGTGCCTTAAAAAAATCTTTGCATACAAAATTCATTCTATTTGATATCAAAACCAGATAAGGACATATCAAGGAAATAAAACCATAGACCAATATCCCTGATGAACTTAGATGCAAAAATTCTTAATGAAGTATTAGCAAATCATATTGAACAACATATTAAGAAGGATGTACATCATGACTAACTTGGTTTTATTCCAGGGTTGCAAGGATATGCAAGTTAATAAATGTAATTCACCACGTAAACAATAATCACAGTCATCTTAAGTGATGCAGAGAAAGCTTTCGACAAAATTCAGCATCCATTTATGATAAAAACACTGACAAAATTAGGGATAGAAAAAACTTACCTCCACATCATAAAGCTATATATGACAAACCCAAAGCCAACATCATACTGTATGGGGACAATGTGAAAGCATTTCCCTTTAAAATCTGGAAAAAAGACAAGGATGTCTACTCTCACCACTTTTATTCAATGCACTACTAGAAATTCTAGTTGGGGCTATTAGGCAAGGGAAGAAAATAAAAGGGATAACAAAATAGGGAAGGAAGAAGTCAAATCATCACTGTTTGCAGATGATAAAATCCTGTAGTTAGAAGATTCACATAGCTCCATCAAAGGACTGCTACAGCTAATAAACAAACTCAACAAAGTAATACATTACTAAATCAATGTAAAAAAATCAACAGCTTGGGCTGGGGTTGTGGCTCAGTGGTAGAGCAGTTGCCTGGCATGTGTGAGGCACTAGGTTCGATTCTCAGCACCATATATAAATAAATAAAATCAAGGTCCATTAACAACTAAAAAAAAAATTTTTTTTAAAAATCAACAGCTTTCCTATACACCAAAAATGAATCTGCTGATACAGAAATCAGGAAAGTCATTCCATTCACATTAGCCTTAAAACAAATAAACAAATAGTAACAACAAAAAAACCTAGGAATGAATCTAACCAAGGAGGTGAAAGACCTCTACAATGAAAACTATAGAACACTGAAGAAAAAATTGAAAAAAACACAAGATGGAAAGACCTTCCACATTCATGGATAGGCAGAATCGATACTGTTATAATGGACGTACTACTAAAAGCAATATATAGATTCAATCATCCAATCCTCGTCAAAATACCAATGCCATTTTTCACCGAACTGGGAAAACAAAACAAAAGAGTACTTAAAAATTCATTTGAAAGAATAAAAGACCTAGAATAGCTAAAGCAACTCTAAGGCAAAAAACAAAACAAAAAATATCAAAAAACCAAAACAAAACAAAAAAACAATGCTGGAGGCTTCTCACAATACCTGACTTCAAATTATACTGCAGAAGTATAGTAACAAAAACTGCATGGTACTGGCATAAAAACAGACACATAGACCAATGAAATAGAACAGAAGACACAGAGACAAACCCACACATATACAGTCAGTCATCTGATCCCTGAAAAAGGTGCCAAAAATATATACTGAAGAAAAGATAACCTTTTAAAAAACAGTGCTGGTAAAACTGGATATCTATATGTAGAAGAATGAGACCAGATCCTTATTTCTCATCCTACATAAAAGTCAACTTAGGGGGCTGGGGCTGTGGCTCAGTTGTAGAGCACTTGCCTAGCACACTGGAAGCACTGGATTCGATCCTCAGCACCATATAAAAATAAATAAATAAAATAAAGGTATTGTGTCCATCTACAACTAAAAAAATATAAAAAAAAAAAGTCAACTCAGGGCTGAGGTTGTGGCTCAGTGGTAGAGAACTTGCCTAGCATGTGTGAGGCACTGAGTTTGATCCTCAGCACCACATAAAAATAAATAAATTAAAAAACCAAAGGTATTTAAAAAAAAAAAGCCAACTTAAAATGGATCAAAGACCTAGGAATCAGATCAGAAACTTGAAAGTCCTAGAAGAAAACATAGGGTCCACACTTCAATATTTAGGTACAGGCAACAATTTGCTCAATAGGACCCCTAAAGCTCAGGAAATAACACCAAGAATTAATAAATAAGATGACATCAAATTAAAAGCTTCTGCACAGCAAAGGAAACAATTAAGAATGTGAAGAGAGAACCTAAGAATCAGAAAAATCTTTACTATCTACTTTTCTAATGGAGGATTAGTATCTCAAAGAACTCAAAAAACTTCACACACATACAAACACACAAAACCCTAATTAACCCAATTAGTAAGTGAGCAAATGAACTAAAGAGACATTTCTAAAAAGGATACAAATGGCCTATAAATATATGAAAAATGTTCAACATCTTTAGCAATCAAAACCACACTAAGGCCAGACATGGTGTGCACACCTGTAATTCCAGAGACTTAGGAGAATGAGGCAAGAAGATTGCATGTGCAAGGCCAGCCTCAGCAACTTAGCGAGGCCAAGCAACATAGGAAGACCCTGTCTCAAAATAAAAAATAAAAAGGGCTAGGGAAGTGGCTTAGTGGTTAAGTGTCTGGGTTCAATCCCTAGTACTAAAAGCAAAACAAAACTATACTAAGATTTCATCTTACTCCAGTTAGAATGGCAGCCATCAAGAATACAAATAATAATAAACACTAGAGAAGATATGGAGAAAAAGAAACACTTTTACACGGTTGGTGGGATTACAAATTAGGACAATCAACATGGAAATCAGTATAGTGGTTCCTTAAAAGACTAGGAATGGAACTACCATATGACCCAGTTATACCATTCTTCAGTATTTATCCTAAAGAATTAAAGTCAGTATACTATTGCAATATATGCATATATGTTTATAGCAGCACAGCTGACAACAACCAAACTATGGAACCAACCTAGGTATCCATCAATGGATGCATGGATAAAGAAAATGTGATGTGATGTATGCATATATATACATATACACACACATATATATGTGTGTGTATATGTATACACACACACACAATGGAGTTTTATTCAGCCATAAAGAAGAATGAAATTATGTCATCTGTAGGAACTTAAGAACATTATGTTAAGTGAAATAAGCCAAACTCATAAAGTCAAAGCTCACGTTTTCTCTCGTATGTGAAAGCTAGAGAGAAAAAAGGAAATGAAAGGGGTGTGTGTGGCAGGGGGTTGCAGGGGGTGGATCTCAAAAAAAAAAAAAAAA